>CAUVYP010001120.1:0-344718 GCA_963556195.1 Sepiola atlantica
TTCAGCGTTTCTATAGATTAGGAGCCGAGCAAACTTTACCTCTGTCGTGACGTTTGTAAAAGGAATTCTACGAAATCGAACGGAACGAAACGAAAGGTTGTACGCCGTTCCGAATATTCCCGAAGTGCTCATTTTACTTTATTTATTTCAACTTTTTTTTTTAATTATGGGAATATTTGTGTGTGGGGTCGAGTTTAACAACAACAGAAAAACACAAAATAATGGCGGTTCCGACATTGTATATTTCAGCGTTTCTATAGATTAGGACCCAGGCAAACGTAACCTCCGTCGTGACGTTTGCATGACGTTTGTAAAAGAATTCTACGAAATACAACGGAACGATACGGAAGGTTGTACGCCGTTCCGAATATTCCCGAAGTGCTAATTTTTATTTATTTATTTCAACTTTTTTTTTTTAATTAGAGGAATATTTGTGTGTGGGATCGAGTTCAACAACATCAGAAAAAAAACAAAATAATGGATCTTGCGACAGTTTAAATTTCAGCGTTTCTATAGATTAGGAGCCGAGCAAACTTTACCTCTGTCGTGACGTTTGTAAAAGGAATTCTACGAAATCGAACGGAACGAAACGAAAGGTTGTACGCCGTTCCGAATATTCCCGAAGTGCTCATTTTACTTTATTTATTTCAACTTTTTTTTTTAATTATGGGAATATTTGTGTGTGGGGTCGAGTTTAACAACAACAGAAAAACACAAAATAATGGCGGTTCCGACATTGTATATTTCAGCGTTTCTATAGATTAGGACCCAGGCAAACGTAACCTCCGTCGTGACGTTTGCATGACGTTTGTAAAAGGAATTCTACGAAATCGAACGGAACGAAACGAAAGATAGTACGCCGTTCCGAATATTCCCGAAGTGCTCATTTTACTTTATTTATTTCAACTTTTTTTTTTAATTAGAGGAATATTTGTGTGTGGGATCGAGTTCAACAACATCAGAAAAAAAACAAATAATGGATCTTGCGACAGTTTAAATTTCAGCGTTTCTATAGATTAGGAGCCGAGCAAACTTTACCTCTGTCGTGACGTTTGTAAAAGGAATTCTACGAAATCGAACGGAACGAAACGAAAGGTTGTACGCCGTTCCGAATATTCCCGAAGTGCTCATTTTACTTTATTTATTTCAACTTTTTTTTTTAATTATGGGAATATTTGTGTGTGGGGTCGAGTTTAACAACAACAGAAAAACACAAAATAATGGCGGTTCCGACATTGTATATTTCAGCGTTTCTATAGATTAGGACCCAGGCAAACGTAACCTCCGTCGTGACGTTTGCATGACGTTTGTAAAAGGAATTCTACGAAATACAACGGAACGATACGGAAGGTTGTACGCCGTTCCGAATATTCCCGAAGTGCTAATTTTTATTTATTTATTTCAACTTTTTTTTTTTAATTAGAGGAATATTTGTGTGTGGGATCGAGTTCAACAACATCAGAAAAAAAACAAAATAATGGATCTTGCGACAGTTTAAATTTCAGCGTTTCTATAGATTAGGAGCCGAGCAAACTTTACCTCTGTCGTGACGTTTGTAAAAGGAATTCTACGAAATCGAACGGAACGAAACGAAAGGTTGTACGCCGTTCCGAATATTCCCGAAGTGCTCATTTTACTTTATTTATTTCAACTTTTTTTTTTAATTATGGGAATATTTGTGTGTGGGGTCGAGTTTAACAACAACAGAAAAACACAAAATAATGGCGGTTCCGACATTGTATATTTCAGCGTTTCTATAGATTAGGACCCAGGCAAACGTAACCTCCGTCGTGACGTTTGCATGACGTTTGTAAAAGGAATTCTACGAAATCGAACGGAACGAAACGAAAGATAGTACGCCGTTCCGAATATTCCCGAAGTGCTCATTTTACTTTATTTATTTCAACTTTTTTTTTTAATTAGAGGAATATTTGTGTGTGGGATCGAGTTCAACAACATCAGAAAAAAAACAAAATAATGGATCTTGCGACAGTTTAAATTTCAGCGTTTCTATAGATTAGGAGCCGAGCAAACTTTACCTCTGTCGTGACGTTTGTAAAAGGAATTCTACGAAATCGAACGGAACGAAACGAAAGGTTGTACGCCGTTCGAATATTCCCGAAGTGCTCATTTTACTTTATTTATTTCAACTTTTTTTTTTAATTATGGGAATATTTGTGTGTGGGGTCGAGTTTAACAACAACAGAAAAACACAAAATAATGGCGGTTCCGACATTGTATATTTCAGCGTTTCTATAGATTAGGACCCAGGCAAACGTAACCTCCGTCGTGACGTTTGCATGACGTTTGTAAAAGGAATTCTACGAAATACAACGGAACGATACGGAAGGTTGTACGCCGTTCCGAATATTCCCGAAGTGCTAATTTTTATTTATTTATTTCAACTTTTTTTTTTAATTAGAGGAATATTTGTGTGTGGGATCGAGTTCAAACAACAATCAGAAAAAAAACAAAATAATGGATCTTGCGACAGTTTAAATTTCAGCGTTTCTATAGATTAGGAGCCGAGCAAACTTTACCTCTGTCGTGACGTTTGTAAAAGGAATTCTACGAAATCGAACGGAACGAACGAAAGGTTGTACGCCGTTCCGAATATTCCCGAAGTGCTCATTTTACTTTATTTATTTCAACTTTTTTTTTAATTATGGGAATATTTGTGTGTGGGGTCGAGTTTAACAACAACAGAAAAACACAAAATAATGGCGGTTCCGACATTGTATATTTCAGCGTTTCTATAGATTAGGACCCAGGCAAACGTAACCTCCGTCGTGACGTTTGCATGACGTTTGTAAAAGGAATTCTACGAAATCGAACGGAACGAAACGAAGATAGTACGCCGTTCCGAATATTCCCGAAGTGCTCATTTTACTTTATTTATTTCAACTTTTTTTTTAATTAGAGGAATATTTGTGTGTGGGATCGAGTTCAACAACATCAGAAAAAAAACAAAATAATGGATCTTGCGACAGTTTAAATTTCAGCGTTTCTATAGATTAGGAGCCGAGCAAACTTTACCTCTGTCGTGACGTTTGTAAAAGGAATTCTACGAAATCGAACGGAACGAAACGAAAGGTTGTACGCCGTTCCGAATATTCCCGAAGTGCTCATTTTACTTTATTTATTTCAACTTTTTTTTTTAATTATGGGAATATTTGTGTGTGGGGTCGAGTTTAACAACAACAGAAAAACACAAAATAATGGCGGTTCCGACATTGTATATTTCAGCGTTTCTATAGATTAGGACCCAGGCAAACGTAACCTCCGTCGTGACGTTTGCATGACGTTTGTAAAAGGAATTCTACGAAATACAACGGAACGATACGGAAGGTTGTACGCCGTTCCGAATATTCCCGAAGTGCTAATTTTTATTTATTTATTTCAACTTTTTTTTTTTAATTAGAGGAATATTTGTGTGTGGGATCGAGTTCAACAACATCAGAAAAAAAACAAAATAATGGATCTTGCGACAGTTTAAATTTCAGCGTTTCTATAGATTAGGAGCCGAGCAACTTTACCTCTGTCGTGACGTTTGTAAAAGGAATTCTACGAAATCGAACGGAACGAAACGAAAGGTTGTACGCCGTTCCGAATATTCCCGAAGTGCTCATTTTACTTTATTTATTTCAACTTTTTTTTTTAATTATGGGAATATTTGTGTGTGGGGTCGAGTTTAACAACAACAGAAAAACACAAAATAATGGCGGTTCCGACATTGTATATTTCAGCGTTTCTATAGATTAGGACCCAGGCAAACGTAACCTCCGTCGTGACGTTTGCATGACGTTTGTAAAAGGAATTCTACGGAAATACAACGGAACGATACGGAAGGTTGTACGCCGTTCCGAATATTCCCGAAGTGCTAATTTTACTTTATTTATTTCAACTTTTTTTTTTTAATTAGAGGAATATTTGTGTGTGGGATCGAGTTCACAACATCAGAAAAAAAACAAAATAATGGATCTTGCGACAGTTTAAATTTCAGCGTTTCGATAGATTAGGACCCAAGCAAACGTAACCACAGTCGTGACGTTTGCATGACGTTTGAAAAAGGAATTCTACGAAATCGAACGGAACGAAACGAAAGATAGTACGCCGTTCCGAATATTCCCGAAGTGCTAATTTTACTTTATTTATTTCAACTTTTTTTTTAATTAGAGGAATATTTGTGTGTGGGATCGAGTTCAACAACATCAGAAAAAAAACAAAATAATGGATCTTGCGACAGTTTAAATTCAGCGTTTCTATAGATTAGGAGCCGAGCAAACTTTACCTCTGTCGTGACGTTTGTAAAAGGAATTCTACGAAATCGAACGGAACGAAACGAAAGGTTGTACGCCGTTCCGAATATTCCCGAAGTGCTCATTTTACTTTATTTATTTCAACTTTTTTTTTAATTTGGGAATATTTGTGTGTGGGGTCGAGTTTAACAACAACAGAAAAACACAAAATAATGGCGGTTCCGACATTGTATATTTCAGCGTTTTCTATAGATTAGGACCCAGGCAAACGTAACCTCCGTCGTGACGTTTGCATGACGTTTGTAAAAGGAATTCTACGAAATACAACGGAACGATACGGAAGGTTGTACGCCGTTCCGAATATTCCCGAAGTGCTAATTTTTATTTATTTATTTCAACTTTTTTTTTTTAATTAGAGGAATATTTGTGTGTGGGATCGAGTTCAACAACATCAGAAAAAAAACAAAATAATGGATCTTGCGACAGTTTAAATTTCAGCGTTTCTATAGATTAGGAGCCGAGCAAACTTTACCTCTGTCGTGACGTTTGTAAAAGGAATTCTACGAAATCGAACGGAACGAAACGAAAGGTTGTACGCCGTTCCGAATATTCCCGAAGTGCTCATTTTACTTTATTTATTTCAACTTTTTTTTTTAATTATGGGAATATTTGTGTGTGGGGTCGAGTTTAACAACAACAGAAAAACACAAAATAATGGCGGTTCCGACATTGTATATTTCAGCGTTTCTATAGATTAGGACCCAGGCAAACGTAACCTCCGTCGTGACGTTTGCATGACGTTTGTAAAAGGAATTCTACGAAATCGAACGGAACGAAACGAAAGATAGTACGCCGTTCCGAATATTCCCGAAGTGCTCATTTTACTTTATTTATTTCAACTTTTTTTTTTAATTAGAGGAATATTTGTGTGTGGGATCGAGTTCAACAACATCAGAAAAAAAACAAAATAATGGATCTTGCGACAGTTTAAATTTCAGCGTTTCTATAGATTAGGAGCCGAGCAAACTTTACCTCTGTCGTGACGTTTGTAAAAGGAATTCTACGAAATCGAACGGAACGAAACGAAAGGTTGTACGCCGTTCCGAATATTCCCGAAGTGCTCATTTTACTTTATTTATTTCAACTTTTTTTTTTAATTATGGGAATATTTGTGTGTGGGGTCGAGTTTAACAACAACAGAAAAACACAAAATAATGGCGGTTCCGACATTGTATATTTCAGCGTTTCTATAGATTAGGACCCAGGCAAACGTAACCTCCGTCGTGACGTTTGCATGACGTTTGTAAAAGGAATTCTACGAAATCGAACGGAACGAAACGAAAGATAGTACGCCGTTCCGAATATTCCCGAAGTGCTCATTTTACTTTATTTATTTCAACTTTTTTTTTTAATTAGAGGAATATTTGTGTGTGGGATCGAGTTCAACAACATCAGAAAAAAAACAAAATAATGGATCTTGCGACAGTTTAAATTTCAGCGTTTCTATAGATTAGGAGCCGAGCAAACTTTACCTCTGTCGTGACGTTTGTAAAAGGAATTCTACGAAATCGAACGGAACGAAACGAAAGGTTGTACGCCGTTCCGAATATTCCGAAGTGCTCATTTTACTTTATTTATTTCAACTTTTTTTTTTAATTATGGGAATATTTGTGTGTGGGGTCGAGTTTAACAACAACAGAAAAACACAAATAATGGCGGTTCCGACATTGTATATTTCAGCGTTTCTATAGATTAGGACCCAGGCAAACGTAACCTCCGTCGTGACGTTTGCATGACGTTTGTAAAAGGAATTCTACGAAATACAACGGAACGATACGGAAGGTTGTACGCCGTTCCGAATATTCCCGAAGTGCTAATTTTTATTTATTTTATTTCAACTTTTTTTTTTTTAATTAGAGGAATTTGTGTGTGGGATCGAGTTCAACAACATCAGAAAAAAAACAAAATAATGGATCTTGCGACAGTTTAAATTTCAGCGTTTCTATAGATTAGGAGCCGAGCAAACTTTACCTCTGTCGTGACGTTTGTAAAAGGAATTCTACGAAATCGAACGGAACGAAACGAAAGGTTGTACGCCGTTCCGAATATTCCCGAAGTGCTCATTTTACTTTATTTATTTCAACTTTTTTTTTAATTATGGGAATATTTGTGTGTGGGGTCGAGTTTAACAACAACAGAAAAACACAAAATAATGGCGGTTCCGACATTGTATATTTCAGCGTTTCTATAGATTAGGACCCAGGCAAACGTAACCTCCGTCGTGACGTTTGCATGACGTTTGTAAAAGGAATTCTACGAAATCGAACGGAACGAAACGAAAGATAGTACGCCGTTCCGAATATTCCCGAAGTGCTCATTTTACTTTATTTATTTCAACTTTTTTTTTTAATTAGAGGAATATTTGTGTGTGGGATCGAGTTCAACAACATCAGAAAAAAAACAAAATAATGGATCTTGCGACAGTTTAAATTTCAGCGTTTCTATAGATTAGGAGCCGAGCAAACTTTACCTCTGTCGGTGACGTTTGTAAAAGGAATTCTACGAAATCGAACGGAACGAAACGAAAGGTTGTACGCCGTTCCGAATATTCCCGAAGTGCTCATTTTACTTTATTTATTTCAACTTTTTTTTTAATTATGGGAATATTTGTGTGTGGGGTCGAGTTTAACAACAACAGAAAAACACAAAATAATGGCGGTTCCGACATTGTATATTTCAGCGTTTCTATAGATTAGGACCCAGGCAAACGTAACCTCCGTCGTGACGTTTGCATGACGTTTGTAAAAGGAATTCTACGAAATACAACGGAACGATACGGAAGGTTGTACGCCGTTCCGAATATTCCCGAAGTGCTAATTTTTATTTATTTATTTCAACTTTTTTTTTTAATTAGAGGAATATTTGTGTGTGGGATCGAGTTCAAACAACATCAGAAAAAAAACAAAATAATGGATCTTGCGACAGTTTAAATTTCAGCGTTTCTATAGATTAGGAGCCGAGCAAACTTTACCTCTGTCGTGACGTTTGTAAAAGGAATTCTACGAAATCGAACGGAACGAAACGAAAGGTTGTACGCCGTTCCGAATATTCCCGAAGTGCTCATTTTACTTTATTTATTTCAACTTTTTTTTTAATTATGGGAATATTTGTGTGTGGGGTCGAGTTTAACAACAACAGAAAAACACAAAATAATGGCGGTTCCGACATTGTATATTTCAGCGTTTCTATAGATTAGGACCCAGGCAAACGTAACCTCCGTCGTGACGTTTGCATGACGTTTGTAAAAGGAATTCTACGAAATACAACGGAACGATACGGAAGGTTGTACGCCGTTCCGAATATTCCCGAAGTGCTAATTTTACTTTATTTATTTCAACTTTTTTTTTTAATTAGAGGAATATTTGTGTGTGGATCGAGTTCAACAACATCAGAAAAAAAACAAAATAATGGATCTTGCGACAGTTTAAATTTCAGCGTTTCGATAGATTAGGACCCAAGCAAACGTAACCACAGTCGTGACGTTTGCATGACGTTTGAAAAAGGAATTCTACGAAATCGAACGGAACGAAACGAAAGATAGTACGCCGTTCCGAATATCCCGAAGTGCTAATTTTACTTTATTTATTTCAACTTTTTTTTTTAATTAGAGGAATATTTGTGTGTGGGATCGATTCAACAACATCAGAAAAAAAAACAAAATAATGGATCTTGCGACAGTTTAAATTTCAGCGTTTCTATAGATTAGGAGCCGAGCAAACTTTACCTCTGTCGTGACGTTTGTAAAAGGAATTCTACGAAATCGAACGGAACGAAACGAAAGGTTGTACGCCGTTCCGAATATTCCCGAAGTGCTCATTTTACTTTATTTATTTCAACTTTTTTTTTTAATTTTGGGAATATTTGTGTGTGGGGTCGAGTTTAACAACAACAGAAAAACACAAAATAATGGCGGTTCCGACATTGTATATTTCAGCGTTTCTATAGATTAGGACCCAGGCAAACGTAACCTCCGTCGTGACGTTTGCATGACGTTTGTAAAAGGAATTCTACGAAATACAACGGAACGATACGGAAGGTTGTACGCCGTTCCGAATATTCCCGAAGTGCTAATTTTTATTTATTTATTTCAACTTTTTTTTTTTAATTAGAGGAATATTTGTGTGTGGGATCGAGTTCAACAACATCAGAAAAAAAACAAAATAATGGATCTTGCGACAGTTTAAATTTCAGCGTTTCTATAGATTAGGAGCCGAGCAAACTTTACCTCTGTCGTGACGTTTGTAAAAGGAATTCTACGAAATCGAACGGAACGAAACGAAAGGTTGTACGCCGTTCCGAATATTCCCGAAGTGCTCATTTTACTTTATTTATTTCAACTTTTTTTTTTAATTATGGGAATATTTGTGTGTGGGGTCGAGTTTAACAACAACAGAAAAACACAAAATAATGGCGGTTCCGACATTGTATATTTCAGCGTTTCTATAGATTAGGACCCAGGCAAACGTAACCTCCGTCGTGACGTTTGCATGACGTTTGTAAAAGGAATTCTACGAAATCGAACGGAACGAAACGAAAGATAGTACGCCGTTCCGAATATTCCCGAAGTGCTCATTTTACTTTATTTATTTCAACTTTTTTTTTTAATTAGAGGAATATTTGTGTGTGGGATCGAGTTCAACAACATCAGAAAAAAAACAAAATAATGGATCTTGCGACAGTTTAAATTTCAGCGTTTCTATAGATTAGGAGCCGAGCAAACTTTACCTCTGTCGTGACGTTTGTAAAAGGAATTCTACGAAATCGAACGGAACGAAACGAAAGGTTGTACGCCGTTCCGAATATTCCCGAAGTGCTCATTTTACTTTATTTATTTCAACTTTTTTTTTTAATTATGGGAATATTTGTGTGTGGGGTCGAGTTTAACAACAACAGAAAAACACAAAATAATGGCGGTTCCGACATTGTATATTTCAGCGTTTCTATAGATTAGGACCCAGGCAAACGTAACCTCCGTCGTGACGTTTGCATGACGTTTGTAAAAGGAATTCTACGAAATCGAACGGAACGAAACGAAAGATAGTACGCCGTTCCGAATATTCCCGAAGTGCTCATTTTACTTTATTTATTTCAACTTTTTTTTTTAATTAGAGGAATATTTGTGTGTGGGATCGAGTTCAACAACATCAGAAAAAAAACAAAATAATGGATCTTGCGACAGTTTAAATTTCAGCGTTTCTATAGATTAGGAGCCGAGCAAACTTTACCTCTGTCGTGACGTTTGTAAAAGGAATTCTACGAAATCGAACGGAACGAAACGAAAGGTTGTACGCCGTTCCGAATATTCCCGAAGTGCTCATTTTACTTTATTTATTTCAACTTTTTTTTTTAATTTTGGGAATATTTGTGTGTGGGGTCGAGTTTAACAACAACAGAAAAACACAAAATAATGGCGGTTCCGACATTGTATATTTCAGCGTTTCTATAGATTAGGACCCAGGCAAACGTAACCTCCGTCGTGACGTTTGCATGACGTTTGTAAAAGGAATTCTACGAAATACAACGGAACGATACGGAAGGTTGTACGCCGTTCCGAATATTCCCGAAGTGCTAATTTTTATTTATTTATTTCAACTTTTTTTTTTTAATTAGAGGAATATTTGTGTGTGGGATCGAGTTCAACAACATCAGAAAAAAAACAAAATAATGGATCTTGCGACAGTTTAAATTTCAGCGTTTCTATAGATTAGGAGCCGAGCAAACTTTACCTCTGTCGTGACGTTTGTAAAAGGAATTCTACGAAATCGAACGGAACGAAACGAAAGGTTGTACGCCGTTCCGAATATTCCCGAAGTGCTCATTTTACTTTATTTATTTCAACTTTTTTTTTTAATTTTGGGAATATTTGTGTGTGGGGTCGAGTTTAACAACAACAGAAAAACACAAAATAATGGCGGTTCCGACATTGTATATTTCAGCGTTTCTATAGATTAGGACCCAGGCAAACGTAACCTCCGTCGTGACGTTTGCATGACGTTTGTAAAAGGAATTCTACGAAATACAACGGAACGATACGGAAGGTTGTACGCCGTTCCGAATATTCCCGAAGTGCTAATTTTTATTTATTTATTTCAACTTTTTTTTTTTAATTAGAGGAATATTTGTGTGTGGGATCGAGTTCAACAACATCAGAAAAAAAACAAAATAATGGATCTTGCGACAGTTTAAATTTCAGCGTTTCTATAGATTAGGAGCCGAGCAAACTTTACCTCTGTCGTGACGTTTGTAAAAGGAATTCTACGAAATCGAACGGAACGAAACGAAAGGTTGTACGCCGTTCCGAATATTCCCGAAGTGCTCATTTTACTTTATTTATTTCAACTTTTTTTTTTAATTATGGGAATATTTGTGTGTGGGGTCGAGTTTAACAACAACAGAAAAACACAAAATAATGGCGGTTCCGACATTGTATATTTCAGCGTTTCTATAGATTAGGACCCAGGCAAACGTAACCTCCGTCGTGACGTTTGCATGACGTTTGTAAAAGGAATTCTACGAAATCGAACGGAACGAAACGAAAGATAGTACGCCGTTCCGAATATTCCCGAAGTGCTCATTTTACTTTATTTATTTCAACTTTTTTTTTTAATTAGAGGAATATTTGTGTGTGGGATCGAGTTCAACAACATCAGAAAAAAAACAAAATAATGGATCTTGCGACAGTTTAAATTTCAGCGTTTCTATAGATTAGGAGCCGAGCAAACTTTACCTCTGTCGTGACGTTTGTAAAAGGAATTCTACGAAATCGAACGGAACGAAACGAAAGGTTGTACGCCGTTCCGAATATTCCCGAAGTGCTCATTTTACTTTATTTATTTCAACTTTTTTTTTTAATTATGGGAATATTTGTGTGTGGGGTCGAGTTTAACAACAACAGAAAAACACAAAATAATGGCGGTTCCGACATTGTATATTTCAGCGTTTCTATAGATTAGGACCCAGGCAAACGTAACCTCCGTCGTGACGTTTGCATGACGTTTGTAAAAGGAATTCTACGAAATCGAACGGAACGAAACGAAAGATAGTACGCCGTTCCGAATATTCCCGAAGTGCTCATTTTACTTTATTTATTTCAACTTTTTTTTTTAATTAGAGGAATATTTGTGTGTGGGATCGAGTTCAACAACATCAGAAAAAAAACAAAATAATGGATCTTGCGACAGTTTAAATTTCAGCGTTTCTATAGATTAGGAGCCGAGCAAACTTTACCTCTGTCGTGACGTTTGTAAAAGGAATTCTACGAAATCGAACGGAACGAAACGAAAGGTTGTACGCCGTTCCGAATATTCCCGAAGTGCTCATTTTACTTTATTTATTTCAACTTTTTTTTTTAATTTTGGGAATATTTGTGTGTGGGGTCGAGTTTAACAACAACAGAAAAACACAAAATAATGGCGGTTCCGACATTGTATATTTCAGCGTTTCTATAGATTAGGACCCAGGCAAACGTAACCTCCGTCGTGACGTTTGCATGACGTTTGTAAAAGGAATTCTACGAAATACAACGGAACGATACGGAAGGTTGTACGCCGTTCCGAATATTCCCGAAGTGCTAATTTTTATTTATTTATTTCAACTTTTTTTTTTTAATTAGAGGAATATTTGTGTGTGGGATCGAGTTCAACAACATCAGAAAAAAAACAAAATAATGGATCTTGCGACAGTTTAAATTTCAGCGTTTCTATAGATTAGGAGCCGAGCAAACTTTACCTCTGTCGTGACGTTTGTAAAAGGAATTCTACGAAATCGAACGGAACGAAACGAAAGGTTGTACGCCGTTCCGAATATTCCCGAAGTGCTCATTTTACTTTATTTATTTCAACTTTTTTTTTTAATTATGGGAATATTTGTGTGTGGGGTCGAGTTTAACAACAACAGAAAAACACAAAATAATGGCGGTTCCGACATTGTATATTTCAGCGTTTCTATAGATTAGGACCCAGGCAAACGTAACCTCCGTCGTGACGTTTGCATGACGTTTGTAAAAGGAATTCTACGAAATCGAACGGAACGAAACGAAAGATAGTACGCCGTTCCGAATATTCCCGAAGTGCTCATTTTACTTTATTTATTTCAACTTTTTTTTTTAATTAGAGGAATATTTGTGTGTGGGATCGAGTTCAACAACATCAGAAAAAAAACAAAATAATGGATCTTGCGACAGTTTAAATTTCAGCGTTTCTATAGATTAGGAGCCGAGCAAACTTTACCTCTGTCGTGACGTTTGTAAAAGGAATTCTACGAAATCGAACGGAACGAAACGAAAGGTTGTACGCCGTTCCGAATATTCCCGAAGTGCTCATTTTACTTTATTTATTTCAACTTTTTTTTTTAATTATGGGAATATTTGTGTGTGGGGTCGAGTTTAACAACAACAGAAAAACACAAAATAATGGCGGTTCCGACATTGTATATTTCAGCGTTTCTATAGATTAGGACCCAGGCAAACGTAACCTCCGTCGTGACGTTTGCATGACGTTTGTAAAAGGAATTCTACGAAATCGAACGGAACGAAACGAAAGATAGTACGCCGTTCCGAATATTCCCGAAGTGCTCATTTTACTTTATTTATTTCAACTTTTTTTTTTAATTAGAGGAATATTTGTGTGTGGGATCGAGTTCAACAACATCAGAAAAAAAACAAAATAATGGATCTTGCGACAGTTTAAATTTCAGCGTTTCTATAGATTAGGAGCCGAGCAAACTTTACCTCTGTCGTGACGTTTGTAAAAGGAATTCTACGAAATCGAACGGAACGAAACGAAAGGTTGTACGCCGTTCCGAATATTCCCGAAGTGCTCATTTTACTTTATTTATTTCAACTTTTTTTTTTAATTATGGGAATATTTGTGTGTGGGGTCGAGTTTAACAACAACAGAAAAACACAAAATAATGGCGGTTCCGACATTGTATATTTCAGCGTTTCTATAGATTAGGACCCAGGCAAACGTAACCTCCGTCGTGACGTTTGCATGACGTTTGTAAAAGGAATTCTACGAAATACAACGGAACGATACGGAAGGTTGTACGCCGTTCCGAATATTCCCGAAGTGCTAATTTTTATTTATTTATTTCAACTTTTTTTTTTTAATTAGAGGAATATTTGTGTGTGGGATCGAGTTCAACAACATCAGAAAAAAAACAAAATAATGGATCTTGCGACAGTTTAAATTTCAGCGTTTCTATAGATTAGGAGCCGAGCAAACTTTACCTCTGTCGTGACGTTTGTAAAAGGAATTCTACGAAATCGAACGGAACGAAACGAAAGGTTGTACGCCGTTCCGAATATTCCCGAAGTGCTCATTTTACTTTATTTATTTCAACTTTTTTTTTTAATTATGGGAATATTTGTGTGTGGGGTCGAGTTTAACAACAACAGAAAAACACAAAATAATGGCGGTTCCGACATTGTATATTTCAGCGTTTCTATAGATTAGGACCCAGGCAAACGTAACCTCCGTCGTGACGTTTGCATGACGTTTGTAAAAGGAATTCTACGAAATCGAACGGAACGAAACGAAAGATAGTACGCCGTTCCGAATATTCCCGAAGTGCTCATTTTACTTTATTTATTTCAACTTTTTTTTTTAATTAGAGGAATATTTGTGTGTGGGATCGAGTTCAACAACATCAGAAAAAAAACAAAATAATGGATCTTGCGACAGTTTAAATTTCAGCGTTTCTATAGATTAGGAGCCGAGCAAACTTTACCTCTGTCGTGACGTTTGTAAAAGGAATTCTACGAAATCGAACGGAACGAAACGAAAGGTTGTACGCCGTTCCGAATATTCCCGAAGTGCTCATTTTACTTTATTTATTTCAACTTTTTTTTTTAATTATGGGAATATTTGTGTGTGGGGTCGAGTTTAACAACAACAGAAAAACACAAAATAATGGCGGTTCCGACATTGTATATTTCAGCGTTTCTATAGATTAGGACCCAGGCAAACGTAACCTCCGTCGTGACGTTTGCATGACGTTTGTAAAAGGAATTCTACGAAATACAACGGAACGATACGGAAGGTTGTACGCCGTTCCGAATATTCCCGAAGTGCTAATTTTTATTTATTTATTTCAACTTTTTTTTTTTAATTAGAGGAATATTTGTGTGTGGGATCGAGTTCAACAACATCAGAAAAAAAACAAAATAATGGATCTTGCGACAGTTTAAATTTCAGCGTTTCTATAGATTAGGAGCCGAGCAAACTTTACCTCTGTCGTGACGTTTGTAAAAGGAATTCTACGAAATCGAACGGAACGAAACGAAAGGTTGTACGCCGTTCCGAATATTCCCGAAGTGCTCATTTTACTTTATTTATTTCAACTTTTTTTTTTAATTATGGGAATATTTGTGTGTGGGGTCGAGTTTAACAACAACAGAAAAACACAAAATAATGGCGGTTCCGACATTGTATATTTCAGCGTTTCTATAGATTAGGACCCAGGCAAACGTAACCTCCGTCGTGACGTTTGCATGACGTTTGTAAAAGGAATTCTACGAAATACAACGGAACGATACGGAAGGTTGTACGCCGTTCCGAATATTCCCGAAGTGCTAATTTTACTTTATTTATTTCAACTTTTTTTTTTTAATTAGAGGAATATTTGTGTGTGGGATCGAGTTCAACAACATCAGAAAAAAAACAAAATAATGGATCTTGCGACAGTTTAAATTTCAGCGTTTCGATAGATTAGGACCCAAGCAAACGTAACCACAGTCGTGACGTTTGCATGACGTTTGAAAAAGGAATTCTACGAAATCGAACGGAACGAAACGAAAGATAGTACGCCGTTCCGAATATTCCCGAAGTGCTAATTTTACTTTATTTATTTCAACTTTTTTTTTTAATTAGAGGAATATTTGTGTGTGGGATCGAGTTCAACAACATCAGAAAAAAAACAAAATAATGGATCTTGCGACAGTTTAAATTTCAGCGTTTCTATAGATTAGGAGCCGAGCAAACTTTACCTCTGTCGTGACGTTTGTAAAAGGAATTCTACGAAATCGAACGGAACGAAACGAAAGGTTGTACGCCGTTCCGAATATTCCCGAAGTGCTCATTTTACTTTATTTATTTCAACTTTTTTTTTTAATTTTGGGAATATTTGTGTGTGGGGTCGAGTTTAACAACAACAGAAAAACACAAAATAATGGCGGTTCCGACATTGTATATTTCAGCGTTTCTATAGATTAGGACCCAGGCAAACGTAACCTCCGTCGTGACGTTTGCATGACGTTTGTAAAAGGAATTCTACGAAATACAACGGAACGATACGGAAGGTTGTACGCCGTTCCGAATATTCCCGAAGTGCTAATTTTTATTTATTTATTTCAACTTTTTTTTTTTAATTAGAGGAATATTTGTGTGTGGGATCGAGTTCAACAACATCAGAAAAAAAACAAAATAATGGATCTTGCGACAGTTTAAATTTCAGCGTTTCTATAGATTAGGAGCCGAGCAAACTTTACCTCTGTCGTGACGTTTGTAAAAGGAATTCTACGAAATCGAACGGAACGAAACGAAAGGTTGTACGCCGTTCCGAATATTCCCGAAGTGCTCATTTTACTTTATTTATTTCAACTTTTTTTTTTAATTATGGGAATATTTGTGTGTGGGGTCGAGTTTAACAACAACAGAAAAACACAAAATAATGGCGGTTCCGACATTGTATATTTCAGCGTTTCTATAGATTAGGACCCAGGCAAACGTAACCTCCGTCGTGACGTTTGCATGACGTTTGTAAAAGGAATTCTACGAAATCGAACGGAACGAAACGAAAGATAGTACGCCGTTCCGAATATTCCCGAAGTGCTCATTTTACTTTATTTATTTCAACTTTTTTTTTTTAATTAGAGGAATATTTGTGTGTGGGATCGAGTTCAACAACATCAGAAAAAAAACAAAATAATGGATCTTGCGACAGTTTAAATTTCAGCGTTTCTATAGATTAGGAGCCGAGCAAACTTTACCTCTGTCGTGACGTTTGTAAAAGGAATTCTACGAAATCGAACGGAACGAAACGAAAGGTTGTACGCCGTTCCGAATATTCCCGAAGTGCTCATTTTACTTTATTTATTTCAACTTTTTTTTTTAATTATGGGAATATTTGTGTGTGGGGTCGAGTTTAACAACAACAGAAAAACACAAAATAATGGCGGTTCCGACATTGTATATTTCAGCGTTTCTATAGATTAGGACCCAGGCAAACGTAACCTCCGTCGTGACGTTTGCATGACGTTTGTAAAAGGAATTCTACGAAATCGAACGGAACGAAACGAAAGATAGTACGCCGTTCCGAATATTCCCGAAGTGCTCATTTTACTTTATTTATTTCAACTTTTTTTTTTAATTAGAGGAATATTTGTGTGTGGGATCGAGTTCAACAACATCAGAAAAAAAACAAAATAATGGATCTTGCGACAGTTTAAATTTCAGCGTTTCTATAGATTAGGAGCCGAGCAAACTTTACCTCTGTCGTGACGTTTGTAAAAGGAATTCTACGAAATCGAACGGAACGAAACGAAAGGTTGTACGCCGTTCCGAATATTCCCGAAGTGCTCATTTTACTTTATTTATTTCAACTTTTTTTTTTAATTATGGGAATATTTGTGTGTGGGGTCGAGTTTAACAACAACAGAAAAACACAAAATAATGGCGGTTCCGACATTGTATATTTCAGCGTTTCTATAGATTAGGACCCAGGCAAACGTAACCTCCGTCGTGACGTTTGCATGACGTTTGTAAAAGGAATTCTACGAAATACAACGGAACGATACGGAAGGTTGTACGCCGTTCCGAATATTCCCGAAGTGCTAATTTTTATTTATTTATTTCAACTTTTTTTTTTTAATTAGAGGAATATTTGTGTGTGGGATCGAGTTCAACAACATCAGAAAAAAAACAAAATAATGGATCTTGCGACAGTTTAAATTTCAGCGTTTCTATAGATTAGGAGCCGAGCAAACTTTACCTCTGTCGTGACGTTTGTAAAAGGAATTCTACGAAATCGAACGGAACGAAACGAAAGGTTGTACGCCGTTCCGAATATTCCCGAAGTGCTCATTTTACTTTATTTATTTCAACTTTTTTTTTTAATTATGGGAATATTTGTGTGTGGGGTCGAGTTTAACAACAACAGAAAAACACAAAATAATGGCGGTTCCGACATTGTATATTTCAGCGTTTCTATAGATTAGGACCCAGGCAAACGTAACCTCCGTCGTGACGTTTGCATGACGTTTGTAAAAGGAATTCTACGAAATCGAACGGAACGAAACGAAAGATAGTACGCCGTTCCGAATATTCCCGAAGTGCTCATTTTACTTTATTTATTTCAACTTTTTTTTTTAATTAGAGGAATATTTGTGTGTGGGATCGAGTTCAACAACATCAGAAAAAAAACAAAATAATGGATCTTGCGACAGTTTAAATTTCAGCGTTTCTATAGATTAGGAGCCGAGCAAACTTTACCTCTGTCGTGACGTTTGTAAAAGGAATTCTACGAAATCGAACGGAACGAAACGAAAGGTTGTACGCCGTTCCGAATATTCCCGAAGTGCTCATTTTACTTTATTTATTTCAACTTTTTTTTTTAATTATGGGAATATTTGTGTGTGGGGTCGAGTTTAACAACAACAGAAAAACACAAAATAATGGCGGTTCCGACATTGTATATTTCAGCGTTTCTATAGATTAGGACCCAGGCAAACGTAACCTCCGTCGTGACGTTTGCATGACGTTTGTAAAAGGAATTCTACGAAATCGAACGGAACGAAACGAAAGATAGTACGCCGTTCCGAATATTCCCGAAGTGCTCATTTTACTTTATTTATTTCAACTTTTTTTTTTAATTAGAGGAATATTTGTGTGTGGGATCGAGTTCAACAACATCAGAAAAAAAACAAAATAATGGATCTTGCGACAGTTTAAATTTCAGCGTTTCTATAGATTAGGAGCCGAGCAAACTTTACCTCTGTCGTGACGTTTGTAAAAGGAATTCTACGAAATCGAACGGAACGAAACGAAAGGTTGTACGCCGTTCCGAATATTCCCGAAGTGCTCATTTTACTTTATTTATTTCAACTTTTTTTTTTAATTATGGGAATATTTGTGTGTGGGGTCGAGTTTAACAACAACAGAAAAACACAAAATAATG
Organism: Sepiola atlantica; assembly: GCA_963556195.1. NCBI lineage: Eukaryota > Metazoa > Mollusca > Cephalopoda > Sepiida > Sepiolidae > Sepiola > Sepiola atlantica. The sequence goes on from CAUVYP010001120.1 coordinate 18,495, forward strand.
GCGGTTCCGACATTGTATATTTCAGCGTTTCTATAGATTAGGACCCAGGCAAACGTAACCTCCGTCGTGACGTTTGCATGACGTTTGTAAAAGGAATTCTACGAAATCGAACGGAACGAAACGAAAGATAGTACGCCGTTCCGAATATTCCCGAAGTGCTCATTTTACTTTATTTATTTCAACTTTTTTTTTTAATTAGAGGAATATTTGTGTGTGGGATCGAGTTCAACAACATCAGAAAAAAAACAAAATAATGGATCTTGCGACAGTTTAAATTTCAGCGTTTCTATAGATTAGGAGCCGAGCAAACTTTACCTCTGTCGTGACGTTTGTAAAAGGAATTCTACGAAATCGAACGGAACGAAACGAAAGGTTGTACGCCGTTCCGAATATTCCCGAAGTGCTCATTTTACTTTATTTATTTCAACTTTTTTTTTTAATTATGGGAATATTTGTGTGTGGGGTCGAGTTTAACAACAACAGAAAAACACAAAATAATGGCGGTTCCGACATTGTATATTTCAGCGTTTCTATAGATTAGGACCCAGGCAAACGTAACCTCCGTCGTGACGTTTGCATGACGTTTGTAAAAGGAATTCTACGAAATACAACGGAACGATACGGAAGGTTGTACGCCGTTCCGAATATTCCCGAAGTGCTAATTTTTATTTATTTATTTCAACTTTTTTTTTTTAATTAGAGGAATATTTGTGTGTGGGATCGAGTTCAACAACATCAGAAAAAAAACAAAATAATGGATCTTGCGACAGTTTAAATTTCAGCGTTTCTATAGATTAGGAGCCGAGCAAACTTTACCTCTGTCGTGACGTTTGTAAAAGGAATTCTACGAAATACAACGGAACGATACGGAAGGTTGTACGCCGTTCCGAATATTCCCGAAGTGCTAATTTTACTTTATTTATTTCAACTTTTTTTTTTTAATTAGAGGAATATTTGTGTGTGGGATCGAGTTCAACAACATCAGAAAAAAAACAAAATAATGGATCTTGCGACAGTTTAAATTTCAGCGTTTCGATAGATTAGGACCCAAGCAAACGTAACCACAGTCGTGACGTTTGCATGACGTTTGAAAAAGGAATTCTACGAAATCGAACGGAACGAAACGAAAGATAGTACGCCGTTCCGAATATTCCCGAAGTGCTCATTTTACTTTATTTATTTCAACTTTTTTTTTTAATTATGGGAATATTTGTGTGTGGGGTCGAGTTTAACAACAACAGAAAAACACAAAATAATGGCGGTTCCGACATTGTATATTTCAGCGTTTCTATAGATTAGGACCCAGGCAAACGTAACCTCCGTCGTGACGTTTGCATGACGTTTGTAAAAGGAATTCTACGAAATACAACGGAACGATACGGAAGGTTGTACGCCGTTCCGAATATTCCCGAAGTGCTAATTTTTATTTATTTATTTCAACTTTTTTTTTTTAATTAGAGGAATATTTGTGTGTGGGATCGAGTTCAACAACATCAGAAAAAAAACAAAATAATGGATCTTGCGACAGTTTAAATTTCAGCGTTTCTATAGATTAGGAGCCGAGCAAACTTTACCTCTGTCGTGACGTTTGTAAAAGGAATTCTACGAAATCGAACGGAACGAAACGAAAGGTTGTACGCCGTTCCGAATATTCCCGAAGTGCTCATTTTACTTTATTTATTTCAACTTTTTTTTTTAATTTTGGGAATATTTGTGTGTGGGGTCGAGTTTAACAACAACAGAAAAACACAAAATAATGGCGGTTCCGACATTGTATATTTCAGCGTTTCTATAGATTAGGACCCAGGCAAACGTAACCTCCGTCGTGACGTTTGCATGACGTTTGTAAAAGGAATTCTACGAAATACAACGGAACGATACGGAAGGTTGTACGCCGTTCCGAATATTCCCGAAGTGCTAATTTTTATTTATTTATTTCAACTTTTTTTTTTTAATTAGAGGAATATTTGTGTGTGGGATCGAGTTCAACAACATCAGAAAAAAAACAAAATAATGGATCTTGCGACAGTTTAAATTTCAGCGTTTCTATAGATTAGGAGCCGAGCAAACTTTACCTCTGTCGTGACGTTTGTAAAAGGAATTCTACGAAATCGAACGGAACGAAACGAAAGGTTGTACGCCGTTCCGAATATTCCCGAAGTGCTCATTTTACTTTATTTATTTCAACTTTTTTTTTTAATTATGGGAATATTTGTGTGTGGGGTCGAGTTTAACAACAACAGAAAAACACAAAATAATGGCGGTTCCGACATTGTATATTTCAGCGTTTCTATAGATTAGGACCCAGGCAAACGTAACCTCCGTCGTGACGTTTGCATGACGTTTGTAAAAGGAATTCTACGAAATCGAACGGAACGAAACGAAAGATAGTACGCCGTTCCGAATATTCCCGAAGTGCTCATTTTACTTTATTTATTTCAACTTTTTTTTTTAATTAGAGGAATATTTGTGTGTGGGATCGAGTTCAACAACATCAGAAAAAAAACAAAATAATGGATCTTGCGACAGTTTAAATTTCAGCGTTTCGATAGATTAGGACCCAAGCAAACGTAACCACAGTCGTGACGTTTGCATGACGTTTGAAAAAGGAATTCTACGAAATCGAACGGAACGAAACGAAAGATAGTACGCCGTTCCGAATATTCCCGAAGTGCTAATTTTACTTTATTTATTTCAACTTTTTTTTTTAATTAGAGGAATATTTGTGTGTGGGATCGAGTTCAACAACATCAGAAAAAAAACAAAATAATGGATCTTGCGACAGTTTAAATTTCAGCGTTTCTATAGATTAGGAGCCGAGCAAACTTTACCTCTGTCGTGACGTTTGTAAAAGGAATTCTACGAAATCGAACGGAACGAAACGAAAGGTTGTACGCCGTTCCGAATATTCCCGAAGTGCTCATTTTACTTTATTTATTTCAACTTTTTTTTTTAATTTTGGGAATATTTGTGTGTGGGGTCGAGTTTAACAACAACAGAAAAACACAAAATAATGGCGGTTCCGACATTGTATATTTCAGCGTTTCTATAGATTAGGACCCAGGCAAACGTAACCTCCGTCGTGACGTTTGCATGACGTTTGTAAAAGGAATTCTACGAAATACAACGGAACGATACGGAAGGTTGTACGCCGTTCCGAATATTCCCGAAGTGCTAATTTTTATTTATTTATTTCAACTTTTTTTTTTTAATTAGAGGAATATTTGTGTGTGGGATCGAGTTCAACAACATCAGAAAAAAAACAAAATAATGGATCTTGCGACAGTTTAAATTTCAGCGTTTCTATAGATTAGGAGCCGAGCAAACTTTACCTCTGTCGTGACGTTTGTAAAAGGAATTCTACGAAATCGAACGGAACGAAACGAAAGGTTGTACGCCGTTCCGAATATTCCCGAAGTGCTCATTTTACTTTATTTATTTCAACTTTTTTTTTTAATTATGGGAATATTTGTGTGTGGGGTCGAGTTTAACAACAACAGAAAAACACAAAATAATGGCGGTTCCGACATTGTATATTTCAGCGTTTCTATAGATTAGGACCCAGGCAAACGTAACCTCCGTCGTGACGTTTGCATGACGTTTGTAAAAGGAATTCTACGAAATCGAACGGAACGAAACGAAAGATAGTACGCCGTTCCGAATATTCCCGAAGTGCTCATTTTACTTTATTTATTTCAACTTTTTTTTTTAATTAGAGGAATATTTGTGTGTGGGATCGAGTTCAACAACATCAGAAAAAAAACAAAATAATGGATCTTGCGACAGTTTAAATTTCAGCGTTTCTATAGATTAGGAGCCGAGCAAACTTTACCTCTGTCGTGACGTTTGTAAAAGGAATTCTACGAAATCGAACGGAACGAAACGAAAGGTTGTACGCCGTTCCGAATATTCCCGAAGTGCTCATTTTACTTTATTTATTTCAACTTTTTTTTTTAATTTTGGGAATATTTGTGTGTGGGGTCGAGTTTAACAACAACAGAAAAACACAAAATAATGGCGGTTCCGACATTGTATATTTCAGCGTTTCTATAGATTAGGACCCAGGCAAACGTAACCTCCGTCGTGACGTTTGCATGACGTTTGTAAAAGGAATTCTACGAAATACAACGGAACGATACGGAAGGTTGTACGCCGTTCCGAATATTCCCGAAGTGCTAATTTTTATTTATTTATTTCAACTTTTTTTTTTTAATTAGAGGAATATTTGTGTGTGGGATCGAGTTCAACAACATCAGAAAAAAAACAAAATAATGGATCTTGCGACAGTTTAAATTTCAGCGTTTCTATAGATTAGGAGCCGAGCAAACTTTACCTCTGTCGTGACGTTTGTAAAAGGAATTCTACGAAATCGAACGGAACGAAACGAAAGGTTGTACGCCGTTCCGAATATTCCCGAAGTGCTCATTTTACTTTATTTATTTCAACTTTTTTTTTTAATTATGGGAATATTTGTGTGTGGGGTCGAGTTTAACAACAACAGAAAAACACAAAATAATGGCGGTTCCGACATTGTATATTTCAGCGTTTCTATAGATTAGGACCCAGGCAAACGTAACCTCCGTCGTGACGTTTGCATGACGTTTGTAAAAGGAATTCTACGAAATCGAACGGAACGAAACGAAAGATAGTACGCCGTTCCGAATATTCCCGAAGTGCTCATTTTACTTTATTTATTTCAACTTTTTTTTTTAATTAGAGGAATATTTGTGTGTGGGATCGAGTTCAACAACATCAGAAAAAAAACAAAATAATGGATCTTGCGACAGTTTAAATTTCAGCGTTTCGATAGATTAGGACCCAAGCAAACGTAACCACAGTCGTGACGTTTGCATGACGTTTGAAAAAGGAATTCTACGAAATCGAACGGAACGAAACGAAAGATAGTACGCCGTTCCGAATATTCCCGAAGTGCTAATTTTACTTTATTTATTTCAACTTTTTTTTTTAATTAGAGGAATATTTGTGTGTGGGATCGAGTTCAACAACATCAGAAAAAAAACAAAATAATGGATCTTGCGACAGTTTAAATTTCAGCGTTTCTATAGATTAGGAGCCGAGCAAACTTTACCTCTGTCGTGACGTTTGTAAAAGGAATTCTACGAAATCGAACGGAACGAAACGAAAGGTTGTACGCCGTTCCGAATATTCCCGAAGTGCTCATTTTACTTTATTTATTTCAACTTTTTTTTTTAATTTTGGGAATATTTGTGTGTGGGGTCGAGTTTAACAACAACAGAAAAACACAAAATAATGGCGGTTCCGACATTGTATATTTCAGCGTTTCTATAGATTAGGACCCAGGCAAACGTAACCTCCGTCGTGACGTTTGCATGACGTTTGTAAAAGGAATTCTACGAAATACAACGGAACGATACGGAAGGTTGTACGCCGTTCCGAATATTCCCGAAGTGCTAATTTTTATTTATTTATTTCAACTTTTTTTTTTTAATTAGAGGAATATTTGTGTGTGGGATCGAGTTCAACAACATCAGAAAAAAAACAAAATAATGGATCTTGCGACAGTTTAAATTTCAGCGTTTCTATAGATTAGGAGCCGAGCAAACTTTACCTCTGTCGTGACGTTTGTAAAAGGAATTCTACGAAATCGAACGGAACGAAACGAAAGGTTGTACGCCGTTCCGAATATTCCCGAAGTGCTCATTTTACTTTATTTATTTCAACTTTTTTTTTTAATTATGGGAATATTTGTGTGTGGGGTCGAGTTTAACAACAACAGAAAAACACAAAATAATGGCGGTTCCGACATTGTATATTTCAGCGTTTCTATAGATTAGGACCCAGGCAAACGTAACCTCCGTCGTGACGTTTGCATGACGTTTGTAAAAGGAATTCTACGAAATCGAACGGAACGAAACGAAAGATAGTACGCCGTTCCGAATATTCCCGAAGTGCTCATTTTACTTTATTTATTTCAACTTTTTTTTTTAATTAGAGGAATATTTGTGTGTGGGATCGAGTTCAACAACATCAGAAAAAAAACAAAATAATGGATCTTGCGACAGTTTAAATTTCAGCGTTTCTATAGATTAGGAGCCGAGCAAACTTTACCTCTGTCGTGACGTTTGTAAAAGGAATTCTACGAAATCGAACGGAACGAAACGAAAGGTTGTACGCCGTTCCGAATATTCCCGAAGTGCTCATTTTACTTTATTTATTTCAACTTTTTTTTTTAATTATGGGAATATTTGTGTGTGGGGTCGAGTTTAACAACAACAGAAAAACACAAAATAATGGCGGTTCCGACATTGTATATTTCAGCGTTTCTATAGATTAGGACCCAGGCAAACGTAACCTCCGTCGTGACGTTTGCATGACGTTTGTAAAAGGAATTCTACGAAATACAACGGAACGATACGGAAGGTTGTACGCCGTTCCGAATATTCCCGAAGTGCTAATTTTACTTTATTTACTTCAACTTTTTTTTTTTAATTAGAGGAATATTTGTGTGTGGGATCGAGTTCAACAACATCAGAAAAAAAACAAAATAATGGATCTTGCGACAGTTTAAATTTCAGCGTTTCGATAGATTAGGACCCAAGCAAACGTAACCACAGTCGTGACGTTTGCATGACGTTTGAAAAAGGAATTCTACGAAATCGAACGGAACGAAACGAAAGATAGTACGCCGTTCCGAATATTCCCGAAGTGCTAATTTTACTTTATTTATTTCAACTTTTTTTTTTAATTAGAGGAATATTTGTGTGTGGGATCGAGTTCAACAACATCAGAAAAAAAACAAAATAATGGATCTTGCGACAGTTTAAATTTCAGCGTTTCTATAGATTAGGAGCCGAGCAAACTTTACCTCTGTCGTGACGTTTGTAAAAGGAATTCTACGAAATCGAACGGAACGAAACGAAAGGTTGTACGCCGTTCCGAATATTCCCGAAGTGCTCATTTTACTTTATTTATTTCAACTTTTTTTTTTAATTTTGGGAATATTTGTGTGTGGGGTCGAGTTTAACAACAACAGAAAAACACAAAATAATGGCGGTTCCGACATTGTATATTTCAGCGTTTCTATAGATTAGGACCCAGGCAAACGTAACCTCCGTCGTGACGTTTGCATGACGTTTGTAAAAGGAATTCTACGAAATACAACGGAACGATACGGAAGGTTGTACGCCGTTCCGAATATTCCCGAAGTGCTAATTTTTATTTATTTATTTCAACTTTTTTTTTTTAATTAGAGGAATATTTGTGTGTGGGATCGAGTTCAACAACATCAGAAAAAAAACAAAATAATGGATCTTGCGACAGTTTAAATTTCAGCGTTTCTATAGATTAGGAGCCGAGCAAACTTTACCTCTGTCGTGACGTTTGTAAAAGGAATTCTACGAAATCGAACGGAACGAAACGAAAGGTTGTACGCCGTTCCGAATATTCCCGAAGTGCTCATTTTACTTTATTTATTTCAACTTTTTTTTTTAATTATGGGAATATTTGTGTGTGGGGTCGAGTTTAACAACAACAGAAAAACACAAAATAATGGCGGTTCCGACATTGTATATTTCAGCGTTTCTATAGATTAGGACCCAGGCAAACGTAACCTCCGTCGTGACGTTTGCATGACGTTTGTAAAAGGAATTCTACGAAATCGAACGGAACGAAACGAAAGATAGTACGCCGTTCCGAATATTCCCGAAGTGCTCATTTTACTTTATTTATTTCAACTTTTTTTTTTAATTAGAGGAATATTTGTGTGTGGGATCGAGTTCAACAACATCAGAAAAAAAACAAAATAATGGATCTTGCGACAGTTTAAATTTCAGCGTTTCTATAGATTAGGAGCCGAGCAAACTTTACCTCTGTCGTGACGTTTGTAAAAGGAATTCTACGAAATCGAACGGAACGAAACGAAAGGTTGTACGCCGTTCCGAATATTCCCGAAGTGCTCATTTTACTTTATTTATTTCAACTTTTTTTTTTAATTATGGGAATATTTGTGTGTGGGGTCGAGTTTAACAACAACAGAAAAACACAAAATAATGGCGGTTCCGACATTGTATATTTCAGCGTTTCTATAGATTAGGACCCAGGCAAACGTAACCTCCGTCGTGACGTTTGCATGACGTTTGTAAAAGGAATTCTACGAAATACAACGGAACGATACGGAAGGTTGTACGCCGTTCCGAATATTCCCGAAGTGCTAATTTTTATTTATTTATTTCAACTTTTTTTTTTTAATTAGAGGAATATTTGTGTGTGGGATCGAGTTCAACAACATCAGAAAAAAAACAAAATAATGGATCTTGCGACAGTTTAAATTTCAGCTTTTCTATAGATTAGGAGCCGAGCAAACTTTACCTCTGTCGTGACGTTTGTAAAAGGAATTCTACGAAATCGAACGGAACGAAACGAAAGATAGTACGCCGTTCCGAATATTCCCGAAGTGCTCATTTTACTTTATTTATTTCAACTTTTTTTTTTAATTATGGGAATATTTGTGTGTGGGGTCGAGTTTAACAACAACAGAAAAACACAAAATAATGGCGGTTCCGACATTGTATATTTCAGCGTTTCTATAGATTAGGACCCAGGCAAACGTAACCTCCGTCGTGACGTTTGCATGACGTTTGTAAAAGGAATTCTACGAAATCGAACGGAACGAAACGAAAGATAGTACGCCGTTCCGAATATTCCCGAAGTGCTCATTTTACTTTATTTATTTCAACTTTTTTTTTTAATTAGAGGAATATTTGTGTGTGGGATCGAGTTCAACAACATCAGAAAAAAAACAAAATAATGGATCTTGCGACAGTTTAAATTTCAGCGTTTCTATAGATTAGGAGCCGAGCAAACTTTACCTCTGTCGTGACGTTTGTAAAAGGAATTCTACGAAATCGAACGGAACGAAACGAAAGGTTGTACGCCGTTCCGAATATTCCCGAAGTGCTCATTTTACTTTATTTATTTCAACTTTTTTTTTTAATTATGGGAATATTTGTGTGTGGGGTCGAGTTTAACAACAACAGAAAAACACAAAATAATGGCGGTTCCGACATTGTATATTTCAGCGTTTCTATAGATTAGGACCCAGGCAAACGTAACCTCCGTCGTGACGTTTGCATGACGTTTGTAAAAGGAATTCTACGAAATACAACGGAACGATACGGAAGGTTGTACGCCGTTCCGAATATTCCCGAAGTGCTAATTTTACTTTATTTACTTCAACTTTTTTTTTTTAATTAGAGGAATATTTGTGTGTGGGATCGAGTTCAACAACATCAGAAAAAAAACAAAATAATGGATCTTGCGACAGTTTAAATTTCAGCGTTTCGATAGATTAGGACCCAAGCAAACGTAACCACAGTCGTGACGTTTGCATGACGTTTGAAAAAGGAATTCTACGAAATCGAACGGAACGAAACGAAAGATAGTACGCCGTTCCGAATATTCCCGAAGTGCTAATTTTACTTTATTTATTTCAACTTTTTTTTTTAATTAGAGGAATATTTGTGTGTGGGATCGAGTTCAACAACATCAGAAAAAAAACAAAATAATGGATCTTGCGACAGTTTAAATTTCAGCGTTTCTATAGATTAGGAGCCGAGCAAACTTTACCTCTGTCGTGACGTTTGTAAAAGGAATTCTACGAAATCGAACGGAACGAAACGAAAGGTTGTACGCCGTTCCGAATATTCCCGAAGTGCTCATTTTACTTTATTTATTTCAACTTTTTTTTTTAATTTTGGGAATATTTGTGTGTGGGGTCGAGTTTAACAACAACAGAAAAACACAAAATAATGGCGGTTCCGACATTGTATATTTCAGCGTTTCTATAGATTAGGACCCAGGCAAACGTAACCTCCGTCGTGACGTTTGCATGACGTTTGTAAAAGGAATTCTACGAAATACAACGGAACGATACGGAAGGTTGTACGCCGTTCCGAATATTCCCGAAGTGCTAATTTTTATTTATTTATTTCAACTTTTTTTTTTTAATTAGAGGAATATTTGTGTGTGGGATCGAGTTCAACAACATCAGAAAAAAAACAAAATAATGGATCTTGCGACAGTTTAAATTTCAGCGTTTCTATAGATTAGGAGCCGAGCAAACTTTACCTCTGTCGTGACGTTTGTAAAAGGAATTCTACGAAATCGAACGGAACGAAACGAAAGGTTGTACGCCGTTCCGAATATTCCCGAAGTGCTCATTTTACTTTATTTATTTCAACTTTTTTTTTTAATTATGGGAATATTTGTGTGTGGGGTCGAGTTTAACAACAACAGAAAAACACAAAATAATGGCGGTTCCGACATTGTATATTTCAGCGTTTCTATAGATTAGGACCCAGGCAAACGTAACCTCCGTCGTGACGTTTGCATGACGTTTGTAAAAGGAATTCTACGAAATCGAACGGAACGAAACGAAAGATAGTACGCCGTTCCGAATATTCCCGAAGTGCTCATTTTACTTTATTTATTTCAACTTTTTTTTTTAATTAGAGGAATATTTGTGTGTGGGATCGAGTTCAACAACATCAGAAAAAAAACAAAATAATGGATCTTGCGACAGTTTAAATTTCAGCGTTTCTATAGATTAGGAGCCGAGCAAACTTTACCTCTGTCGTGACGTTTGTAAAAGGAATTCTACGAAATCGAACGGAACGAAACGAAAGGTTGTACGCCGTTCCGAATATTCCCGAAGTGCTCATTTTACTTTATTTATTTCAACTTTTTTTTTTAATTATGGGAATATTTGTGTGTGGGGTCGAGTTTAACAACAACAGAAAAACACAAAATAATGGCGGTTCCGACATTGTATATTTCAGCGTTTCTATAGATTAGGACCCAGGCAAACGTAACCTCCGTCGTGACGTTTGCATGACGTTTGTAAAAGGAATTCTACGAAATACAACGGAACGATACGGAAGGTTGTACGCCGTTCCGAATATTCCCGAAGTGCTAATTTTTATTTATTTATTTCAACTTTTTTTTTTTAATTAGAGGAATATTTGTGTGTGGGATCGAGTTCAACAACATCAGAAAAAAAACAAAATAATGGATCTTGCGACAGTTTAAATTTCAGCGTTTCTATAGATTAGGAGCCGAGCAAACTTTACCTCTGTCGTGACGTTTGTAAAAGGAATTCTACGAAATCGAACGGAACGAAACGAAAGGTTGTACGCCGTTCCGAATATTCCCGAAGTGCTCATTTTACTTTATTTATTTCAACTTTTTTTTTTAATTATGGGAATATTTGTGTGTGGGGTCGAGTTTAACAACAACAGAAAAACACAAAATAATGGCGGTTCCGACATTGTATATTTCAGCGTTTCTATAGATTAGGACCCAGGCAAACGTAACCTCCGTCGTGACGTTTGCATGACGTTTGTAAAAGGAATTCTACGAAATCGAACGGAACGAAACGAAAGATAGTACGCCGTTCCGAATATTCCCGAAGTGCTCATTTTACTTTATTTATTTCAACTTTTTTTTTTAATTAGAGGAATATTCGTGTGTGGGATCGAGTTCAACAACATCAGAAAAAAAACAAAATAATGGATCTTGCGACAGTTTAAATTTCAGCGTTTCTATAGATTAGGAGCCGAGCAAACTTTACCTCTGTCGTGACGTTTGTAAAAGGAATTCTACGAAATCGAACGGAACGAAACGAAAGGTTGTACGCCGTTCCGAATATTCCCGAAGTGCTCATTTTACTTTATTTATTTCAACTTTTTTTTTTAATTATGGGAATATTTGTGTGTGGGGTCGAGTTTAACAACAACAGAAAAACACAAAATAATGGCGGTTCCGACATTGTATATTTCAGCGTTTCTATAGATTAGGACCCAGGCAAACGTAACCTCCGTCGTGACGTTTGCATGACGTTTGTAAAAGGAATTCTACGAAATACAACGGAACGATACGGAAGGTTGTACGCCGTTCCGAATATTCCCGAAGTGCTAATTTTTATTTATTTATTTCAACTTTTTTTTTTTAATTAGAGGAATATTTGTGTGTGGGATCGAGTTCAACAACATCAGAAAAAAAACAAAATAATGGATCTTGCGACAGTTTAAATTTCAGCGTTTCTATAGATTAGGAGCCGAGCAAACTTTACCTCTGTCGTGACGTTTGTAAAAGGAATTCTACGAAATCGAACGGAACGAAACGAAAGGTTGTACGCCGTTCCGAATATTCCCGAAGTGCTCATTTTACTTTATTTATTTCAACTTTTTTTTTTAATTATGGGAATATTTGTGTGTGGGGTCGAGTTTAACAACAACAGAAAAACACAAAATAATGGCGGTTCCGACATTGTATATTTCAGCGTTTCTATAGATTAGGACCCAGGCAAACGTAACCTCCGTCGTGACGTTTGCATGACGTTTGTAAAAGGAATTCTACGAAATCGAACGGAACGAAACGAAAGATAGTACGCCGTTCCGAATATTCCCGAAGTGCTCATTTTACTTTATTTATTTCAACTTTTTTTTTTAATTAGAGGAATATTTGTGTGTGGGATCGAGTTCAACAACATCAGAAAAAAAACAAAATAATGGATCTTGCGACAGTTTAAATTTCAGCGTTTCGATAGATTAGGACCCAAGCAAACGTAACCACAGTCGTGACGTTTGCATGACGTTTGAAAAAGGAATTCTACGAAATCGAACGGAACGAAACGAAAGATAGTACGCCGTTCCGAATATTCCCGAAGTGCTAATTTTACTTTATTTATTTCAACTTTTTTTTTTAATTAGAGGAATATTTGTGTGTGGGATCGAGTTCAACAACATCAGAAAAAAAACAAAATAATGGATCTTGCGACAGTTTAAATTTCAGCGTTTCTATAGATTAGGAGCCGAGCAAACTTTACCTCTGTCGTGACGTTTGTAAAAGGAATTCTACGAAATCGAACGGAACGAAACGAAAGGTTGTACGCCGTTCCGAATATTCCCGAAGTGCTCATTTTACTTTATTTATTTCAACTTTTTTTTTTAATTTTGGGAATATTTGTGTGTGGGGTCGAGTTTAACAACAACAGAAAAACACAAAATAATGGCGGTTCCGACATTGTATATTTCAGCGTTTCTATAGATTAGGACCCAGGCAAACGTAACCTCCGTCGTGACGTTTGCATGACGTTTGTAAAAGGAATTCTACGAAATACAACGGAACGATACGGAAGGTTGTACGCCGTTCCGAATATTCCCGAAGTGCTAATTTTTATTTATTTATTTCAACTTTTTTTTTTTAATTAGAGGAATATTTGTGTGTGGGATCGAGTTCAACAACATCAGAAAAAAAACAAAATAATGGATCTTGCGACAGTTTAAATTTCAGCGTTTCTATAGATTAGGAGCCGAGCAAACTTTACCTCTGTCGTGACGTTTGTAAAAGGAATTCTACGAAATCGAACGGAACGAAACGAAAGGTTGTACGCCGTTCCGAATATTCCCGAAGTGCTCATTTTACTTTATTTATTTCAACTTTTTTTTTTAATTATGGGAATATTTGTGTGTGGGGTCGAGTTTAACAACAACAGAAAAACACAAAATAATGGCGGTTCCGACATTGTATATTTCAGCGTTTCTATAGATTAGGACCCAGGCAAACGTAACCTCCGTCGTGACGTTTGCATGACGTTTGTAAAAGGAATTCTACGAAATCGAACGGAACGAAACGAAAGATAGTACGCCGTTCCGAATATTCCCGAAGTGCTCATTTTACTTTATTTATTTCAACTTTTTTTTTTAATTAGAGGAATATTTGTGTGTGGGATCGAGTTCAACAACATCAGAAAAAAAACAAAATAATGGATCTTGCGACAGTTTAAATTTCAGCGTTTCTATAGATTAGGAGCCGAGCAAACTTTACCTCTGTCGTGACGTTTGTAAAAGGAATTCTACGAAATCGAACGGAACGAAACGAAAGGTTGTACGCCGTTCCGAATATTCCCGAAGTGCTCATTTTACTTTATTTATTTCAACTTTTTTTTTTAATTTTGGGAATATTTGTGTGTGGGGTCGAGTTTAACAACAACAGAAAAACACAAAATAATGGCGGTTCCGACATTGTATATTTCAGCGTTTCTATAGATTAGGACCCAGGCAAACGTAACCTCCGTCGTGACGTTTGCATGACGTTTGTAAAAGGAATTCTACGAAATACAACGGAACGATACGGAAGGTTGTACGCCGTTCCGAATATTCCCGAAGTGCTAATTTTTATTTATTTATTTCAACTTTTTTTTTTTAATTAGAGGAATATTTGTGTGTGGGATCGAGTTCAACAACATCAGAAAAAAAACAAAATAATGGATCTTGCGACAGTTTAAATTTCAGCGTTTCTATAGATTAGGAGCCGAGCAAACTTTACCTCTGTCGTGACGTTTGTAAAAGGAATTCTACGAAATCGAACGGAACGAAACGAAAGGTTGTACGCCGTTCCGAATATTCCCGAAGTGCTCATTTTACTTTATTTATTTCAACTTTTTTTTTTAATTATGGGAATATTTGTGTGTGGGGTCGAGTTTAACAACAACAGAAAAACACAAAATAATGGCGGTTCCGACATTGTATATTTCAGCGTTTCTATAGATTAGGACCCAGGCAAACGTAACCTCCGTCGTGACGTTTGCATGACGTTTGTAAAAGGAATTCTACGAAATCGAACGGAACGAAACGAAAGATAGTACGCCGTTCCGAATATTCCCGAAGTGCTCATTTTACTTTATTTATTTCAACTTTTTTTTTTAATTAGAGGAATATTTGTGTGTGGGATCGAGTTCAACAACATCAGAAAAAAAACAAAATAATGGATCTTGCGACAGTTTAAATTTCAGCGTTTCGATAGATTAGGACCCAAGCAAACGTAACCACAGTCGTGACGTTTGCATGACGTTTGAAAAAGGAATTCTACGAAATCGAACGGAACGAAACGAAAGATAGTACGCCGTTCCGAATATTCCCGAAGTGCTAATTTTACTTTATTTATTTCAACTTTTTTTTTTAATTAGAGGAATATTTGTGTGTGGGATCGAGTTCAACAACATCAGAAAAAAAACAAAATAATGGATCTTGCGACAGTTTAAATTTCAGCGTTTCTATAGATTAGGAGCCGAGCAAACTTTACCTCTGTCGTGACGTTTGTAAAAGGAATTCTACGAAATCGAACGGAACGAAACGAAAGGTTGTACGCCGTTCCGAATATTCCCGAAGTGCTCATTTTACTTTATTTATTTCAACTTTTTTTTTTAATTTTGGGAATATTTGTGTGTGGGGTCGAGTTTAACAACAACAGAAAAACACAAAATAATGGCGGTTCCGACATTGTATATTTCAGCGTTTCTATAGATTAGGACCCAGGCAAACGTAACCTCCGTCGTGACGTTTGCATGACGTTTGTAAAAGGAATTCTACGAAATACAACGGAACGATACGGAAGGTTGTACGCCGTTCCGAATATTCCCGAAGTGCTAATTTTTA
The DNA here is from genome assembly GCA_963556195.1 of Sepiola atlantica. Lineage (NCBI taxonomy): Eukaryota > Metazoa > Mollusca > Cephalopoda > Sepiida > Sepiolidae > Sepiola > Sepiola atlantica. The sequence goes on from CAUVYP010001120.1 coordinate 33,971, forward strand.
TTTATTTATTTCAACTTTTTTTTTTTAATTAGAGGAATATTTGTGTGTGGGATCGAGTTCAACAACATCAGAAAAAAAACAAAATAATGGATCTTGCGACAGTTTAAATTTCAGCGTTTCTATAGATTAGGAGCCGAGCAAACTTTACCTCTGTCGTGACGTTTGTAAAAGGAATTCTACGAAATCGAACGGAACGAAACGAAAGGTTGTACGCCGTTCCGAATATTCCCGAAGTGCTCATTTTACTTTATTTATTTCAACTTTTTTTTTTAATTATGGGAATATTTGTGTGTGGGGTCGAGTTTAACAACAACAGAAAAACACAAAATAATGGCGGTTCCGACATTGTATATTTCAGCGTTTCTATAGATTAGGACCCAGGCAAACGTAACCTCCGTCGTGACGTTTGCATGACGTTTGTAAAAGGAATTCTACGAAATCGAACGGAACGAAACGAAAGATAGTACGCCGTTCCGAATATTCCCGAAGTGCTCATTTTACTTTATTTATTTCAACTTTTTTTTTTAATTAGAGGAATATTTGTGTGTGGGATCGAGTTCAACAACATCAGAAAAAAAACAAAATAATGGATCTTGCGACAGTTTAAATTTCAGCGTTTCTATAGATTAGGAGCCGAGCAAACTTTACCTCTGTCGTGACGTTTGTAAAAGGAATTCTACGAAATCGAACGGAACGAAACGAAAGGTTGTACGCCGTTCCGAATATTCCCGAAGTGCTCATTTTACTTTATTTATTTCAACTTTTTTTTTTAATTATGGGAATATTTGTGTGTGGGGTCGAGTTTAACAACAACAGAAAAACACAAAATAATGGCGGTTCCGACATTGTATATTTCAGCGTTTCTATAGATTAGGACCCAGGCAAACGTAACCTCCGTCGTGACGTTTGCATGACGTTTGTAAAAGGAATTCTACGAAATACAACGGAACGATACGGAAGGTTGTACGCCGTTCCGAATATTCCCGAAGTGCTAATTTTACTTTATTTACTTCAACTTTTTTTTTTTAATTAGAGGAATATTTGTGTGTGGGATCGAGTTCAACAACATCAGAAAAAAAACAAAATAATGGATCTTGCGACAGTTTAAATTTCAGCGTTTCGATAGATTAGGACCCAAGCAAACGTAACCACAGTCGTGACGTTTGCATGACGTTTGAAAAAGGAATTCTACGAAATCGAACGGAACGAAACGAAAGATAGTACGCCGTTCCGAATATTCCCGAAGTGCTAATTTTACTTTATTTATTTCAACTTTTTTTTTTAATTAGAGGAATATTTGTGTGTGGGATCGAGTTCAACAACATCAGAAAAAAAACAAAATAATGGATCTTGCGACAGTTTAAATTTCAGCGTTTCTATAGATTAGGAGCCGAGCAAACTTTACCTCTGTCGTGACGTTTGTAAAAGGAATTCTACGAAATCGAACGGAACGAAACGAAAGGTTGTACGCCGTTCCGAATATTCCCGAAGTGCTCATTTTACTTTATTTATTTCAACTTTTTTTTTTAATTTTGGGAATATTTGTGTGTGGGGTCGAGTTTAACAACAACAGAAAAACACAAAATAATGGCGGTTCCGACATTGTATATTTCAGCGTTTCTATAGATTAGGACCCAGGCAAACGTAACCTCCGTCGTGACGTTTGCATGACGTTTGTAAAAGGAATTCTACGAAATACAACGGAACGATACGGAAGGTTGTACGCCGTTCCGAATATTCCCGAAGTGCTAATTTTTATTTATTTATTTCAACTTTTTTTTTTAATTAGAGGAATATTTGTGTGTGGGATCGAGTTCAACAACATCAGAAAAAAAACAAAATAATGGATCTTGCGACAGTTTAAATTTCAGCGTTTCTATAGATTAGGAGCCGAGCAAACTTTACCTCTGTCGTGACGTTTGTAAAAGGAATTCTACGAAATCGAACGGAACGAAACGAAAGGTTGTACGCCGTTCCGAATATTCCCGAAGTGCTCATTTTACTTTATTTATTTCAACTTTTTTTTTTAATTATGGGAATATTTGTGTGTGGGGTCGAGTTTAACAACAACAGAAAAACACAAAATAATGGCGGTTCCGACATTGTATATTTCAGCGTTTCTATAGATTAGGACCCAGGCAAACGTAACCTCCGTCGTGACGTTTGCATGACGTTTGTAAAAGGAATTCTACGAAATCGAACGGAACGAAACGAAAGATAGTACGCCGTTCCGAATATTCCCGAAGTGCTCATTTTACTTTATTTATTTCAACTTTTTTTTTTAATTAGAGGAATATTTGTGTGTGGGATCGAGTTCAACAACATCAGAAAAAAAACAAAATAATGGATCTTGCGACAGTTTAAATTTCAGCGTTTCTATAGATTAGGAGCCGAGCAAACTTTACCTCTGTCGTGACGTTTGTAAAAGGAATTCTACGAAATCGAACGGAACGAAACGAAAGGTTGTACGCCGTTCCGAATATTCCCGAAGTGCTCATTTTACTTTATTTATTTCAACTTTTTTTTTTAATTATGGGAATATTTGTGTGTGGGGTCGAGTTTAACAACAACAGAAAAACACAAAATAATGGCGGTTCCGACATTGTATATTTCAGCGTTTCTATAGATTAGGACCCAGGCAAACGTAACCTCCGTCGTGACGTTTGCATGACGTTTGTAAAAGGAATTCTACGAAATCGAACGGAACGAAACGAAAGATAGTACGCCGTTCCGAATATTCCCGAAGTGCTCATTTTACTTTATTTATTTCAACTTTTTTTTTTAATTAGAGGAATATTTGTGTGTGGGATCGAGTTCAACAACATCAGAAAAAAAACAAAATAATGGATCTTGCGACAGTTTAAATTTCAGCGTTTCGATAGATTAGGACCCAAGCAAACGTAACCACAGTCGTGACGTTTGCATGACGTTTGAAAAAGGAATTCTACGAAATCGAACGGAACGAAACGAAAGATAGTACGCCGTTCCGAATATTCCCGAAGTGCTAATTTTACTTTATTTATTTCAACTTTTTTTTTTAATTAGAGGAATATTTGTGTGTGGGATCGAGTTCAACAACATCAGAAAAAAAACAAAATAATGGATCTTGCGACAGTTTAAATTTCAGCGTTTCTATAGATTAGGAGCCGAGCAAACTTTACCTCTGTCGTGACGTTTGTAAAAGGAATTCTACGAAATCGAACGGAACGAAACGAAAGGTTGTACGCCGTTCCGAATATTCCCGAAGTGCTCATTTTACTTTATTTATTTCAACTTTTTTTTTTAATTTTGGGAATATTTGTGTGTGGGGTCGAGTTTAACAACAACAGAAAAACACAAAATAATGGCGGTTCCGACATTGTATATTTCAGCGTTTCTATAGATTAGGACCCAGGCAAACGTAACCTCCGTCGTGACGTTTGCATGACGTTTGTAAAAGGAATTCTACGAAATACAACGGAACGATACGGAAGGTTGTACGCCGTTCCGAATATTCCCGAAGTGCTAATTTTTATTTATTTATTTCAACTTTTTTTTTTTAATTAGAGGAATATTTGTGTGTGGGATCGAGTTCAACAACATCAGAAAAAAAACAAAATAATGGATCTTGCGACAGTTTAAATTTCAGCGTTTCTATAGATTAGGAGCCGAGCAAACTTTACCTCTGTCGTGACGTTTGTAAAAGGAATTCTACGAAATCGAACGGAACGAAACGAAAGGTTGTACGCCGTTCCGAATATTCCCGAAGTGCTCATTTTACTTTATTTATTTCAACTTTTTTTTTTAATTATGGGAATATTTGTGTGTGGGGTCGAGTTTAACAACAACAGAAAAACACAAAATAATGGCGGTTCCGACATTGTATATTTCAGCGTTTCTATAGATTAGGACCCAGGCAAACGTAACCTCCGTCGTGACGTTTGCATGACGTTTGTAAAAGGAATTCTACGAAATCGAACGGAACGAAACGAAAGATAGTACGCCGTTCCGAATATTCCCGAAGTGCTCATTTTACTTTATTTATTTCAACTTTTTTTTTTAATTAGAGGAATATTTGTGTGTGGGATCGAGTTCAACAACATCAGAAAAAAAACAAAATAATGGATCTTGCGACAGTTTAAATTTCAGCGTTTCTATAGATTAGGAGCCGAGCAAACTTTACCTCTGTCGTGACGTTTGTAAAAGGAATTCTACGAAATCGAACGGAACGAAACGAAAGGTTGTACGCCGTTCCGAATATTCCCGAAGTGCTCATTTTACTTTATTTATTTCAACTTTTTTTTTTAATTATGGGAATATTTGTGTGTGGGGTCGAGTTTAACAACAACAGAAAAACACAAAATAATGGCGGTTCCGACATTGTATATTTCAGCGTTTCTATAGATTAGGACCCAGGCAAACGTAACCTCCGTCGTGACGTTTGCATGACGTTTGTAAAAGGAATTCTACGAAATACAACGGAACGATACGGAAGGTTGTACGCCGTTCCGAATATTCCCGAAGTGCTAATTTTACTTTATTTACTTCAACTTTTTTTTTTTAATTAGAGGAATATTTGTGTGTGGGATCGAGTTCAACAACATCAGAAAAAAAACAAAATAATGGATCTTGCGACAGTTTAAATTTCAGCGTTTCGATAGATTAGGACCCAAGCAAACGTAACCACAGTCGTGACGTTTGCATGACGTTTGAAAAAGGAATTCTACGAAATCGAACGGAACGAAACGAAAGATAGTACGCCGTTCCGAATATTCCCGAAGTGCTAATTTTACTTTATTTATTTCAACTTTTTTTTTTAATTAGAGGAATATTTGTGTGTGGGATCGAGTTCAACAACATCAGAAAAAAAACAAAATAATGGATCTTGCGACAGTTTAAATTTCAGCGTTTCTATAGATTAGGAGCCGAGCAAACTTTACCTCTGTCGTGACGTTTGTAAAAGGAATTCTACGAAATCGAACGGAACGAAACGAAAGGTTGTACGCCGTTCCGAATATTCCCGAAGTGCTCATTTTACTTTATTTATTTCAACTTTTTTTTTTAATTTTGGGAATATTTGTGTGTGGGGTCGAGTTTAACAACAACAGAAAAACACAAAATAATGGCGGTTCCGACATTGTATATTTCAGCGTTTCTATAGATTAGGACCCAGGCAAACGTAACCTCCGTCGTGACGTTTGCATGACGTTTGTAAAAGGAATTCTACGAAATACAACGGAACGATACGGAAGGTTGTACGCCGTTCCGAATATTCCCGAAGTGCTAATTTTTATTTATTTATTTCAACTTTTTTTTTTAATTAGAGGAATATTTGTGTGTGGGATCGAGTTCAACAACATCAGAAAAAAAACAAAATAATGGATCTTGCGACAGTTTAAATTTCAGCGTTTCTATAGATTAGGAGCCGAGCAAACTTTACCTCTGTCGTGACGTTTGTAAAAGGAATTCTACGAAATCGAACGGAACGAAACGAAAGGTTGTACGCCGTTCCGAATATTCCCGAAGTGCTCATTTTACTTTATTTATTTCAACTTTTTTTTTTAATTATGGGAATATTTGTGTGTGGGGTCGAGTTTAACAACAACAGAAAAACACAAAATAATGGCGGTTCCGACATTGTATATTTCAGCGTTTCTATAGATTAGGACCCAGGCAAACGTAACCTCCGTCGTGACGTTTGCATGACGTTTGTAAAAGGAATTCTACGAAATCGAACGGAACGAAACGAAAGATAGTACGCCGTTCCGAATATTCCCGAAGTGCTCATTTTACTTTATTTATTTCAACTTTTTTTTTTAATTAGAGGAATATTTGTGTGTGGGATCGAGTTCAACAACATCAGAAAAAAAACAAAATAATGGATCTTGCGACAGTTTAAATTTCAGCGTTTCTATAGATTAGGAGCCGAGCAAACTTTACCTCTGTCGTGACGTTTGTAAAAGGAATTCTACGAAATCGAACGGAACGAAACGAAAGGTTGTACGCCGTTCCGAATATTCCCGAAGTGCTCATTTTACTTTATTTATTTCAACTTTTTTTTTTAATTATGGGAATATTTGTGTGTGGGGTCGAGTTTAACAACAACAGAAAAACACAAAATAATGGCGGTTCCGACATTGTATATTTCAGCGTTTCTATAGATTAGGACCCAGGCAAACGTAACCTCCGTCGTGACGTTTGCATGACGTTTGTAAAAGGAATTCTACGAAATACAACGGAACGATACGGAAGGTTGTACGCCGTTCCGAATATTCCCGAAGTGCTAATTTTTATTTATTTATTTCAACTTTTTTTTTTTAATTAGAGGAATATTTGTGTGTGGGATCGAGTTCAACAACATCAGAAAAAAAACAAAATAATGGATCTTGCGACAGTTTAAATTTCAGCGTTTCTATAGATTAGGAGCCGAGCAAACTTTACCTCTGTCGTGACGTTTGTAAAAGGAATTCTACGAAATCGAACGGAACGAAACGAAAGGTTGTACGCCGTTCCGAATATTCCCGAAGTGCTCATTTTACTTTATTTATTTCAACTTTTTTTTTTAATTATGGGAATATTTGTGTGTGGGGTCGAGTTTAACAACAACAGAAAAACACAAAATAATGGCGGTTCCGACATTGTATATTTCAGCGTTTCTATAGATTAGGACCCAGGCAAACGTAACCTCCGTCGTGACGTTTGCATGACGTTTGTAAAAGGAATTCTACGAAATCGAACGGAACGAAACGAAAGATAGTACGCCGTTCCGAATATTCCCGAAGTGCTCATTTTACTTTATTTATTTCAACTTTTTTTTTTAATTAGAGGAATATTCGTGTGTGGGATCGAGTTCAACAACATCAGAAAAAAAACAAAATAATGGATCTTGCGACAGTTTAAATTTCAGCGTTTCTATAGATTAGGAGCCGAGCAAACTTTACCTCTGTCGTGACGTTTGTAAAAGGAATTCTACGAAATCGAACGGAACGAAACGAAAGGTTGTACGCCGTTCCGAATATTCCCGAAGTGCTCATTTTACTTTATTTATTTCAACTTTTTTTTTTAATTATGGGAATATTTGTGTGTGGGGTCGAGTTTAACAACAACAGAAAAACACAAAATAATGGCGGTTCCGACATTGTATATTTCAGCGTTTCTATAGATTAGGACCCAGGCAAACGTAACCTCCGTCGTGACGTTTGCATGACGTTTGTAAAAGGAATTCTACGAAATACAACGGAACGATACGGAAGGTTGTACGCCGTTCCGAATATTCCCGAAGTGCTAATTTTTATTTATTTATTTCAACTTTTTTTTTTTAATTAGAGGAATATTTGTGTGTGGGATCGAGTTCAACAACATCAGAAAAAAAACAAAATAATGGATCTTGCGACAGTTTAAATTTCAGCGTTTCTATAGATTAGGAGCCGAGCAAACTTTACCTCTGTCGTGACGTTTGTAAAAGGAATTCTACGAAATCGAACGGAACGAAACGAAAGGTTGTACGCCGTTCCGAATATTCCCGAAGTGCTCATTTTACTTTATTTATTTCAACTTTTTTTTTTAATTATGGGAATATTTGTGTGTGGGGTCGAGTTTAACAACAACAGAAAAACACAAAATAATGGCGGTTCCGACATTGTATATTTCAGCGTTTCTATAGATTAGGACCCAGGCAAACGTAACCTCCGTCGTGACGTTTGCATGACGTTTGTAAAAGGAATTCTACGAAATACAACGGAACGATACGGAAGGTTGTACGCCGTTCCGAATATTCCCGAAGTGCTAATTTTACTTTATTTATTTCAACTTTTTTTTTTTAATTAGAGGAATATTTGTGTGTGGGATCGAGTTCAACAACATCAGAAAAAAAACAAAATAATGGATCTTGCGACAGTTTAAATTTCAGCGTTTCGATAGATTAGGACCCAAGCAAACGTAACCACAGTCGTGACGTTTGCATGACGTTTGAAAAAGGAATTCTACGAAATCGAACGGAACGAAACGAAAGATAGTACGCCGTTCCGAATATTCCCGAAGTGCTAATTTTACTTTATTTATTTCAACTTTTTTTTTTAATTAGAGGAATATTTGTGTGTGGGATCGAGTTCAACAACATCAGAAAAAAAACAAAATAATGGATCTTGCGACAGTTTAAATTTCAGCGTTTCTATAGATTAGGAGCCGAGCAAACTTTACCTCTGTCGTGACGTTTGTAAAAGGAATTCTACGAAATCGAACGGAACGAAACGAAAGGTTGTACGCCGTTCCGAATATTCCCGAAGTGCTCATTTTACTTTATTTATTTCAACTTTTTTTTTTAATTTTGGGAATATTTGTGTGTGGGGTCGAGTTTAACAACAACAGAAAAACACAAAATAATGGCGGTTCCGACATTGTATATTTCAGCGTTTCTATAGATTAGGACCCAGGCAAACGTAACCTCCGTCGTGACGTTTGCATGACGTTTGTAAAAGGAATTCTACGAAATACAACGGAACGATACGGAAGGTTGTACGCCGTTCCGAATATTCCCGAAGTGCTAATTTTTATTTATTTATTTCAACTTTTTTTTTTTAATTAGAGGAATATTTGTGTGTGGGATCGAGTTCAACAACATCAGAAAAAAAACAAAATAATGGATCTTGCGACAGTTTAAATTTCAGCGTTTCTATAGATTAGGAGCCGAGCAAACTTTACCTCTGTCGTGACGTTTGTAAAAGGAATTCTACGAAATCGAACGGAACGAAACGAAAGGTTGTACGCCGTTCCGAATATTCCCGAAGTGCTCATTTTACTTTATTTATTTCAACTTTTTTTTTTAATTATGGGAATATTTGTGTGTGGGGTCGAGTTTAACAACAACAGAAAAACACAAAATAATGGCGGTTCCGACATTGTATATTTCAGCGTTTCTATAGATTAGGACCCAGGCAAACGTAACCTCCGTCGTGACGTTTGCATGACGTTTGTAAAAGGAATTCTACGAAATCGAACGGAACGAAACGAAAGATAGTACGCCGTTCCGAATATTCCCGAAGTGCTCATTTTACTTTATTTATTTCAACTTTTTTTTTTAATTAGAGGAATATTTGTGTGTGGGATCGAGTTCAACAACATCAGAAAAAAAACAAAATAATGGATCTTGCGACAGTTTAAATTTCAGCGTTTCTATAGATTAGGAGCCGAGCAAACTTTACCTCTGTCGTGACGTTTGTAAAAGGAATTCTACGAAATCGAACGGAACGAAACGAAAGGTTGTACGCCGTTCCGAATATTCCCGAAGTGCTCATTTTACTTTATTTATTTCAACTTTTTTTTTTAATTATGGGAATATTTGTGTGTGGGGTCGAGTTTAACAACAACAGAAAAACACAAAATAATGGCGGTTCCGACATTGTATATTTCAGCGTTTCTATAGATTAGGACCCAGGCAAACGTAACCTCCGTCGTGACGTTTGCATGACGTTTGTAAAAGGAATTCTACGAAATCGAACGGAACGAAACGAAAGATAGTACGCCGTTCCGAATATTCCCGAAGTGCTCATTTTACTTTATTTATTTCAACTTTTTTTTTTAATTAGAGGAATATTCGTGTGTGGGATCGAGTTCAACAACATCAGAAAAAAAACAAAATAATGGATCTTGCGACAGTTTAAATTTCAGCGTTTCTATAGATTAGGAGCCGAGCAAACTTTACCTCTGTCGTGACGTTTGTAAAAGGAATTCTACGAAATCGAACGGAACGAAACGAAAGGTTGTACGCCGTTCCGAATATTCCCGAAGTGCTCATTTTACTTTATTTATTTCAACTTTTTTTTTTAATTATGGGAATATTTGTGTGTGGGGTCGAGTTTAACAACAACAGAAAAACACAAAATAATGGCGGTTCCGACATTGTATATTTCAGCGTTTCTATAGATTAGGACCCAGGCAAACGTAACCTCCGTCGTGACGTTTGCATGACGTTTGTAAAAGGAATTCTACGAAATACAACGGAACGATACGGAAGGTTGTACGCCGTTCCGAATATTCCCGAAGTGCTAATTTTTATTTATTTATTTCAACTTTTTTTTTTTAATTAGAGGAATATTTGTGTGTGGGATCGAGTTCAACAACATCAGAAAAAAAACAAAATAATGGATCTTGCGACAGTTTAAATTTCAGCGTTTCTATAGATTAGGAGCCGAGCAAACTTTACCTCTGTCGTGACGTTTGTAAAAGGAATTCTACGAAATCGAACGGAACGAAACGAAAGGTTGTACGCCGTTCCGAATATTCCCGAAGTGCTCATTTTACTTTATTTATTTCAACTTTTTTTTTTAATTATGGGAATATTTGTGTGTGGGGTCGAGTTTAACAACAACAGAAAAACACAAAATAATGGCGGTTCCGACATTGTATATTTCAGCGTTTCTATAGATTAGGACCCAGGCAAACGTAACCTCCGTCGTGACGTTTGCATGACGTTTGTAAAAGGAATTCTACGAAATACAACGGAACGATACGGAAGGTTGTACGCCGTTCCGAATATTCCCGAAGTGCTAATTTTACTTTATTTATTTCAACTTTTTTTTTTTAATTAGAGGAATATTTGTGTGTGGGATCGAGTTCAACAACATCAGAAAAAAAACAAAATAATGGATCTTGCGACAGTTTAAATTTCAGCGTTTCGATAGATTAGGACCCAAGCAAACGTAACCACAGTCGTGACGTTTGCATGACGTTTGAAAAAGGAATTCTACGAAATCGAACGGAACGAAACGAAAGATAGTACGCCGTTCCGAATATTCCCGAAGTGCTAATTTTACTTTATTTATTTCAACTTTTTTTTTTAATTAGAGGAATATTTGTGTGTGGGATCGAGTTCAACAACATCAGAAAAAAAACAAAATAATGGATCTTGCGACAGTTTAAATTTCAGCGTTTCTATAGATTAGGAGCCGAGCAAACTTTACCTCTGTCGTGACGTTTGTAAAAGGAATTCTACGAAATCGAACGGAACGAAACGAAAGGTTGTACGCCGTTCCGAATATTCCCGAAGTGCTCATTTTACTTTATTTATTTCAACTTTTTTTTTTAATTTTGGGAATATTTGTGTGTGGGGTCGAGTTTAACAACAACAGAAAAACACAAAATAATGGCGGTTCCGACATTGTATATTTCAGCGTTTCTATAGATTAGGACCCAGGCAAACGTAACCTCCGTCGTGACGTTTGCATGACGTTTGTAAAAGGAATTCTACGAAATACAACGGAACGATACGGAAGGTTGTACGCCGTTCCGAATATTCCCGAAGTGCTAATTTTTATTTATTTATTTCAACTTTTTTTTTTTAATTAGAGGAATATTTGTGTGTGGGATCGAGTTCAACAACATCAGAAAAAAAACAAAATAATGGATCTTGCGACAGTTTAAATTTCAGCGTTTCTATAGATTAGGAGCCGAGCAAACTTTACCTCTGTCGTGACGTTTGTAAAAGGAATTCTACGAAATCGAACGGAACGAAACGAAAGGTTGTACGCCGTTCCGAATATTCCCGAAGTGCTCATTTTACTTTATTTATTTCAACTTTTTTTTTTAATTATGGGAATATTTGTGTGTGGGGTCGAGTTTAACAACAACAGAAAAACACAAAATAATGGCGGTTCCGACATTGTATATTTCAGCGTTTCTATAGATTAGGACCCAGGCAAACGTAACCTCCGTCGTGACGTTTGCATGACGTTTGTAAAAGGAATTCTACGAAATACAACGGAACGATACGGAAGGTTGTACGCCGTTCCGAATATTCCCGAAGTGCTCATTTTACTTTATTTATTTCAACTTTTTTTTTTTAATTAGAGGAATATTTGTGTGTGGGATCGAGTTCAACAACATCAGAAAAAAAACAAAATAATGGATCTTGCGACAGTTTAAATTTCAGCGTTTCTATAGATTAGGAGCCGAGCAAACTTTACCTCTGTCGTGACGTTTGTAAAAGGAATTCTACGAAATCGAACGGAACGAAACGAAAGGTTGTACGCCGTTCCGAATATTCCCGAAGTGCTCATTTTACTTTATTTATTTCAACTTTTTTTTTTAATTATGGGAATATTTGTGTGTGGGGTCGAGTTTAACAACAACAGAAAAACACAAAATAATGGCGGTTCCGACATTGTATATTTCAGCGTTTCTATAGATTAGGACCCAGGCAAACGTAACCTCCGTCGTGACGTTTGCATGACGTTTGTAAAAGGAATTCTACGAAATACAACGGAACGATACGGAAGGTTGTACGCCGTTCCGAATATTCCCGAAGTGCTCATTTTACTTTATTTATTTCAACTTTTTTTTTTTAATTAGAGGAATATTTGTGTGTGGGATCGAGTTCAACAACATCAGAAAAAAAACAAAATAATGGATCTTGCGACAGTTTAAATTTCAGCGTTTCGATAGATTAGGACCCAAGCAAACGTAACCACAGTCGTGACGTTTGCATGACGTTTGAAAAAGGAATTCTACGAAATCGAACGGAACGAAACGAAAGATAGTACGCCGTTCCGAATATTCCCGAAGTGCTAATTTTACTTTATTTATTTCAACTTTTTTTTTTAATTAGAGGAATATTTGTGTGTGGGATCGAGTTCAACAACATCAGAAAAAAAACAAAATAATGGATCTTGCGACAGTTTAAATTTCAGCGTTTCTATAGATTAGGAGCCGAGCAAACTTTACCTCTGTCGTGACGTTTGTAAAAGGAATTCTACGAAATCGAACGGAACGAAACGAAAGGTTGTACGCCGTTCCGAATATTCCCGAAGTGCTCATTTTACTTTATTTATTTCAACTTTTTTTTTTAATTTTGGGAATATTTGTGTGTGGGGTCGAGTTTAACAACAACAGAAAAACACAAAATAATGGCGGTTCCGACATTGTATATTTCAGCGTTTCTATAGATTAGGACCCAGGCAAACGTAACCTCCGTCGTGACGTTTGCATGACGTTTGTAAAAGGAATTCTACGAAATACAACGGAACGATACGGAAGGTTGTACGCCGTTCCGAATATTCCCGAAGTGCTAATTTTTATTTATTTATTTCAACTTTTTTTTTTTAATTAGAGGAATATTTGTGTGTGGGATCGAGTTCAACAACATCAGAAAAAAAACAAAATAATGGATCTTGCGACAGTTTAAATTTCAGCGTTTCTATAGATTAGGAGCCGAGCAAACTTTACCTCTGTCGTGACGTTTGTAAAAGGAATTCTACGAAATCGAACGGAACGAAACGAAAGGTTGTACGCCGTTCCGAATATTCCCGAAGTGCTCATTTTACTTTATTTATTTCAACTTTTTTTTTTAATTATGGGAATATTTGTGTGTGGGGTCGAGTTTAACAACAACAGAAAAACACAAAATAATGGCGGTTCCGACATTGTATATTTCAGCGTTTCTATAGATTAGGACCCAGGCAAACGTAACCTCCGTCGTGACGTTTGCATGACGTTTGTAAAAGGAATTCTACGAAATCGAACGGAACGAAACGAAAGATAGTACGCCGTTCCGAATATTCCCGAAGTGCTCATTTTACTTTATTTATTTCAACTTTTTTTTTTAATTAGAGGAATATTTGTGTGTGGGATCGAGTTCAACAACATCAGAAAAAAAACAAAATAATGGATCTTGCGACAGTTTAAATTTCAGCGTTTCTATAGATTAGGAGCCGAGCAAACTTTACCTCTGTCGTGACGTTTGTAAAAGGAATTCTACGAAATCGAACGGAACGAAACGAAAGGTTGTACGCCGTTCCGAATATTCCCGAAGTGCTCATTTTACTTTATTTATTTCAACTTTTTTTTTTAATTATGGGAATATTTGTGTGTGGGGTCGAGTTTAACAACAACAGAAAAACACAAAATAATGGCGGTTCCGACATTGTATATTTCAGCGTTTCTATAGATTAGGACCCAGGCAAACGTAACCTCCGTCGTGACGTTTGCATGACGTTTGTAAAAGGAATTCTACGAAATACAACGGAACGATACGGAAGGTTGTACGCCGTTCCGAATATTCCCGAAGTGCTAATTTTACTTTATTTATTTCAACTTTTTTTTTTTAATTAGAGGAATATTTGTGTGTGGGATCGAGTTCAACAACATCAGAAAAAAAACAAAATAATGGATCTTGCGACAGTTTAAATTTCAGCGTTTCGATAGATTAGGACCCAAGCAAACGTAACCACAGTCGTGACGTTTGCATGACGTTTGAAAAAGGAATTCTACGAAATCGAACGGAACGAAACGAAAGATAGTACGCCGTTCCGAATATTCCCGAAGTGCTAATTTTACTTTATTTATTTCAACTTTTTTTTTTAATTAGAGGAATATTTGTGTGTGGGATCGAGTTCAACAACATCAGAAAAAAAACAAAATAATGGATCTTGCGACAGTTTAAATTTCAGCGTTTCTATAGATTAGGAGCCGAGCAAACTTTACCTCTGTCGTGACGTTTGTAAAAGGAATTCTACGAAATCGAACGGAACGAAACGAAAGGTTGTACGCCGTTCCGAATATTCCCGAAGTGCTCATTTTACTTTATTTATTTCAACTTTTTTTTTTAATTTTGGGAATATTTGTGTGTGGGGTCGAGTTTAACAACAACAGAAAAACACAAAATAATGGCGGTTCCGACATTGTATATTTCAGCGTTTCTATAGATTAGGACCCAGGCAAACGTAACCTCCGTCGTGACGTTTGCATGACGTTTGTAAAAGGAATTCTACGAAATACAACGGAACGATACGGAAGGTTGTACGCCGTTCCGAATATTCCCGAAGTGCTAATTTTTATTTATTTATTTCAACTTTTTTTTTTTAATTAGAGGAATATTTGTGTGTGGGATCGAGTTCAACAACATCAGAAAAAAAACAAAGTAATGGATCTTGCGACAGTTTAAATTTCAGCGTTTCTATAGATTAGGAGCCGAGCAAACTTTACCTCTGTCGTGACGTTTGTAAAAGGAATTCTACGAAATCGAACGGAACGAAACGAAAGGTTGTACGCCGTTCCGAATATTCCCGAAGTGCTCATTTTACTTTATTTATTTCAACTTTTTTTTTTAATTATGGGAATATTTGTGTGTGGGGTCGAGTTTAACAACAACAGAAAAACACAAAATAATGGCGGTTCCGACATTGTATATTTCAGCGTTTCTATAGATTAGGACCCAGGCAAACGTAACCT
This sequence comes from Sepiola atlantica, assembly GCA_963556195.1. NCBI lineage: Eukaryota > Metazoa > Mollusca > Cephalopoda > Sepiida > Sepiolidae > Sepiola > Sepiola atlantica. Next base: position 49,172 of record CAUVYP010001120.1, read on the forward strand.
CCGTCGTGACGTTTGCATGACGTTTGTAAAAGGAATTCTACGAAATCGAACGGAACGAAACGAAAGATAGTACGCCGTTCCGAATATTCCCGAAGTGCTCATTTTACTTTATTTATTTCAACTTTTTTTTTTAATTAGAGGAATATTTGTGTGTGGGATCGAGTTCAACAACATCAGAAAAAAAACAAAATAATGGATCTTGCGACAGTTTAAATTTCAGCGTTTCTATAGATTAGGAGCCGAGCAAACTTTACCTCTGTCGTGACGTTTGTAAAAGGAATTCTACGAAATCGAACGGAACGAAACGAAAGGTTGTACGCCGTTCCGAATATTCCCGAAGTGCTCATTTTACTTTATTTATTTCAACTTTTTTTTTTAATTATGGGAATATTTGTGTGTGGGGTCGAGTTTAACAACAACAGAAAAACACAAAATAATGGCGGTTCCGACATTGTATATTTCAGCGTTTCTATAGATTAGGACCCAGGCAAACGTAACCTCCGTCGTGACGTTTGCATGACGTTTGTAAAAGGAATTCTACGAAATACAACGGAACGATACGGAAGGTTGTACGCCGTTCCGAATATTCCCGAAGTGCTAATTTTACTTTATTTATTTCAACTTTTTTTTTTTAATTAGAGGAATATTTGTGTGTGGGATCGAGTTCAACAACATCAGAAAAAAAACAAAATAATGGATCTTGCGACAGTTTAAATTTCAGCGTTTCGATAGATTAGGACCCAAGCAAACGTAACCACAGTCGTGACGTTTGCATGACGTTTGAAAAAGGAATTCTACGAAATCGAACGGAACGAAACGAAAGATAGTACGCCGTTCCGAATATTCCCGAAGTGCTAATTTTACTTTATTTATTTCAACTTTTTTTTTTAATTAGAGGAATATTTGTGTGTGGGATCGAGTTCAACAACATCAGAAAAAAAACAAAATAATGGATCTTGCGACAGTTTAAATTTCAGCGTTTCTATAGATTAGGAGCCGAGCAAACTTTACCTCTGTCGTGACGTTTGTAAAAGGAATTCTACGAAATCGAACGGAACGAAACGAAAGGTTGTACGCCGTTCCGAATATTCCCGAAGTGCTCATTTTACTTTATTTATTTCAACTTTTTTTTTTAATTTTGGGAATATTTGTGTGTGGGGTCGAGTTTAACAACAACAGAAAAACACAAAATAATGGCGGTTCCGACATTGTATATTTCAGCGTTTCTATAGATTAGGACCCAGGCAAACGTAACCTCCGTCGTGACGTTTGCATGACGTTTGTAAAAGGAATTCTACGAAATACAACGGAACGATACGGAAGGTTGTACGCCGTTCCGAATATTCCCGAAGTGCTAATTTTTATTTATTTATTTCAACTTTTTTTTTTTAATTAGAGGAATATTTGTGTGTGGGATCGAGTTCAACAACATCAGAAAAAAAACAAAGTAATGGATCTTGCGACAGTTTAAATTTCAGCGTTTCTATAGATTAGGAGCCGAGCAAACTTTACCTCTGTCGTGACGTTTGTAAAAGGAATTCTACGAAATCGAACGGAACGAAACGAAAGGTTGTACGCCGTTCCGAATATTCCCGAAGTGCTCATTTTACTTTATTTATTTCAACTTTTTTTTTTAATTATGGGAATATTTGTGTGTGGGGTCGAGTTTAACAACAACAGAAAAACACAAAATAATGGCGGTTCCGACATTGTATATTTCAGCGTTTCTATAGATTAGGACCCAGGCAAACGTAACCTCCGTCGTGACGTTTGCATGACGTTTGTAAAAGGAATTCTACGAAATCGAACGGAACGAAACGAAAGATAGTACGCCGTTCCGAATATTCCCGAAGTGCTCATTTTACTTTATTTATTTCAACTTTTTTTTTTAATTAGAGGAATATTTGTGTGTGGGATCGAGTTCAACAACATCAGAAAAAAAACAAAATAATGGATCTTGCGACAGTTTAAATTTCAGCGTTTCTATAGATTAGGAGCCGAGCAAACTTTACCTCTGTCGTGACGTTTGTAAAAGGAATTCTACGAAATCGAACGGAACGAAACGAAAGGTTGTACGCCGTTCCGAATATTCCCGAAGTGCTCATTTTACTTTATTTATTTCAACTTTTTTTTTTAATTATGGGAATATTTGTGTGTGGGGTCGAGTTTAACAACAACAGAAAAACACAAAATAATGGCGGTTCCGACATTGTATATTTCAGCGTTTCTATAGATTAGGACCCAGGCAAACGTAACCTCCGTCGTGACGTTTGCATGACGTTTGTAAAAGGAATTCTACGAAATCGAACGGAACGAAACGAAAGATAGTACGCCGTTCCGAATATTCCCGAAGTGCTCATTTTACTTTATTTATTTCAACTTTTTTTTTTAATTAGAGGAATATTTGTGTGTGGGATCGAGTTCAACAACATCAGAAAAAAAACAAAATAATGGATCTTGCGACAGTTTAAATTTCAGCGTTTCTATAGATTAGGAGCCGAGCAAACTTTACCTCTGTCGTGACGTTTGTAAAAGGAATTCTACGAAATCGAACGGAACGAAACGAAAGGTTGTACGCCGTTCCGAATATTCCCGAAGTGCTCATTTTACTTTATTTATTTCAACTTTTTTTTTTAATTATGGGAATATTTGTGTGTGGGGTCGAGTTTAACAACAACAGAAAAACACAAAATAATGGCGGTTCCGACATTGTATATTTCAGCGTTTCTATAGATTAGGACCCAGGCAAACGTAACCTCCGTCGTGACGTTTGCATGACGTTTGTAAAAGGAATTCTACGAAATCGAACGGAACGAAACGAAAGATAGTACGCCGTTCCGAATATTCCCGAAGTGCTCATTTTACTTTATTTATTTCAACTTTTTTTTTTAATTAGAGGAATATTTGTGTGTGGGATCGAGTTCAACAACATCAGAAAAAAAACAAAATAATGGATCTTGCGACAGTTTAAATTTCAGCGTTTCTATAGATTAGGAGCCGAGCAAACTTTACCTCTGTCGTGACGTTTGTAAAAGGAATTCTACGAAATCGAACGGAACGAAACGAAAGGTTGTACGCCGTTCCGAATATTCCCGAAGTGCTCATTTTACTTTATTTATTTCAACTTTTTTTTTTAATTATGGGAATATTTGTGTGTGGGGTCGAGTTTAACAACAACAGAAAAACACAAAATAATGGCGGTTCCGACATTGTATATTTCAGCGTTTCTATAGATTAGGACCCAGGCAAACGTAACCTCCGTCGTGACGTTTGCATGACGTTTGTAAAAGGAATTCTACGAAATCGAACGGAACGAAACGAAAGATAGTACGCCGTTCCGAATATTCCCGAAGTGCTCATTTTACTTTATTTATTTCAACTTTTTTTTTTAATTAGAGGAATATTTGTGTGTGGGATCGAGTTCAACAACATCAGAAAAAAAACAAAATAATGGATCTTGCGACAGTTTAAATTTCAGCGTTTCTATAGATTAGGAGCCGAGCAAACTTTACCTCTGTCGTGACGTTTGTAAAAGGAATTCTACGAAATCGAACGGAACGAAACGAAAGGTTGTACGCCGTTCCGAATATTCCCGAAGTGCTCATTTTACTTTATTTATTTCAACTTTTTTTTTTAATTATGGGAATATTTGTGTGTGGGGTCGAGTTTAACAACAACAGAAAAACACAAAATAATGGCGGTTCCGACATTGTATATTTCAGCGTTTCTATAGATTAGGACCCAGGCAAACGTAACCTCCGTCGTGACGTTTGCATGACGTTTGTAAAAGGAATTCTACGAAATCGAACGGAACGATACGGAAGGTTGTACGCCGTTCCGAATATTCCCGAAGTGCTAATTTTTATTTATTTATTTCAACTTTTTTTTTTAATTAGAGGAATATTTGTGTGTGGGATCGAGTTCAACAACATCAGAAAAAAAACAAAATAATGGATCTTGCGACAGTTTAAATTTCAGCGTTTCTATAGATTAGGAGCCGAGCAAACTTTACCTCTGTCGTGACGTTTGTAAAAGGAATTCTACGAAATCGAACGGAACGAAACGAAAGGTTGTACGCCGTTCCGAATATTCCCGAAGTGCTCATTTTACTTTATTTATTTCAACTTTTTTTTTTAATTATGGGAATATTTGTGTGTGGGGTCGAGTTTAACAACAACAGAAAAACACAAAATAATGGCGGTTCCGACATTGTATATTTCAGCGTTTCTATAGATTAGGACCCAGGCAAACGTAACCTCCGTCGTGACGTTTGCATGACGTTTGTAAAAGGAATTCTACGAAATCGAACGGAACGAAACGAAAGATAGTACGCCGTTCCGAATATTCCCGAAGTGCTCATTTTACTTTATTTATTTCAACTTTTTTTTTTAATTAGAGGAATATTTGTGTGTGGGATCGAGTTCAACAACATCAGAAAAAAAACAAAATAATGGATCTTGCGACAGTTTAAATTTCAGCGTTTCTATAGATTAGGAGCCGAGCAAACTTTACCTCTGTCGTGACGTTTGTAAAAGGAATTCTACGAAATCGAACGGAACGAAACGAAAGGTTGTACGCCGTTCCGAATATTCCCGAAGTGCTCATTTTACTTTATTTATTTCAACTTTTTTTTTTAATTATGGGAATATTTGTGTGTGGGGTCGAGTTTAACAACAACAGAAAAACACAAAATAATGGCGGTTCCGACATTGTATATTTCAGCGTTTCTATAGATTAGGACCCAGGCAAACGTAACCTCCGTCGTGACGTTTGCATGACGTTTGTAAAAGGAATTCTACGAAATCGAACGGAACGAAACGAAAGATAGTACGCCGTTCCGAATATTCCCGAAGTGCTCATTTTACTTTATTTATTTCAACTTTTTTTTTTAATTAGAGGAATATTTGTGTGTGGGATCGAGTTCAACAACATCAGAAAAAAAACAAAATAATGGATCTTGCGACAGTTTAAATTTCAGCGTTTCTATAGATTAGGAGCCGAGCAAACTTTACCTCTGTCGTGACGTTTGTAAAAGGAATTCTACGAAATCGAACGGAACGAAACGAAAGGTTGTACGCCGTTCCGAATATTCCCGAAGTGCTCATTTTACTTTATTTATTTCAACTTTTTTTTTTAATTATGGGAATATTTGTGTGTGGGGTCGAGTTTAACAACAACAGAAAAACACAAAATAATGGCGGTTCCGACATTGTATATTTCAGCGTTTCTATAGATTAGGACCCAGGCAAACGTAACCTCCGTCGTGACGTTTGCATGACGTTTGTAAAAGGAATTCTACGAAATCGAACGGAACGAAACGAAAGATAGTACGCCGTTCCGAATATTCCCGAAGTGCTCATTTTACTTTATTTATTTCAACTTTTTTTTTTAATTAGAGGAATATTTGTGTGTGGGATCGAGTTCAACAACATCAGAAAAAAAACAAAATAATGGATCTTGCGACAGTTTAAATTTCAGCGTTTCTATAGATTAGGAGCCGAGCAAACTTTACCTCTGTCGTGACGTTTGTAAAAGGAATTCTACGAAATCGAACGGAACGAAACGAAAGGTTGTACGCCGTTCCGAATATTCCCGAAGTGCTCATTTTACTTTATTTATTTCAACTTTTTTTTTTAATTATGGGAATATTTGTGTGTGGGGTCGAGTTTAACAACAACAGAAAAACACAAAATAATGGCGGTTCCGACATTGTATATTTCAGCGTTTCTATAGATTAGGACCCAGGCAAACGTAACCTCCGTCGTGACGTTTGCATGACGTTTGTAAAAGGAATTCTACGAAATACAACGGAACGATACGGAAGGTTGTACGCCGTTCCGAATATTCCCGAAGTGCTAATTTTTATTTATTTATTTCAACTTTTTTTTTTTAATTAGAGGAATATTTGTGTGTGGGATCGAGTTCAACAACATCAGAAAAAAAACAAAATAATGGATCTTGCGACAGTTTAAATTTCAGCGTTTCTATAGATTAGGAGCCGAGCAAACTTTACCTCTGTCGTGACGTTTGTAAAAGGAATTCTACGAAATCGAACGGAACGAAACGAAAGGTTGTACGCCGTTCCGAATATTCCCGAAGTGCTCATTTTACTTTATTTATTTCAACTTTTTTTTTTAATTATGGGAATATTTGTGTGTGGGGTCGAGTTTAACAACAACAGAAAAACACAAAATAATGGCGGTTCCGACATTGTATATTTCAGCGTTTCTATAGATTAGGACCCAGGCAAACGTAACCTCCGTCGTGACGTTTGCATGACGTTTGTAAAAGGAATTCTACGAAATACAACGGAACGATACGGAAGGTTGTACGCCGTTCCGAATATTCCCGAAGTGCTAATTTTTATTTATTTATTTCAACTTTTTTTTTTTAATTAGAGGAATATTTGTGTGTGGGATCGAGTTCAACAACATCAGAAAAAAAACAAAATAATGGATCTTGCGACAGTTTAAATTTCAGCGTTTCTATAGATTAGGAGCCGAGCAAACTTTACCTCTGTCGTGACGTTTGTAAAAGGAATTCTACGAAATCGAACGGAACGAAACGAAAGGTTGTACGCCGTTCCGAATATTCCCGAAGTGCTCATTTTACTTTATTTATTTCAACTTTTTTTTTTAATTATGGGAATATTTGTGTGTGGGGTCGAGTTTAACAACAACAGAAAAACACAAAATAATGGCGGTTCCGACATTGTATATTTCAGCGTTTCTATAGATTAGGACCCAGGCAAACGTAACCTCCGTCGTGACGTTTGCATGACGTTTGTAAAAGGAATTCTACGAAATACAACGGAACGATACGGAAGGTTGTACGCCGTTCCGAATATTCCCGAAGTGCTAATTTTTATTTATTTATTTCAACTTTTTTTTTTTAATTAGAGGAATATTTGTGTGTGGGATCGAGTTCAACAACATCAGAAAAAAAACAAAATAATGGATCTTGCGACAGTTTAAATTTCAGCGTTTCTATAGATTAGGAGCCGAGCAAACTTTACCTCTGTCGTGACGTTTGTAAAAGGAATTCTACGAAATCGAACGGAACGAAACGAAAGGTTGTACGCCGTTCCGAATATTCCCGAAGTGCTCATTTTACTTTATTTATTTCAACTTTTTTTTTTAATTATGGGAATATTTGTGTGTGGGGTCGAGTTTAACAACAACAGAAAAACACAAAATAATGGCGGTTCCGACATTGTATATTTCAGCGTTTCTATAGATTAGGACCCAGGCAAACGTAACCTCCGTCGTGACGTTTGCATGACGTTTGTAAAAGGAATTCTACGAAATACAACGGAACGATACGGAAGGTTGTACGCCGTTCCGAATATTCCCGAAGTGCTAATTTTTATTTATTTATTTCAACTTTTTTTTTTTAATTAGAGGAATATTTGTGTGTGGGATCGAGTTCAACAACATCAGAAAAAAAACAAAATAATGGATCTTGCGACAGTTTAAATTTCAGCGTTTCTATAGATTAGGAGCCGAGCAAACTTTACCTCTGTCGTGACGTTTGTAAAAGGAATTCTACGAAATCGAACGGAACGAAACGAAAGGTTGTACGCCGTTCCGAATATTCCCGAAGTGCTCATTTTACTTTATTTATTTCAACTTTTTTTTTTAATTATGGGAATATTTGTGTGTGGGGTCGAGTTTAACAACAACAGAAAAACACAAAATAATGGCGGTTCCGACATTGTATATTTCAGCGTTTCTATAGATTAGGACCCAGGCAAACGTAACCTCCGTCGTGACGTTTGCATGACGTTTGTAAAAGGAATTCTACGAAATCGAACGGAACGAAACGAAAGATAGTACGCCGTTCCGAATATTCCCGAAGTGCTCATTTTACTTTATTTATTTCAACTTTTTTTTTTAATTAGAGGAATATTTGTGTGTGGGATCGAGTTCAACAACATCAGAAAAAAAACAAAATAATGGATCTTGCGACAGTTTAAATTTCAGCGTTTCTATAGATTAGGAGCCGAGCAAACTTTACCTCTGTCGTGACGTTTGTAAAAGGAATTCTACGAAATCGAACGGAACGAAACGAAAGGTTGTACGCCGTTCCGAATATTCCCGAAGTGCTCATTTTACTTTATTTATTTCAACTTTTTTTTTTAATTATGGGAATATTTGTGTGTGGGGTCGAGTTTAACAACAACAGAAAAACACAAAATAATGGCGGTTCCGACATTGTATATTTCAGCGTTTCTATAGATTAGGACCCAGGCAAACGTAACCTCCGTCGTGACGTTTGCATGACGTTTGTAAAAGGAATTCTACGAAATACAACGGAACGATACGGAAGGTTGTACGCCGTTCCGAATATTCCCGAAGTGCTAATTTTTATTTATTTATTTCAACTTTTTTTTTTTAATTAGAGGAATATTTGTGTGTGGGATCGAGTTCAACAACATCAGAAAAAAAACAAAATAATGGATCTTGCGACAGTTTAAATTTCAGCGTTTCTATAGATTAGGAGCCGAGCAAACTTTACCTCTGTCGTGACGTTTGTAAAAGGAATTCTACGAAATCGAACGGAACGAAACGAAAGGTTGTACGCCGTTCCGAATATTCCCGAAGTGCTCATTTTACTTTATTTATTTCAACTTTTTTTTTTAATTATGGGAATATTTGTGTGTGGGGTCGAGTTTAACAACAACAGAAAAACACAAAATAATGGCGGTTCCGACATTGTATATTTCAGCGTTTCTATAGATTAGGACCCAGGCAAACGTAACCTCCGTCGTGACGTTTGCATGACGTTTGTAAAAGGAATTCTACGAAATACAACGGAACGATACGGAAGGTTGTACGCCGTTCCGAATATTCCCGAAGTGCTAATTTTTATTTATTTATTTCAACTTTTTTTTTTTAATTAGAGGAATATTTGTGTGTGGGATCGAGTTCAACAACATCAGAAAAAAAACAAAATAATGGATCTTGCGACAGTTTAAATTTCAGCGTTTCTATAGATTAGGAGCCGAGCAAACTTTACCTCTGTCGTGACGTTTGTAAAAGGAATTCTACGAAATCGAACGGAACGAAACGAAAGGTTGTACGCCGTTCCGAATATTCCCGAAGTGCTCATTTTACTTTATTTATTTCAACTTTTTTTTTTAATTATGGGAATATTTGTGTGTGGGGTCGAGTTTAACAACAACAGAAAAACACAAAATAATGGCGGTTCCGACATTGTATATTTCAGCGTTTCTATAGATTAGGACCCAGGCAAACGTAACCTCCGTCGTGACGTTTGCATGACGTTTGTAAAAGGAATTCTACGAAATCGAACGGAACGAAACGAAAGATAGTACGCCGTTCCGAATATTCCCGAAGTGCTCATTTTACTTTATTTATTTCAACTTTTTTTTTTAATTAGAGGAATATTTGTGTGTGGGATCGAGTTCAACAACATCAGAAAAAAAACAAAATAATGGATCTTGCGACAGTTTAAATTTCAGCGTTTCTATAGATTAGGAGCCGAGCAAACTTTACCTCTGTCGTGACGTTTGTAAAAGGAATTCTACGAAATCGAACGGAACGAAACGAAAGGTTGTACGCCGTTCCGAATATTCCCGAAGTGCTCATTTTACTTTATTTATTTCAACTTTTTTTTTTAATTATGGGAATATTTGTGTGTGGGGTCGAGTTTAACAACAACAGAAAAACACAAAATAATGGCGGTTCCGACATTGTATATTTCAGCGTTTCTATAGATTAGGACCCAGGCAAACGTAACCTCCGTCGTGACGTTTGCATGACGTTTGTAAAAGGAATTCTACGAAATACAACGGAACGATACGGAAGGTTGTACGCCGTTCCGAATATTCCCGAAGTGCTAATTTTTATTTATTTATTTCAACTTTTTTTTTTTAATTAGAGGAATATTTGTGTGTGGGATCGAGTTCAACAACATCAGAAAAAAAACAAAATAATGGATCTTGCGACAGTTTAAATTTCAGCGTTTCTATAGATTAGGAGCCGAGCAAACTTTACCTCTGTCGTGACGTTTGTAAAAGGAATTCTACGAAATCGAACGGAACGAAACGAAAGGTTGTACGCCGTTCCGAATATTCCCGAAGTGCTCATTTTACTTTATTTATTTCAACTTTTTTTTTTAATTATGGGAATATTTGTGTGTGGGGTCGAGTTTAACAACAACAGAAAAACACAAAATAATGGCGGTTCCGACATTGTATATTTCAGCGTTTCTATAGATTAGGACCCAGGCAAACGTAACCTCCGTCGTGACGTTTGCATGACGTTTGTAAAAGGAATTCTACGAAATACAACGGAACGATACGGAAGGTTGTACGCCGTTCCGAATATTCCCGAAGTGCTAATTTTTATTTATTTATTTCAACTTTTTTTTTTTAATTAGAGGAATATTTGTGTGTGGGATCGAGTTCAACAACATCAGAAAAAAAACAAAATAATGGATCTTGCGACAGTTTAAATTTCAGCGTTTCTATAGATTAGGAGCCGAGCAAACTTTACCTCTGTCGTGACGTTTGTAAAAGGAATTCTACGAAATCGAACGGAACGAAACGAAAGGTTGTACGCCGTTCCGAATATTCCCGAAGTGCTCATTTTACTTTATTTATTTCAACTTTTTTTTTTAATTATGGGAATATTTGTGTGTGGGGTCGAGTTTAACAACAACAGAAAAACACAAAATAATGGCGGTTCCGACATTGTATATTTCAGCGTTTCTATAGATTAGGACCCAGGCAAACGTAACCTCCGTCGTGACGTTTGCATGACGTTTGTAAAAGGAATTCTACGAAATCGAACGGAACGAAACGAAAGATAGTACGCCGTTCCGAATATTCCCGAAGTGCTCATTTTACTTTATTTATTTCAACTTTTTTTTTTAATTAGAGGAATATTTGTGTGTGGGATCGAGTTCAACAACATCAGAAAAAAAACAAAATAATGGATCTTGCGACAGTTTAAATTTCAGCGTTTCTATAGATTAGGAGCCGAGCAAACTTTACCTCTGTCGTGACGTTTGTAAAAGGAATTCTACGAAATCGAACGGAACGAAACGAAAGGTTGTACGCCGTTCCGAATATTCCCGAAGTGCTCATTTTACTTTATTTATTTCAACTTTTTTTTTTAATTATGGGAATATTTGTGTGTGGGGTCGAGTTTAACAACAACAGAAAAACACAAAATAATGGCGGTTCCGACATTGTATATTTCAGCGTTTCTATAGATTAGGACCCAGGCAAACGTAACCTCCGTCGTGACGTTTGCATGACGTTTGTAAAAGGAATTCTACGAAATACAACGGAACGATACGGAAGGTTGTACGCCGTTCCGAATATTCCCGAAGTGCTAATTTTTATTTATTTATTTCAACTTTTTTTTTTTAATTAGAGGAATATTTGTGTGTGGGATCGAGTTCAACAACATCAGAAAAAAAACAAAATAATGGATCTTGCGACAGTTTAAATTTCAGCGTTTCTATAGATTAGGAGCCGAGCAAACTTTACCTCTGTCGTGACGTTTGTAAAAGGAATTCTACGAAATCGAACGGAACGAAACGAAAGGTTGTACGCCGTTCCGAATATTCCCGAAGTGCTCATTTTACTTTATTTATTTCAACTTTTTTTTTTAATTATGGGAATATTTGTGTGTGGGGTCGAGTTTAACAACAACAGAAAAACACAAAATAATGGCGGTTCCGACATTGTATATTTCAGCGTTTCTATAGATTAGGACCCAGGCAAACGTAACCTCCGTCGTGACGTTTGCATGACGTTTGTAAAAGGAATTCTACGAAATACAACGGAACGATACGGAAGGTTGTACGCCGTTCCGAATATTCCCGAAGTGCTAATTTTTATTTATTTATTTCAACTTTTTTTTTTAATTAGAGGAATATTTGTGTGTGGGATCGAGTTCAACAACATCAGAAAAAAAACAAAATAATGGATCTTGCGACAGTTTAAATTTCAGCGTTTCTATAGATTAGGAGCCGAGCAAACTTTACCTCTGTCGTGACGTTTGTAAAAGGAATTCTACGAAATCGAACGGAACGAAACGAAAGGTTGTACGCCGTTCCGAATATTCCCGAAGTGCTCATTTTACTTTATTTATTTCAACTTTTTTTTTTAATTATGGGAATATTTGTGTGTGGGGTCGAGTTTAACAACAACAGAAAAACACAAAATAATGGCGGTTCCGACATTGTATATTTCAGCGTTTCTATAGATTAGGACCCAGGCAAACGTAACCTCCGTCGTGACGTTTGCATGACGTTTGTAAAAGGAATTCTACGAAATACAACGGAACGATACGGAAGGTTGTACGCCGTTCCGAATATTCCCGAAGTGCTAATTTTTATTTATTTATTTCAACTTTTTTTTTTTAATTAGAGGAATATTTGTGTGTGGGATCGAGTTCAACAACATCAGAAAAAAAACAAAATAATGGATCTTGCGACAGTTTAAATTTCAGCGTTTCTATAGATTAGGAGCCGAGCAAACTTTACCTCTGTCGTGACGTTTGTAAAAGGAATTCTACGAAATCGAACGGAACGAAACGAAAGGTTGTACGCCGTTCCGAATATTCCCGAAGTGCTCATTTTACTTTATTTATTTCAACTTTTTTTTTTAATTATGGGAATATTTGTGTGTGGGGTCGAGTTTAACAACAACAGAAAAACACAAAATAATGGCGGTTCCGACATTGTATATTTCAGCGTTTCTATAGATTAGGACCCAGGCAAACGTAACCTCCGTCGTGACGTTTGCATGACGTTTGTAAAAGGAATTCTACGAAATACAACGGAACGATACGGAAGGTTGTACGCCGTTCCGAATATTCCCGAAGTGCTAATTTTACTTTATTTATTTCAACTTTTTTTTTTTAATTAGAGGAATATTTGTGTGTGGGATCGAGTTCAACAACATCAGAAAAAAAACAAAATAATGGATCTTGCGACAGTTTAAATTTCAGCGTTTCTATAGATTAGGAGCCGAGCAAACTTTACCTCTGTCGTGACGTTTGTAAAAGGAATTCTACGAAATCGAACGGAACGAAACGAAAGGTTGTACGCCGTTCCGAATATTCCCGAAGTGCTCATTTTACTTTATTTATTTCAACTTTTTTTTTTAATTATGGGAATATTTGTGTGTGGGGTCGAGTTTAACAACAACAGAAAAACACAAAATAATGGCGGTTCCGACATTGTATATTTCAGCGTTTCTATAGATTAGGACCCAGGCAAACGTAACCTCCGTCGTGACGTTTGCATGACGTTTGTAAAAGGAATTCTACGAAATACAACGGAACGATACGGAAGGTTGTACGCCGTTCCGAATATTCCCGAAGTGCTAATTTTTATTTATTTATTTCAACTTTTTTTTTTTAATTAGAGGAATATTTGTGTGTGGGATCGAGTTCAACAACATCAGAAAAAAAACAAAATAATGGATCTTGCGACAGTTTAAATTTCAGCGTTTCTATAGATTAGGAGCCGAGCAAACTTTACCTCTGTCGTGACGTTTGTAAAAGGAATTCTACGAAATCGAACGGAACGAAACGAAAGGTTGTACGCCGTTCCGAATATTCCCGAAGTGCTCATTTTACTTTATTTATTTCAACTTTTTTTTTTAATTATGGGAATATTTGTGTGTGGGGTCGAGTTTAACAACAACAGAAAAACACAAAATAATGGCGGTTCCGACATTGTATATTTCAGCGTTTCTATAGATTAGGACCCAGGCAAACGTAACCTCCGTCGTGACGTTTGCATGACGTTTGTAAAAGGAATTCTACGAAATACAACGGAACGATACGGAAGGTTGTACGCCGTTCCGAATATTCCCGAAGTGCTAATTTTTATTTATTTATTTCAACTTTTTTTTTTTAATTAGAGGAATATTTGTGTGTGGGATCGAGTTCAACAACATCAGAAAAAAAACAAAATAATGGATCTTGCGACAGTTTAAATTTCAGCGTTTCTATAGATTAGGAGCCGAGCAAACTTTACCTCTGTCGTGACGTTTGTAAAAGGAATTCTACGAAATCGAACGGAACGAAACGAAAGGTTGTACGCCGTTCCGAATATTCCCGAAGTGCTCATTTTACTTTATTTATTTCAACTTTTTTTTTTAATTATGGGAATATTTGTGTGTGGGGTCGAGTTTAACAACAACAGAAAAACACAAAATAATGGCGGTTCCGACATTGTATATTTCAGCGTTTCTATAGATTAGGACCCAGGCAAACGTAACCTCCGTCGTGACGTTTGCATGACGTTTGTAAAAGGAATTCTACGAAATACAACGGAACGATACGGAAGGTTGTACGCCGTTCCGAATATTCCCGAAGTGCTAATTTTACTTTATTTATTTCAACTTTTTTTTTTTAATTAGAGGAATATTTGTGTGTGGGATCGAGTTCAACAACATCAGAAAAAAAACAAAATAATGGATCTTGCGACAGTTTAAATTTCAGCGTTTCTATAGATTAGGAGCCGAGCAAACTTTACCTCTGTCGTGACGTTTGTAAAAGGAATTCTACGAAATCGAACGGAACGAAACGAAAGGTTGTACGCCGTTCCGAATATTCCCGAAGTGCTCATTTTACTTTATTTATTTCAACTTTTTTTTTTAATTATGGGAATATTTGTGTGTGGGGTCGAGTTTAACAACAACAGAAAAACACAAAATAATGGCGGTTCCGACATTGTATATTTCAGCGTTTCTATAGATTAGGACCCAGGCAAACGTAACCTCCGTCGTGACGTTTGCATGACGTTTGTAAAAGGAATTCTACGAAATCGAACGGAACGAAACGAAAGATAGTACGCCGTTCCGAATATTCCCGAAGTGCTCATTTTACTTTATTTATTTCAACTTTTTTTTTTAATTAGAGGAATATTTGTGTGTGGGATCGAGTTCAACAACATCAGAAAAAAAACAAAATAATGGATCTTGCGACAGTTTAAATTTCAGCGTTTCTATAGATTAGGAGCCGAGCAAACTTTACCTCTGTCGTGACGTTTGTAAAAGGAATTCTACGAAATCGAACGGAACGAAACGAAAGGTTGTACGCCGTTCCGAATATTCCCGAAGTGCTCATTTTACTTTATTTATTTCAACTTTTTTTTTTAATTATGGGAATATTTGTGTGTGGGGTCGAGTTTAACAACAACAGAAAAACACAAAATAATGGCGGTTCCGACATTGTATATTTCAGCGTTTCTATAGATTAGGACCCAGGCAAACGTAACCTCCGTCGTGACGTTTGCATGACGTTTGTAAAAGGAATTCTACGAAATACAACGGAACGATACGGAAGGTTGTACGCCGTTCCGAATATTCCCGAAGTGCTAATTTTTATTTATTTATTTCAACTTTTTTTTTTTAATTAGAGGAATATTTGTGTGTGGGATCGAGTTCAACAACATCAGAAAAAAAACAAAATAATGGATCTTGCGACAGTTTAAATTTCAGCGTTTCTATAGATTAGGAGCCGAGCAAACTTTACCTCTGTCGTGACGTTTGTAAAAGGAATTCTACGAAATCGAACGGAACGAAACGAAAGGTTGTACGCCGTTCCGAATATTCCCGAAGTGCTCATTTTACTTTATTTATTTCAACTTTTTTTTTTAATTATGGGAATATTTGTGTGTGGGGTCGAGTTTAACAACAACAGAAAAACACAAAATAATGGCGGTTCCGACATTGTATATTTCAGCGTTTCTATAGATTAGGACCCAGGCAAACGTAACCTCCGTCGTGACGTTTGCATGACGTTTGTAAAAGGAATTCTACGAAATACAACGGAACGATACGGAAGGTTGTACGCCGTTCCGAATATTCCCGAAGTGCTAATTTTTATTTATTTATTTCAACTTTTTTTTTTTAATTAGAGGAATATTTGTGTGTGGGATCGAGTTCAACAACATCAGAAAAAAAACAAAATAATGGATCTTGCGACAGTTTAAATTTCAGCGTTTCTATAGATTAGGAGCCGAGCAAACTTTACCTCTGTCGTGACGTTTGCATGACGTTTGTAAAAGGAATTCTACGAAATACAACGGAACGATACGGAAGGTTGTACGCCGTTCCGAATATTCCCGAAGTGCTAATTTTTATTTATTTATTTCAACTTTTTTTTTTAATTAGAGGAATATTTGTGTGTGGGATCGAGTTCAACAACATCAGAAAAAAAACAAAATAATGGATCTTGCGACAGTTTAAATTTCAGCGTTTCTATAGATTAGGAGCCGAGCAAACTTTACCTCTGTCGTGACGTTTGTAAAAGGAATTCTACGAAATCGAACGGAACGAAACGAAAGGTTGTACGCCGTTCCGAATATTCCCGAAGTGCTCATTTTACTTTATTTATTTCAACTTTTTTTTTTAATTATGGGAATATTTGTGTGTGGGGTCGAGTTTAACAACAACAGAAAAACACAAAATAATGGCGGTTCCGACATTGTATATTTCAGCGTTTCTATAGATTAGGACCCAGGCAAACGTAACCTCCGTCGTGACGTTTGCATGACGTTTGTAAAAGGAATTCTACGAAATACAACGGAACGATACGGAAGGTTGTACGCCGTTCCGAATATTCCCGAAGTGCTAATTTTTATTTATTTATTTCAACTTTTTTTTTTTAATTAGAGGAATATTTGTGTGTGGGATCGAGTTCAACAACATCAGAAAAAAAACAAAATAATGGATCTTGCGACAGTTTAAATTTCAGCGTTTCTATAGATTAGGAGCCGAGCAAACTTTACCTCTGTCGTGACGTTTGTAAAAGGAATTCTACGAAATCGAACGGAACAAAACGAAAGGTTGTACGCCGTTCCGAATATTCCCGAAGTGCTCATTTTACTTTATTTATTTCAACTTTTTTTTTTAATTATGGGAATATTTGTGTGTGGGATCGAGTTCAACAACATCAGAAAAAAAACAAAATAATGGATCTTGCGACAGTTTAAATTTCAGCGTTTCTATAGATTAGGAGCCGAGCAAACTTTACCTCTGTCGTGACGTTTGTAAAAGGAATTCTACGAAATCGAACGGAACGAAACGAAAGGTTGTACGCCGTTCCGAATATTCCCGAAGTGCTCATTTTACTTTATTTATTTCAACTTTTTTTTTTAATTATGGGAATATTTGTGTGTGGGGTCGAGTTTAACAACAACAGAAAAACACAAAATAATGGCGGTTCCGACATTGTATATTTCAGCGTTTCTATAGATTAGGACCCAGGCAAACGTAACCTCCGTCGTGACGTTTGCATGACGTTTGTAAAAGGAATTCTACGAAATACAACGGAACGATACGGAAGGTTGTACGCCGTTCCGAATATTCCCGAAGTGCTAATTTTTATTTATTTATTTCAACTTTTTTTTTTTAATTAGAGGAATATTTGTGTGTGGGATCGAGTTCAACAACATCAGAAAAAAAACAAAATAATGGATCTTGCGACAGTTTAAATTTCAGCGTTTCTATAGATTAGGAGCCGAGCAAACTTTACCTCTGTCGTGACGTTTGTAAAAGGAATTCTACGAAATCGAACGGAACGAAACGAAAGGTTGTACGCCGTTCCGAATATTCCCGAAGTGCTCATTTTACTTTATTTATTTCAACTTTTTTTTTTAATTATGGGAATATTTGTGTGTGGGGTCGAGTTTAACAACAACAGAAAAACACAAAATAATGGCGGTTCCGACATTGTATATTTCAGCGTTTCTATAGATTAGGACCCAGGCAAACGTAACCTCCGTCGTGACGTTTGCATGACGTTTGTAAAAGGAATTCTACGAAATACAACGGAACGATACGGAAGGTTGTACGCCGTTCCGAATATTCCCGAAGTGCTAATTTTTATTTATTTATTTCAACTTTTTTTTTTTAATTAGAGGAATATTTGTGTGTGGGATCGAGTTCAACAACATCAGAAAAAAAACAAAATAATGGATCTTGCGACAGTTTAAATTTCAGCGTTTCTATAGATTAGGAGCCGAGCAAACTTTACCTCTGTCGTGACGTTTGCATGACGTTTGTAAAAGGAATTCTACGAAATACAACGGAACGATACGGAAGGTTGTACGCCGTTCCGAATATTCCCGAAGTGCTAATTTTTATTTATTTATTTCAACTTTTTTTTTTAATTAGAGGAATATTTGTGTGTGGGATCGAGTTCAACAACATCAGAAAAAAAACAAAATAATGGATCTTGCGACAGTTTAAATTTCAGCGTTTCTATAGATTAGGAGCCGAGCAAACTTTACCTCTGTCGTGACGTTTGTAAAAGGAATTCTACGAAATCGAACGGAACGAAACGAAAGGTTGTACGCCGTTCCGAATATTCCCGAAGTGCTCATTTTACTTTATTTATTTCAACTTTTTTTTTTAATTATGGGAATATTTGTGTGTGGGGTCGAGTTTAACAACAACAGAAAAACACAAAATAATGGCGGTTCCGACATTGTATATTTCAGCGTTTCTATAGATTAGGACCCAGGCAAACGTAACCTCCGTCGTGACGTTTGCATGACGTTTGTAAAAGGAATTCTACGAAATACAACGGAACGATACGGAAGGTTGTACGCCGTTCCGAATATTCCCGAAGTGCTAATTTTTATTTATTTATTTCAACTTTTTTTTTTTAATTAGAGGAATATTTGTGTGTGGGATCGAGTTCAACAACATCAGAAAAAAAACAAAATAATGGATCTTGCGACAGTTTAAATTTCAGCGTTTCTATAGATTAGGAGCCGAGCAAACTTTACCTCTGTCGTGACGTTTGTAAAAGGAATTCTACGAAATCGAACGGAACGAAACGAAAGGTTGTACGCCGTTCCGAATATTCCCGAAGTGCTCATTTTACTTTATTTATTTCAACTTTTTTTTTTAATTATGGGAATATTTGTGTGTGGGGTCGAGTTTAACAACAACAGAAAAACACAAAATAATGGCGGTTCCGACATTGTATATTTCAGCGTTTCTATAGATTAGGAGCCGAGCAAACTTTACCTCTGTCGTGACGTTTGCATGACGTTTGTAAAAGGAATTCTACGAAATACAACGGAACGATACGGAAGGTTGTACGCCGTTCCGAATATTCCCGAAGTGCTAATTTTTATTTATTTATTTCAACTTTTTTTTTTAATTAGAGGAATATTTGTGTGTGGGATCGAGTTCAACAACATCAGAAAAAAAACAAAATAATGGATCTTGCGACAGTTTAAATTTCAGCGTTTCTATAGATTAGGAGCCGAGCAAACTTTACCTCTGTCGTGACGTTTGTAAAAGGAATTCTACGAAATCGAACGGAACGAAACGAAAGGTTGTACGCCGTTCCGAATATTCCCGAAGTGCTCATTTTACTTTATTTATTTCAACTTTTTTTTTTAATTATGGGAATATTTGTGTGTGGGGTCGAGTTTAACAACAACAGAAAAACACAAAATAATGGCGGTTCCGACATTGTATATTTCAGCGTTTCTATAGATTAGGACCCAGGCAAACGTAACCTCCGTCGTGACGTTTGCATGACGTTTGTAAAAGGAATTCTACGAAATACAACGGAACGATACGGAAGGTTGTACGCCGTTCCGAATATTCCCGAAGTGCTAATTTTTATTTATTTATTTCAACTTTTTTTTTTTAATTAGAGGAATATTTGTGTGTGGGATCGAGTTCAACAACATCAGAAAAAAAACAAAATAATGGATCTTGCGACAGTTTAAATTTCAGCGTTTCTATAGATTAGGAGCCGAGCAAACTTTACCTCTGTCGTGACGTTTGTAAAAGGAATTCTACGAAATCGAACGGAACGAAACGAAAGGTTGTACGCCGTTCCGAATATTCCCGAAGTGCTCATTTTACTTTATTTATTTCAACTTTTTTTTTTAATTATGGGAATATTTGTGTGTGGGGTCGAGTTTAACAACAACAGAAAAACACAAAATAATGGCGGTTCCGACATTGTATATTTCAGCGTTTCTATAGATTAGGACCCAGGCAAACGTAACCTCCGTCGTGACGTTTGCATGACGTTTGTAAAAGGAATTCTACGAAATCGAACGGAACGAAACGAAAGATAGTACGCCGTTCCGAATATTCCCGAAGTGCTCATTTTACTTTATTTATTTCAACTTTTTTTTTTAATTAGAGGAATATTTGTGTGTGGGATCGAGTTCAACAACATCAGAAAAAAAACAAAATAATGGATCTTGCGACAGTTTAAATTTCAGCGTTTCTATAGATTAGGAGCCGAGCAAACTTTACCTCTGTCGTGACGTTTGTAAAAGGAATTCTACGAAATCGAACGGAACGAAACGAAAGGTTGTACGCCGTTCCGAATATTCCCGAAGTGCTCATTTTACTTTATTTATTTCAACTTTTTTTTTTAATTATGGGAATATTTGTGTGTGGGGTCGAGTTTAACAACAACAGAAAAACACAAAATAATGGCGGTTCCGACATTGTATATTTCAGCGTTTCTATAGATTAGGACCCAGGCAAACGTAACCTCCGTCGTGACGTTTGCATGACGTTTGTAAAAGGAATTCTACGAAATACAACGGAACGATACGGAAGGTTGTACGCCGTTCCGAATATTCCCGAAGTGCTAATTTTTATTTATTTATTTCAACTTTTTTTTTTAATTAGAGGAATATTTGTGTGTGGGATCGAGTTCAACAACATCAGAAAAAAAACAAAATAATGGATCTTGCGACAGTTTAAATTTCAGCGTTTCTATAGATTAGGAGCCGAGCAAACTTTACCTCTGTCGTGACGTTTGTAAAAGGAATTCTACGAAATCGAACGGAACGAAACGAAAGGTTGTACGCCGTTCCGAATATTCCCGAAGTGCTCATTTTACTTTATTTATTTCAACTTTTTTTTTTAATTATGGGAATATTTGTGTGTGGGGTCGAGTTTAACAACAACAGAAAAACACAAAATAATGGCGGTTCCGACATTGTATATTTCAGCGTTTCTATAGATTAGGACCCAGGCAAACGTAACCTCCGTCGTGACGTTTGCATGACGTTTGTAAAAGGAATTCTACGAAATACAACGGAACGATACGGAAGGTTGTACGCCGTTCCGAATATTCCCGAAGTGCTAATTTTTATTTATTTATTTCAACTTTTTTTTTTTAATTAGAGGAATATTTGTGTGTGGGATCGAGTTCAACAACATCAGAAAAAAAACAAAATAATGGATCTTGCGACAGTTTAAATTTCAGCGTTTCTATAGATTAGGAGCCGAGCAAACTTTACCTCTGTCGTGACGTTTGTAAAAGGAATTCTACGAAATCGAACGGAACGAAACGAAAGGTTGTACGCCGTTCCGAATATTCCCGAAGTGCTCATTTTACTTTATTTATTTCAACTTTTTTTTTTAATTATGGGAATATTTGTGTGTGGGGTCGAGTTTAACAACAACAGAAAAACACAAAATAATGGCGGTTCCGACATTGTATATTTCAGCGTTTCTATAGATTAGGACCCAGGCAAACGTAACCTCCGTCGTGACGTTTGCATGACGTTTGTAAAAGGAATTCTACGAAATCGAACGGAACGAAACGAAAGATAGTACGCCGTTCCGAATATTCCCGAAGTGCTCATTTTACTTTATTTATTTCAACTTTTTTTTTTAATTAGAGGAATATTTGTGTGTGGGATCGAGTTCAACAACATCAGAAAAAAAACAAAATAATGGATCTTGCGACAGTTTAAATTTCAGCGTTTCTATAGATTAGGAGCCGAGCAAACTTTACCTCTGTCGTGACGTTTGTAAAAGGAATTCTACGAAATCGAACGGAACGAAACGAAAGGTTGTACGCCGTTCCGAATATTCCCGAAGTGCTCATTTTACTTTATTTATTTCAACTTTTTTTTTTAATTATGGGAATATTTGTGTGTGGGGTCGAGTTTAACAACAACAGAAAAACACAAAATAATGGCGGTTCCGACATTGTATATTTCAGCGTTTCTATAGATTAGGACCCAGGCAAACGTAACCTCCGTCGTGACGTTTGCATGACGTTTGTAAAAGGAATTCTACGAAATACAACGGAACGATACGGAAGGTTGTACGCCGTTCCGAATATTCCTGAAGTGCTAATTTTTATTTATTTATTTCAACTTTTTTTTTTTAATTAGAGGAATATTTGTGTGTGGGATCGAGTTCAACAACATCAGAAAAAAAACAAAATAATGGATCTTGCGACAGTTTAAATTTCAGCGTTTCTATAGATTAGGAGCCGAGCAAACTTTACCTCTGTCGTGACGTTTGTAAAAGGAATTCTACGAAATCGAACGGAACGAAACGAAAGGTTGTACGCCGTTCCGAATATTCCCGAAGTGCTCATTTTACTTTATTTATTTCAACTTTTTTTTTTAATTATGGGAATATTTGTGTGTGGGGTCGAGTTTAACAACAACAGAAAAACACAAAATAATGGCGGTTCCGACATTGTATATTTCAGCGTTTCTATAGATTAGGACCCAGGCAAACGTAACCTCCGTCGTGACGTTTGCATGACGTTTGTAAAAGGAATTCTACGAAATACAACGGAACGATACGGAAGGTTGTACGCCGTTCCGAATATTCCCGAAGTGCTAATTTTTATTTATTTATTTCAACTTTTTTTTTTTAATTAGAGGAATATTTGTGTGTGGGATCGAGTTCAACAACATCAGAAAAAAAACAAAATAATGGATCTTGCGACAGTTTAAATTTCAGCGTTTCTATAGATTAGGAGCCGAGCAAACTTTACCTCTGTCGTGACGTTTGTAAAAGGAATTCTACGAAATCGAACGGAACGAAACGAAAGGTTGTACGCCGTTCCGAATATTCCCGAAGTGCTCATTTTACTTTATTTATTTCAACTTTTTTTTTTAATTATGGGAATATTTGTGTGTGGGGTCGAGTTTAACAACAACAGAAAAACACAAAATAATGGCGGTTCCGACATTGTATATTTCAGCGTTTCTATAGATTAGGACCCAGGCAAACGTAACCTCCGTCGTGACGTTTGCATGACGTTTGTAAAAGGAATTCTACGAAATCGAACGGAACGAAACGAAAGATAGTACGCCGTTCCGAATATTCCCGAAGTGCTCATTTTACTTTATTTATTTCAACTTTTTTTTTTAATTAGAGGAATATTTGTGTGTGGGATCGAGTTCAACAACATCAGAAAAAAAACAAAATAATGGATCTTGCGACAGTTTAAATTTCAGCGTTTCTATAGATTAGGAGCCGAGCAAACTTTACCTCTGTCGTGACGTTTGTAAAAGGAATTCTACGAAATCGAACGGAACGAAACGAAAGGTTGTACGCCGTTCCGAATATTCCCGAAGTGCTCATTTTACTTTATTTATTTCAACTTTTTTTTTTAATTATGGGAATATTTGTGTGTGGGGTCGAGTTTAACAACAACAGAAAAACACAAAATAATGGCGGTTCCGACATTGTATATTTCAGCGTTTCTATAGATTAGGACCCAGGCAAACGTAACCTCCGTCGTGACGTTTGCATGACGTTTGTAAAAGGAATTCTACGAAATACAACGGAACGATACGGAAGGTTGTACGCCGTTCCGAATATTCCCGAAGTGCTAATTTTTATTTATTTATTTCAACTTTTTTTTTTAATTAGAGGAATATTTGTGTGTGGGATCGAGTTCAACAACATCAGAAAAAAAACAAAATAATGGATCTTGCGACAGTTTAAATTTCAGCGTTTCTATAGATTAGGAGCCGAGCAAACTTTACCTCTGTCGTGACGTTTGTAAAAGGAATTCTACGAAATCGAACGGAACGAAACGAAAGGTTGTACGCCGTTCCGAATATTCCCGAAGTGCTCATTTTACTTTATTTATTTCAACTTTTTTTTTTAATCATGGGAATATTTGTGTGTGGGGTCGAGTTTAACAACAACAGAAAAACACAAAATAATGGCGGTTCCGACATTGTATATTTCAGCGTTTCTATAGATTAGGACCCAGGCAAACGTAACCTCCGTCGTGACGTTTGCATGACGTTTGTAAAAGGAATTCTACGAAATACAACGGAACGATACGGAAGGTTGTACGCCGTTCCGAATATTCCCGAAGTGCTAATTTTTATTTATTTATTTCAACTTTTTTTTTTTAATTAGAGGAATATTTGTGTGTGGGATCGAGTTCAACAACATCAGAAAAAAAACAAAATAATGGATCTTGCGACAGTTTAAATTTCAGCGTTTCTATAGATTAGGAGCCGAGCAAACTTTACCTCTGTCGTGACGTTTGTAAAAGGAATTCTACGAAATCGAACGGAACGAAACGAAAGGTTGTACGCCGTTCCGAATATTCCCGAAGTGCTCATTTTACTTTATTTATTTCAACTTTTTTTTTTAATTATGGGAATATTTGTGTGTGGGGTCGAGTTTAACAACAACAGAAAAACACAAAATAATGGCGGTTCCGACATTGTATATTTCAGCGTTTCTATAGATTAGGACCCAGGCAAACGTAACCTCCGTCGTGACGTTTGCATGACGTTTGTAAAAGGAATTCTACGAAATCGAACGGAACGAAACGAAAGATAGTACGCCGTTCCGAATATTCCCGAAGTGCTCATTTTACTTTATTTATTTCAACTTTTTTTTTTAATTAGAGGAATATTTGTGTGTGGGATCGAGTTCAACAACATCAGAAAAAAAACAAAATAATGGATCTTGCGACAGTTTAAATTTCAGCGTTTCTATAGATTAGGAGCCGAGCAAACTTTACCTCTGTCGTGACGTTTGTAAAAGGAATTCTACGAAATCGAACGGAACGAAACGAAAGGTTGTACGCCGTTCCGAATATTCCCGAAGTGCTCATTTTACTTTATTTATTTCAACTTTTTTTTTTAATTATGGGAATATTTGTGTGTGGGGTCGAGTTTAACAACAACAGAAAAACACAAAATAATGGCGGTTCCGACATTGTATATTTCAGCGTTTCTATAGATTAGGACCCAGGCAAACGTAACCTCCGTCGTGACGTTTGCATGACGTTTGTAAAAGGAATTCTACGAAATACAACGGAACGATACGGAAGGTTGTACGCCGTTCCGAATATTCCTGAAGTGCTAATTTTTATTTATTTATTTCAACTTTTTTTTTTTAATTAGAGGAATATTTGTGTGTGGGATCGAGTTCAACAACATCAGAAAAAAAACAAAATAATGGATCTTGCGACAGTTTAAATTTCAGCGTTTCTATAGATTAGGAGCCGAGCAAACTTTACCTCTGTCGTGACGTTTGTAAAAGGAATTCTACGAAATCGAACGGAACGAAACGAAAGGTTGTACGCCGTTCCGAATATTCCCGAAGTGCTCATTTTACTTTATTTATTTCAACTTTTTTTTTTAATTATGGGAATATTTGTGTGTGGGGTCGAGTTTAACAACAACAGAAAAACACAAAATAATGGCGGTTCCGACATTGTATATTTCAGCGTTTCTATAGATTAGGACCCAGGCAAACGTAACCTCCGTCGTGACGTTTGCATGACGTTTGTAAAAGGAATTCTACGAAATACAACGGAACGATACGGAAGGTTGTACGCCGTTCCGAATATTCCCGAAGTGCTAATTTTTATTTATTTATTTCAACTTTTTTTTTTTAATTAGAGGAATATTTGTGTGTGGGATCGAGTTCAACAACATCAGAAAAAAAACAAAATAATGGATCTTGCGACAGTTTAAATTTCAGCGTTTCTATAGATTAGGAGCCGAGCAAACTTTACCTCTGTCGTGACGTTTGTAAAAGGAATTCTACGAAATCGAACGGAACGAAACGAAAGGTTGTACGCCGTTCCGAATATTCCCGAAGTGCTCATTTTACTTTATTTATTTCAACTTTTTTTTTTAATTATGGGAATATTTGTGTGTGGGGTCGAGTTTAACAACAACAGAAAAACACAAAATAATGGCGGTTCCGACATTGTATATTTCAGCGTTTCTATAGATTAGGACCCAGGCAAACGTAACCTCCGTCGTGACGTTTGCATGACGTTTGTAAAAGGAATTCTACGAAATCGAACGGAACGAAACGAAAGATAGTACGCCGTTCCGAATATTCCCGAAGTGCTCATTTTACTTTATTTATTTCAACTTTTTTTTTTAATTAGAGGAATATTTGTGTGTGGGATCGAGTTCAACAACATCAGAAAAAAAACAAAATAATGGATCTTGCGACAGTTTAAATTTCAGCGTTTCTATAGATTAGGAGCCGAGCAAACTTTACCTCTGTCGTGACGTTTGTAAAAGGAATTCTACGAAATCGAACGGAACGAAACGAAAGGTTGTACGCCGTTCCGAATATTCCCGAAGTGCTCATTTTACTTTATTTATTTCAACTTTTTTTTTTAATTATGGGAATATTTGTGTGTGGGGTCGAGTTTAACAACAACAGAAAAACACAAAATAATGGCGGTTCCGACATTGTATATTTCAGCGTTTCTATAGATTAGGACCCAGGCAAACGTAACCTCCGTCGTGACGTTTGCATGACGTTTGTAAAAGGAATTCTACGAAATACAACGGAACGATACGGAAGGTTGTACGCCGTTCCGAATATTCCCGAAGTGCTAATTTTTATTTATTTATTTCAACTTTTTTTTTTTAATTAGAGGAATATTTGTGTGTGGGATCGAGTTCAACAACATCAGAAAAAAAACAAAATAATGGATCTTGCGACAGTTTAAATTTCAGCGTTTCTATAGATTAGGAGCCGAGCAAACTTTACCTCTGTCGTGACGTTTGTAAAAGGAATTCTACGAAATCGAACGGAACGAAACGAAAGGTTGTACGCCGTTCCGAATATTCCCGAAGTGCTCATTTTACTTTATTTATTTCAACTTTTTTTTTTAATTATGGGAATATTTGTGTGTGGGGTCGAGTTTAACAACAACAGAAAAACACAAAATAATGGCGGTTCCGACATTGTATATTTCAGCGTTTCTATAGATTAGGACCCAGGCAAACGTAACCTCCGTCGTGACGTTTGCATGACGTTTGTAAAAGGAATTCTACGAAATACAACGGAACGATACGGAAGGTTGTACGCCGTTCCGAATATTCCCGAAGTGCTAATTTTTATTTATTTATTTCAACTTTTTTTTTTTAATTAGAGGAATATTTGTGTGTGGGATCGAGTTCAACAACATCAGAAAAAAAACAAAATAATGGATCTTGCGACAGTTTAAATTTCAGCGTTTCTATAGATTAGGAGCCGAGCAAACTTTACCTCTGTCGTGACGTTTGCATGACGTTTGTAAAAGGAATTCTACGAAATACAACGGAACGATACGGAAGGTTGTACGCCGTTCCGAATATTCCCGAAGTGCTAATTTTTATTTATTTATTTCAACTTTTTTTTTTAATTAGAGGAATATTTGTGTGTGGGATCGAGTTCAACAACATCAGAAAAAAAACAAAATAATGGATCTTGCGACAGTTTAAATTTCAGCGTTTCTATAGATTAGGAGCCGAGCAAACTTTACCTCTGTCGTGACGTTTGTAAAAGGAATTCTACGAAATCGAACGGAACGAAACGAAAGGTTGTACGCCGTTCCGAATATTCCCGAAGTGCTCATTTTACTTTATTTATTTCAACTTTTTTTTTTAATTATGGGAATATTTGTGTGTGGGGTCGAGTTTAACAACAACAGAAAAACACAAAATAATGGCGGTTCCGACATTGTATATTTCAGCGTTTCTATAGATTAGGACCCAGGCAAACGTAACCTCCGTCGTGACGTTTGCATGACGTTTGTAAAAGGAATTCTACGAAATACAACGGAACGATACGGAAGGTTGTACGCCGTTCCGAATATTCCCGAAGTGCTAATTTTTATTTATTTATTTCAACTTTTTTTTTTTAATTAGAGGAATATTTGTGTGTGGGATCGAGTTCAACAACATCAGAAAAAAAACAAAATAATGGATCTTGCGACAGTTTAAATTTCAGCGTTTCTATAGATTAGGAGCCGAGCAAACTTTACCTCTGTCGTGACGTTTGTAAAAGGAATTCTACGAAATCGAACGGAACGAAACGAAAGGTTGTACGCCGTTCCGAATATTCCCGAAGTGCTCATTTTACTTTATTTATTTCAACTTTTTTTTTTAATTATGGGAATATTTGTGTGTGGGGTCGAGTTTAACAACAACAGAAAAACACAAAATAATGGCGGTTCCGACATTGTATATTTCAGCGTTTCTATAGATTAGGACCCAGGCAAACGTAACCTCCGTCGTGACGTTTGCATGACGTTTGTAAAAGGAATTCTACGAAATCGAACGGAACGAAACGAAAGATAGTACGCCGTTCCGAATATTCCCGAAGTGCTCATTTTACTTTATTTATTTCAACTTTTTTTTTTAATTAGAGGAATATTTGTGTGTGGGATCGAGTTCAACAACATCAGAAAAAAAACAAAATAATGGATCTTGCGACAGTTTAAATTTCAGCGTTTCTATAGATTAGGAGCCGAGCAAACTTTACCTCTGTCGTGACGTTTGTAAAAGGAATTCTACGAAATCGAACGGAACGAAACGAAAGGTTGTACGCCGTTCCGAATATTCCCGAAGTGCTCATTTTACTTTATTTATTTCAACTTTTTTTTTTAATTATGGGAATATTTGTGTGTGGGGTCGAGTTTAACAACAACAGAAAAACACAAAATAATGGCGGTTCCGACATTGTATATTTCAGCGTTTCTATAGATTAGGACCCAGGCAAACGTAACCTCCGTCGTGACGTTTGCATGACGTTTGTAAAAGGAATTCTACGAAATACAACGGAACGATACGGAAGGTTGTACGCCGTTCCGAATATTCCCGAAGTGCTAATTTTTATTTATTTATTTCAACTTTTTTTTTTTAATTAGAGGAATATTTGTGTGTGGGATCGAGTTCAACAACATCAGAAAAAAAACAAAATAATGGATCTTGCGACAGTTTAAATTTCAGCGTTTCTATAGATTAGGAGCCGAGCAAACTTTACCTCTGTCGTGACGTTTGTAAAAGGAATTCTACGAAATCGAACGGAACGAAACGAAAGGTTGTACGCCGTTCCGAATATTCCCGAAGTGCTCATTTTACTTTATTTATTTCAACTTTTTTTTTTAATTATGGGAATATTTGTGTGTGGGGTCGAGTTTAACAACAACAGAAAAACACAAAATAATGGCGGTTCCGACATTGTATATTTCAGCGTTTCTATAGATTAGGACCCAGGCAAACGTAACCTCCGTCGTGACGTTTGCATGACGTTTGTAAAAGGAATTCTACGAAATCGAACGGAACGAAACGAAAGATAGTACGCCGTTCCGAATATTCCCGAAGTGCTCATTTTACTTTATTTATTTCAACTTTTTTTTTTAATTAGAGGAATATTTGTGTGTGGGATCGAGTTCAACAACATCAGAAAAAAAACAAAATAATGGATCTTGCGACAGTTTAAATTTCAGCGTTTCTATAGATTAGGAGCCGAGCAAACTTTACCTCTGTCGTGACGTTTGTAAAAGGAATTCTACGAAATCGAACGGAACGAAACGAAAGGTTGTACGCCGTTCCGAATATTCCCGAAGTGCTCATTTTACTTTATTTATTTCAACTTTTTTTTTTAATTATGGGAATATTTGTGTGTGGGGTCGAGTTTAACAACAACAGAAAAACACAAAATAATGGCGGTTCCGACATTGTATATTTCAGCGTTTCTATAGATTAGGACCCAGGCAAACGTAACCTCCGTCGTGACGTTTGCATGACGTTTGTAAAAGGAATTCTACGAAATACAACGGAACGATACGGAAGGTTGTACGCCGTTCCGAATATTCCCGAAGTGCTAATTTTTATTTATTTATTTCAACTTTTTTTTTTTAATTAGAGGAATATTTGTGTGTGGGATCGAGTTCAACAACATCAGAAAAAAAACAAAATAATGGATCTTGCGACAGTTTAAATTTCAGCGTTTCTATAGATTAGGAGCCGAGCAAACTTTACCTCTGTCGTGACGTTTGTAAAAGGAATTCTACGAAATCGAACGGAACGAAACGAAAGGTTGTACGCCGTTCCGAATATTCCCGAAGTGCTCATTTTACTTTATTTATTTCAACTTTTTTTTTTAATTATGGGAATATTTGTGTGTGGGGTCGAGTTTAACAACAACAGAAAAACACAAAATAATGGCGGTTCCGACATTGTATATTTCAGCGTTTCTATAGATTAGGACCCAGGCAAACGTAACCTCCGTCGTGACGTTTGCATGACGTTTGTAAAAGGAATTCTACGAAATACAACGGAACGATACGGAAGGTTGTACGCCGTTCCGAATATTCCCGAAGTGCTAATTTTTATTTATTTATTTCAACTTTTTTTTTTTAATTAGAGGAATATTTGTGTGTGGGATCGAGTTCAACAACATCAGAAAAAAAACAAAATAATGGATCTTGCGACAGTTTAAATTTCAGCGTTTCTATAGATTAGGAGCCGAGCAAACTTTACCTCTGTCGTGACGTTTGTAAAAGGAATTCTACGAAATCGAACGGAACGAAACGAAAGGTTGTACGCCGTTCCGAATATTCCCGAAGTGCTCATTTTACTTTATTTATTTCAACTTTTTTTTTTAATTATGGGAATATTTGTGTGTGGGGTCGAGTTTAACAACAACAGAAAAACACAAAATAATGGCGGTTCCGACATTGTATATTTCAGCGTTTCTATAGATTAGGACCCAGGCAAACGTAACCTCCGTCGTGACGTTTGCATGACGTTTGTAAAAGGAATTCTACGAAATCGAACGGAACGAAACGAAAGATAGTACGCCGTTCCGAATATTCCCGAAGTGCTCATTTTACTTTATTTATTTCAACTTTTTTTTTTAATTAGAGGAATATTTGTGTGTGGGATCGAGTTCAACAACATCAGAAAA
The DNA here is from genome assembly GCA_963556195.1 of Sepiola atlantica. NCBI lineage: Eukaryota > Metazoa > Mollusca > Cephalopoda > Sepiida > Sepiolidae > Sepiola > Sepiola atlantica. Next base: position 80,157 of record CAUVYP010001120.1, read on the forward strand.
AAAACAAAATAATGGATCTTGCGACAGTTTAAATTTCAGCGTTTCTATAGATTAGGAGCCGAGCAAACTTTACCTCTGTCGTGACGTTTGTAAAAGGAATTCTACGAAATCGAACGGAACGAAACGAAAGGTTGTACGCCGTTCCGAATATTCCCGAAGTGCTCATTTTACTTTATTTATTTCAACTTTTTTTTTTAATTATGGGAATATTTGTGTGTGGGGTCGAGTTTAACAACAACAGAAAAACACAAAATAATGGCGGTTCCGACATTGTATATTTCAGCGTTTCTATAGATTAGGACCCAGGCAAACGTAACCTCCGTCGTGACGTTTGCATGACGTTTGTAAAAGGAATTCTACGAAATACAACGGAACGATACGGAAGGTTGTACGCCGTTCCGAATATTCCCGAAGTGCTAATTTTTATTTATTTATTTCAACTTTTTTTTTTTAATTAGAGGAATATTTGTGTGTGGGATCGAGTTCAACAACATCAGAAAAAAAACAAAATAATGGATCTTGCGACAGTTTAAATTTCAGCGTTTCTATAGATTAGGAGCCGAGCAAACTTTACCTCTGTCGTGACGTTTGTAAAAGGAATTCTACGAAATCGAACGGAACGAAACGAAAGGTTGTACGCCGTTCCGAATATTCCCGAAGTGCTCATTTTACTTTATTTATTTCAACTTTTTTTTTTAATTATGGGAATATTTGTGTGTGGGGTCGAGTTTAACAACAACAGAAAAACACAAAATAATGGCGGTTCCGACATTGTATATTTCAGCGTTTCTATAGATTAGGACCCAGGCAAACGTAACCTCCGTCGTGACGTTTGCATGACGTTTGTAAAAGGAATTCTACGAAATACAACGGAACGATACGGAAGGTTGTACGCCGTTCCGAATATTCCCGAAGTGCTAATTTTTATTTATTTATTTCAACTTTTTTTTTTTAATTAGAGGAATATTTGTGTGTGGGATCGAGTTCAACAACATCAGAAAAAAAACAAAATAATGGATCTTGCGACAGTTTAAATTTCAGCGTTTCTATAGATTAGGAGCCGAGCAAACTTTACCTCTGTCGTGACGTTTGTAAAAGGAATTCTACGAAATCGAACGGAACGAAACGAAAGGTTGTACGCCGTTCCGAATATTCCCGAAGTGCTCATTTTACTTTATTTATTTCAACTTTTTTTTTTAATTATGGGAATATTTGTGTGTGGGGTCGAGTTTAACAACAACAGAAAAACACAAAATAATGGCGGTTCCGACATTGTATATTTCAGCGTTTCTATAGATTAGGACCCAGGCAAACGTAACCTCCGTCGTGACGTTTGCATGACGTTTGTAAAAGGAATTCTACGAAATACAACGGAACGATACGGAAGGTTGTACGCCGTTCCGAATATTCCCGAAGTGCTAATTTTTATTTATTTATTTCAACTTTTTTTTTTTAATTAGAGGAATATTTGTGTGTGGGATCGAGTTCAACAACATCAGAAAAAAAACAAAATAATGGATCTTGCGACAGTTTAAATTTCAGCGTTTCTATAGATTAGGAGCCGAGCAAACTTTACCTCTGTCGTGACGTTTGCATGACGTTTGTAAAAGGAATTCTACGAAATACAACGGAACGATACGGAAGGTTGTACGCCGTTCCGAATATTCCCGAAGTGCTAATTTTTATTTATTTATTTCAACTTTTTTTTTTAATTAGAGGAATATTTGTGTGTGGGATCGAGTTCAACAACATCAGAAAAAAAACAAAATAATGGATCTTGCGACAGTTTAAATTTCAGCGTTTCTATAGATTAGGAGCCGAGCAAACTTTACCTCTGTCGTGACGTTTGTAAAAGGAATTCTACGAAATCGAACGGAACGAAACGAAAGGTTGTACGCCGTTCCGAATATTCCCGAAGTGCTCATTTTACTTTATTTATTTCAACTTTTTTTTTTAATTATGGGAATATTTGTGTGTGGGGTCGAGTTTAACAACAACAGAAAAACACAAAATAATGGCGGTTCCGACATTGTATATTTCAGCGTTTCTATAGATTAGGACCCAGGCAAACGTAACCTCCGTCGTGACGTTTGCATGACGTTTGTAAAAGGAATTCTACGAAATACAACGGAACGATACGGAAGGTTGTACGCCGTTCCGAATATTCCCGAAGTGCTAATTTTTATTTATTTATTTCAACTTTTTTTTTTTAATTAGAGGAATATTTGTGTGTGGGATCGAGTTCAACAACATCAGAAAAAAAACAAAATAATGGATCTTGCGACAGTTTAAATTTCAGCGTTTCTATAGATTAGGAGCCGAGCAAACTTTACCTCTGTCGTGACGTTTGTAAAAGGAATTCTACGAAATCGAACGGAACGAAACGAAAGGTTGTACGCCGTTCCGAATATTCCCGAAGTGCTCATTTTACTTTATTTATTTCAACTTTTTTTTTTAATTATGGGAATATTTGTGTGTGGGGTCGAGTTTAACAACAACAGAAAAACACAAAATAATGGCGGTTCCGACATTGTATATTTCAGCGTTTCTATAGATTAGGACCCAGGCAAACGTAACCTCCGTCGTGACGTTTGCATGACGTTTGTAAAAGGAATTCTACGAAATCGAACGGAACGAAACGAAAGATAGTACGCCGTTCCGAATATTCCCGAAGTGCTCATTTTACTTTATTTATTTCAACTTTTTTTTTTAATTAGAGGAATATTTGTGTGTGGGATCGAGTTCAACAACATCAGAAAAAAAACAAAATAATGGATCTTGCGACAGTTTAAATTTCAGCGTTTCTATAGATTAGGAGCCGAGCAAACTTTACCTCTGTCGTGACGTTTGTAAAAGGAATTCTACGAAATCGAACGGAACGAAACGAAAGGTTGTACGCCGTTCCGAATATTCCCGAAGTGCTCATTTTACTTTATTTATTTCAACTTTTTTTTTTAATTATGGGAATATTTGTGTGTGGGGTCGAGTTTAACAACAACAGAAAAACACAAAATAATGGCGGTTCCGACATTGTATATTTCAGCGTTTCTATAGATTAGGACCCAGGCAAACGTAACCTCCGTCGTGACGTTTGCATGACGTTTGTAAAAGGAATTCTACGAAATACAACGGAACGATACGGAAGGTTGTACGCCGTTCCGAATATTCCCGAAGTGCTAATTTTTATTTATTTATTTCAACTTTTTTTTTTTAATTAGAGGAATATTTGTGTGTGGGATCGAGTTCAACAACATCAGAAAAAAAACAAAATAATGGATCTTGCGACAGTTTAAATTTCAGCGTTTCTATAGATTAGGAGCCGAGCAAACTTTACCTCTGTCGTGACGTTTGTAAAAGGAATTCTACGAAATCGAACGGAACGAAACGAAAGGTTGTACGCCGTTCCGAATATTCCCGAAGTGCTCATTTTACTTTATTTATTTCAACTTTTTTTTTTAATTATGGGAATATTTGTGTGTGGGGTCGAGTTTAACAACAACAGAAAAACACAAAATAATGGCGGTTCCGACATTGTATATTTCAGCGTTTCTATAGATTAGGACCCAGGCAAACGTAACCTCCGTCGTGACGTTTGCATGACGTTTGTAAAAGGAATTCTACGAAATCGAACGGAACGAAACGAAAGATAGTACGCCGTTCCGAATATTCCCGAAGTGCTCATTTTACTTTATTTATTTCAACTTTTTTTTTTAATTAGAGGAATATTTGTGTGTGGGATCGAGTTCAACAACATCAGAAAAAAAACAAAATAATGGATCTTGCGACAGTTTAAATTTCAGCGTTTCTATAGATTAGGAGCCGAGCAAACTTTACCTCTGTCGTGACGTTTGCATGACGTTTGTAAAAGGAATTCTACGAAATACAACGGAACGATACGGAAGGTTGTACGCCGTTCCGAATATTCCCGAAGTGCTAATTTTTATTTATTTATTTCAACTTTTTTTTTTAATTAGAGGAATATTTGTGTGTGGGATCGAGTTCAACAACATCAGAAAAAAAACAAAATAATGGATCTTGCGACAGTTTAAATTTCAGCGTTTCTATAGATTAGGAGCCGAGCAAACTTTACCTCTGTCGTGACGTTTGTAAAAGGAATTCTACGAAATCGAACGGAACGAAACGAAAGGTTGTACGCCGTTCCGAATATTCCCGAAGTGCTCATTTTACTTTATTTATTTCAACTTTTTTTTTTAATTATGGGAATATTTGTGTGTGGGGTCGAGTTTAACAACAACAGAAAAACACAAAATAATGGCGGTTCCGACATTGTATATTTCAGCGTTTCTATAGATTAGGACCCAGGCAAACGTAACCTCCGTCGTGACGTTTGCATGACGTTTGTAAAAGGAATTCTACGAAATACAACGGAACGATACGGAAGGTTGTACGCCGTTCCGAATATTCCCGAAGTGCTAATTTTTATTTATTTATTTCAACTTTTTTTTTTTAATTAGAGGAATATTTGTGTGTGGGATCGAGTTCAACAACATCAGAAAAAAAACAAAATAATGGATCTTGCGACAGTTTAAATTTCAGCGTTTCTATAGATTAGGAGCCGAGCAAACTTTACCTCTGTCGTGACGTTTGTAAAAGGAATTCTACGAAATCGAACGGAACGAAACGAAAGGTTGTACGCCGTTCCGAATATTCCCGAAGTGCTCATTTTACTTTATTTATTTCAACTTTTTTTTTTAATTATGGGAATATTTGTGTGTGGGGTCGAGTTTAACAACAACAGAAAAACACAAAATAATGGCGGTTCCGACATTGTATATTTCAGCGTTTCTATAGATTAGGACCCAGGCAAACGTAACCTCCGTCGTGACGTTTGCATGACGTTTGTAAAAGGAATTCTACGAAATACAACGGAACGATACGGAAGGTTGTACGCCGTTCCGAATATTCCCGAAGTGCTAATTTTTATTTATTTATTTCAACTTTTTTTTTTTAATTAGAGGAATATTTGTGTGTGGGATCGAGTTCAACAACATCAGAAAAAAAACAAAATAATGGATCTTGCGACAGTTTAAATTTCAGCGTTTCTATAGATTAGGAGCCGAGCAAACTTTACCTCTGTCGTGACGTTTGCATGACGTTTGTAAAAGGAATTCTACGAAATACAACGGAACGATACGGAAGGTTGTACGCCGTTCCGAATATTCCCGAAGTGCTAATTTTTATTTATTTATTTCAACTTTTTTTTTTAATTAGAGGAATATTTGTGTGTGGGATCGAGTTCAACAACATCAGAAAAAAAACAAAATAATGGATCTTGCGACAGTTTAAATTTCAGCGTTTCTATAGATTAGGAGCCGAGCAAACTTTACCTCTGTCGTGACGTTTGTAAAAGGAATTCTACGAAATCGAACGGAACGAAACGAAAGGTTGTACGCCGTTCCGAATATTCCCGAAGTGCTCATTTTACTTTATTTATTTCAACTTTTTTTTTTAATTATGGGAATATTTGTGTGTGGGGTCGAGTTTAACAACAACAGAAAAACACAAAATAATGGCGGTTCCGACATTGTATATTTCAGCGTTTCTATAGATTAGGACCCAGGCAAACGTAACCTCCGTCGTGACGTTTGCATGACGTTTGTAAAAGGAATTCTACGAAATACAACGGAACGATACGGAAGGTTGTACGCCGTTCCGAATATTCCCGAAGTGCTAATTTTTATTTATTTATTTCAACTTTTTTTTTTTAATTAGAGGAATATTTGTGTGTGGGATCGAGTTCAACAACATCAGAAAAAAAACAAAATAATGGATCTTGCGACAGTTTAAATTTCAGCGTTTCTATAGATTAGGAGCCGAGCAAACTTTACCTCTGTCGTGACGTTTGTAAAAGGAATTCTACGAAATCGAACGGAACGAAACGAAAGGTTGTACGCCGTTCCGAATATTCCCGAAGTGCTCATTTTACTTTATTTATTTCAACTTTTTTTTTTAATTATGGGAATATTTGTGTGTGGGGTCGAGTTTAACAACAACAGAAAAACACAAAATAATGGCGGTTCCGACATTGTATATTTCAGCGTTTCTATAGATTAGGACCCAGGCAAACGTAACCTCCGTCGTGACGTTTGCATGACGTTTGTAAAAGGAATTCTACGAAATCGAACGGAACGAAACGAAAGATAGTACGCCGTTCCGAATATTCCCGAAGTGCTCATTTTACTTTATTTATTTCAACTTTTTTTTTTAATTAGAGGAATATTTGTGTGTGGGATCGAGTTCAACAACATCAGAAAAAAAACAAAATAATGGATCTTGCGACAGTTTAAATTTCAGCGTTTCTATAGATTAGGAGCCGAGCAAACTTTACCTCTGTCGTGACGTTTGTAAAAGGAATTCTACGAAATCGAACGGAACGAAACGAAAGGTTGTACGCCGTTCCGAATATTCCCGAAGTGCTCATTTTACTTTATTTATTTCAACTTTTTTTTTTAATTATGGGAATATTTGTGTGTGGGGTCGAGTTTAACAACAACAGAAAAACACAAAATAATGGCGGTTCCGACATTGTATATTTCAGCGTTTCTATAGATTAGGACCCAGGCAAACGTAACCTCCGTCGTGACGTTTGCATGACGTTTGTAAAAGGAATTCTACGAAATACAACGGAACGATACGGAAGGTTGTACGCCGTTCCGAATATTCCCGAAGTGCTAATTTTTATTTATTTATTTCAACTTTTTTTTTTTAATTAGAGGAATATTTGTGTGTGGGATCGAGTTCAACAACATCAGAAAAAAAACAAAATAATGGATCTTGCGACAGTTTAAATTTCAGCGTTTCTATAGATTAGGAGCCGAGCAAACTTTACCTCTGTCGTGACGTTTGTAAAAGGAATTCTACGAAATCGAACGGAACGAAACGAAAGGTTGTACGCCGTTCCGAATATTCCCGAAGTGCTCATTTTACTTTATTTATTTCAACTTTTTTTTTTAATTATGGGAATATTTGTGTGTGGGGTCGAGTTTAACAACAACAGAAAAACACAAAATAATGGCGGTTCCGACATTGTATATTTCAGCGTTTCTATAGATTAGGACCCAGGCAAACGTAACCTCCGTCGTGACGTTTGCATGACGTTTGTAAAAGGAATTCTACGAAATCGAACGGAACGAAACGAAAGATAGTACGCCGTTCCGAATATTCCCGAAGTGCTCATTTTACTTTATTTATTTCAACTTTTTTTTTTAATTAGAGGAATATTTGTGTGTGGGATCGAGTTCAACAACATCAGAAAAAAAACAAAATAATGGATCTTGCGACAGTTTAAATTTCAGCGTTTCTATAGATTAGGAGCCGAGCAAACTTTACCTCTGTCGTGACGTTTGTAAAAGGAATTCTACGAAATCGAACGGAACGAAACGAAAGGTTGTACGCCGTTCCGAATATTCCCGAAGTGCTCATTTTACTTTATTTATTTCAACTTTTTTTTTTAATTATGGGAATATTTGTGTGTGGGGTCGAGTTTAACAACAACAGAAAAACACAAAATAATGGCGGTTCCGACATTGTATATTTCAGCGTTTCTATAGATTAGGACCCAGGCAAACGTAACCTCCGTCGTGACGTTTGCATGACGTTTGTAAAAGGAATTCTACGAAATACAACGGAACGATACGGAAGGTTGTACGCCGTTCCGAATATTCCCGAAGTGCTAATTTTTATTTATTTATTTCAACTTTTTTTTTTTAATTAGAGGAATATTTGTGTGTGGGATCGAGTTCAACAACATCAGAAAAAAAACAAAATAATGGATCTTGCGACAGTTTAAATTTCAGCGTTTCTATAGATTAGGAGCCGAGCAAACTTTACCTCTGTCGTGACGTTTGTAAAAGGAATTCTACGAAATCGAACGGAACGAAACGAAAGGTTGTACGCCGTTCCGAATATTCCCGAAGTGCTCATTTTACTTTATTTATTTCAACTTTTTTTTTTAATTATGGGAATATTTGTGTGTGGGGTCGAGTTTAACAACAACAGAAAAACACAAAATAATGGCGGTTCCGACATTGTATATTTCAGCGTTTCTATAGATTAGGACCCAGGCAAACGTAACCTCCGTCGTGACGTTTGCATGACGTTTGTAAAAGGAATTCTACGAAATCGAACGGAACGAAACGAAAGATAGTACGCCGTTCCGAATATTCCCGAAGTGCTCATTTTACTTTATTTATTTCAACTTTTTTTTTTAATTAGAGGAATATTTGTGTGTGGGATCGAGTTCAACAACATCAGAAAAAAAACAAAATAATGGATCTTGCGACAGTTTAAATTTCAGCGTTTCTATAGATTAGGAGCCGAGCAAACTTTACCTCTGTCGTGACGTTTGCATGACGTTTGTAAAAGGAATTCTACGAAATACAACGGAACGATACGGAAGGTTGTACGCCGTTCCGAATATTCCCGAAGTGCTAATTTTTATTTATTTATTTCAACTTTTTTTTTTAATTAGAGGAATATTTGTGTGTGGGATCGAGTTCAACAACATCAGAAAAAAAACAAAATAATGGATCTTGCGACAGTTTAAATTTCAGCGTTTCTATAGATTAGGAGCCGAGCAAACTTTACCTCTGTCGTGACGTTTGTAAAAGGAATTCTACGAAATCGAACGGAACGAAACGAAAGGTTGTACGCCGTTCCGAATATTCCCGAAGTGCTCATTTTACTTTATTTATTTCAACTTTTTTTTTTAATTATGGGAATATTTGTGTGTGGGGTCGAGTTTAACAACAACAGAAAAACACAAAATAATGGCGGTTCCGACATTGTATATTTCAGCGTTTCTATAGATTAGGACCCAGGCAAACGTAACCTCCGTCGTGACGTTTGCATGACGTTTGTAAAAGGAATTCTACGAAATACAACGGAACGATACGGAAGGTTGTACGCCGTTCCGAATATTCCCGAAGTGCTAATTTTTATTTATTTATTTCAACTTTTTTTTTTTAATTAGAGGAATATTTGTGTGTGGGATCGAGTTCAACAACATCAGAAAAAAAACAAAATAATGGATCTTGCGACAGTTTAAATTTCAGCGTTTCTATAGATTAGGAGCCGAGCAAACTTTACCTCTGTCGTGACGTTTGTAAAAGGAATTCTACGAAATCGAACGGAACGAAACGAAAGGTTGTACGCCGTTCCGAATATTCCCGAAGTGCTCATTTTACTTTTTTTATTTCAACTTTTTTTTTTAATTATGGGAATATTTGTGTGTGGGGTCGAGTTTAACAACAACAGAAAAACACAAAATAATGGCGGTTCCGACATTGTATATTTCAGCGTTTCTATAGATTAGGACCCAGGCAAACGTAACCTCCGTCGTGACGTTTGCATGACGTTTGTAAAAGGAATTCTACGAAATCGAACGGAACGAAACGAAAGATAGTACGCCGTTCCGAATATTCCCGAAGTGCTCATTTTACTTTATTTATTTCAACTTTTTTTTTTAATTAGAGGAATATTTGTGTGTGGGATCGAGTTCAACAACATCAGAAAAAAAACAAAATAATGGATCTTGCGACAGTTTAAATTTCAGCGTTTCTATAGATTAGGAGCCGAGCAAACTTTACCTCTGTCGTGACGTTTGTAAAAGGAATTCTACGAAATCGAACGGAACGAAACGAAAGGTTGTACGCCGTTCCGAATATTCCCGAAGTGCTCATTTTACTTTATTTATTTCAACTTTTTTTTTTAATTATGGGAATATTTGTGTGTGGGGTCGAGTTTAACAACAACAGAAAAACACAAAATAATGGCGGTTCCGACATTGTATATTTCAGCGTTTCTATAGATTAGGACCCAGGCAAACGTAACCTCCGTCGTGACGTTTGCATGACGTTTGTAAAAGGAATTCTACGAAATACAACGGAACGATACGGAAGGTTGTACGCCGTTCCGAATATTCCCGAAGTGCTAATTTTTATTTATTTATTTCAACTTTTTTTTTTTAATTAGAGGAATATTTGTGTGTGGGATCGAGTTCAACAACATCAGAAAAAAAACAAAATAATGGATCTTGCGACAGTTTAAATTTCAGCGTTTCTATAGATTAGGAGCCGAGCAAACTTTACCTCTGTCGTGACGTTTGTAAAAGGAATTCTACGAAATCGAACGGAACGAAACGAAAGGTTGTACGCCGTTCCGAATATTCCCGAAGTGCTCATTTTACTTTATTTATTTCAACTTTTTTTTTTAATTATGGGAATATTTGTGTGTGGGGTCGAGTTTAACAACAACAGAAAAACACAAAATAATGGCGGTTCCGACATTGTATATTTCAGCGTTTCTATAGATTAGGACCCAGGCAAACGTAACCTCCGTCGTGACGTTTGCATGACGTTTGTAAAAGGAATTCTACGAAATCGAACGGAACGAAACGAAAGATAGTACGCCGTTCCGAATATTCCCGAAGTGCTCATTTTACTTTATTTATTTCAACTTTTTTTTTTAATTAGAGGAATATTTGTGTGTGGGATCGAGTTCAACAACATCAGAAAAAAAACAAAATAATGGATCTTGCGACAGTTTAAATTTCAGCGTTTCTATAGATTAGGAGCCGAGCAAACTTTACCTCTGTCGTGACGTTTGTAAAAGGAATTCTACGAAATCGAACGGAACGAAACGAAAGGTTGTACGCCGTTCCGAATATTCCCGAAGTGCTCATTTTACTTTATTTATTTCAACTTTTTTTTTTAATTATGGGAATATTTGTGTGTGGGGTCGAGTTTAACAACAACAGAAAAACACAAAATAATGGCGGTTCCGACATTGTATATTTCAGCGTTTCTATAGATTAGGACCCAGGCAAACGTAACCTCCGTCGTGACGTTTGCATGACGTTTGTAAAAGGAATTCTACGAAATACAACGGAACGATACGGAAGGTTGTACGCCGTTCCGAATATTCCCGAAGTGCTAATTTTTATTTATTTATTTCAACTTTTTTTTTTTAATTAGAGGAATATTTGTGTGTGGGATCGAGTTCAACAACATCAAAAAAAAAACAAAATAATGGATCTTGCGACAGTTTAAATTTCAGCGTTTCTATAGATTAGGAGCCGAGCAAACTTTACCTCTGTCGTGACGTTTGTAAAAGGAATTCTACGAAATCGAACGGAACGAAACGAAAGGTTGTACGCCGTTCCGAATATTCCCGAAGTGCTCATTTTACTTTATTTATTTCAACTTTTTTTTTTAATTATGGGAATATTTGTGTGTGGGGTCGAGTTTAACAACAACAGAAAAACACAAAATAATGGCGGTTCCGACATTGTATATTTCAGCGTTTCTATAGATTAGGACCCAGGCAAACGTAACCTCCGTCGTGACGTTTGCATGACGTTTGTAAAAGGAATTCTACGAAATCGAACGGAACGAAACGAAAGATAGTACGCCGTTCCGAATATTCCCGAAGTGCTCATTTTACTTTATTTATTTCAACTTTTTTTTTTAATTAGAGGAATATTTGTGTGTGGGATCGAGTTCAACAACATCAGAAAAAAAACAAAATAATGGATCTTGCGACAGTTTAAATTTCAGCGTTTCTATAGATTAGGAGCCGAGCAAACTTTACCTCTGTCGTGACGTTTGCATGACGTTTGTAAAAGGAATTCTACGAAATACAACGGAACGATACGGAAGGTTGTACGCCGTTCCGAATATTCCCGAAGTGCTAATTTTTATTTATTTATTTCAACTTTTTTTTTTAATTAGAGGAATATTTGTGTGTGGGATCGAGTTCAACAACATCAGAAAAAAAACAAAATAATGGATCTTGCGACAGTTTAAATTTCAGCGTTTCTATAGATTAGGAGCCGAGCAAACTTTACCTCTGTCGTGACGTTTGTAAAAGGAATTCTACGAAATCGAACGGAACGAAACGAAAGGTTGTACGCCGTTCCGAATATTCCCGAAGTGCTCATTTTACTTTATTTATTTCAACTTTTTTTTTTAATTATGGGAATATTTGTGTGTGGGGTCGAGTTTAACAACAACAGAAAAACACAAAATAATGGCGGTTCCGACATTGTATATTTCAGCGTTTCTATAGATTAGGACCCAGGCAAACGTAACCTCCGTCGTGACGTTTGCATGACGTTTGTAAAAGGAATTCTACGAAATACAACGGAACGATACGGAAGGTTGTACGCCGTTCCGAATATTCCCGAAGTGCTAATTTTTATTTATTTATTTCAACTTTTTTTTTTTAATTAGAGGAATATTTGTGTGTGGGATCGAGTTCAACAACATCAGAAAAAAAACAAAATAATGGATCTTGCGACAGTTTAAATTTCAGCGTTTCTATAGATTAGGAGCCGAGCAAACTTTACCTCTGTCGTGACGTTTGTAAAAGGAATTCTACGAAATCGAACGGAACGAAACGAAAGGTTGTACGCCGTTCCGAATATTCCCGAAGTGCTCATTTTACTTTTTTTATTTCAACTTTTTTTTTTAATTATGGGAATATTTGTGTGTGGGGTCGAGTTTAACAACAACAGAAAAACACAAAATAATGGCGGTTCCGACATTGTATATTTCAGCGTTTCTATAGATTAGGACCCAGGCAAACGTAACCTCCGTCGTGACGTTTGCATGACGTTTGTAAAAGGAATTCTACGAAATCGAACGGAACGAAACGAAAGATAGTACGCCGTTCCGAATATTCCCGAAGTGCTCATTTTACTTTATTTATTTCAACTTTTTTTTTTAATTAGAGGAATATTTGTGTGTGGGATCGAGTTCAACAACATCAGAAAAAAAACAAAATAATGGATCTTGCGACAGTTTAAATTTCAGCGTTTCTATAGATTAGGAGCCGAGCAAACTTTACCTCTGTCGTGACGTTTGTAAAAGGAATTCTACGAAATCGAACGGAACGAAACGAAAGGTTGTACGCCGTTCCGAATATTCCCGAAGTGCTCATTTTACTTTATTTATTTCAACTTTTTTTTTTAATTATGGGAATATTTGTGTGTGGGGTCGAGTTTAACAACAACAGAAAAACACAAAATAATGGCGGTTCCGACATTGTATATTTCAGCGTTTCTATAGATTAGGACCCAGGCAAACGTAACCTCCGTCGTGACGTTTGCATGACGTTTGTAAAAGGAATTCTACGAAATCGAACGGAACGAAACGAAAGATAGTACGCCGTTCCGAATATTCCCGAAGTGCTCATTTTACTTTATTTATTTCAACTTTTTTTTTTAATTAGAGGAATATTTGTGTGTGGGATCGAGTTCAACAACATCAGAAAAAAAACAAAATAATGGATCTTGCGACAGTTTAAATTTCAGCGTTTCTATAGATTAGGAGCCGAGCAAACTTTACCTCTGTCGTGACGTTTGTAAAAGGAATTCTACGAAATCGAACGGAACGAAACGAAAGGTTGTACGCCGTTCCGAATATTCCCGAAGTGCTCATTTTACTTTATTTATTTCAACTTTTTTTTTTAATTATGGGAATATTTGTGTGTGGGGTCGAGTTTAACAACAACAGAAAAACACAAAATAATGGCGGTTCCGACATTGTATATTTCAGCGTTTCTATAGATTAGGACCCAGGCAAACGTAACCTCCGTCGTGACGTTTGCATGACGTTTGTAAAAGGAATTCTACGAAATACAACGGAACGATACGGAAGGTTGTACGCCGTTCCGAATATTCCCGAAGTGCTAATTTTTATTTATTTATTTCAACTTTTTTTTTTTAATTAGAGGAATATTTGTGTGTGGGATCGAGTTCAACAACATCAGAAAAAAAACAAAATAATGGATCTTGCGACAGTTTAAATTTCAGCGTTTCTATAGATTAGGAGCCGAGCAAACTTTACCTCTGTCGTGACGTTTGCATGACGTTTGTAAAAGGAATTCTACGAAATACAACGGAACGATACGGAAGGTTGTACGCCGTTCCGAATATTCCCGAAGTGCTAATTTTTATTTATTTATTTCAACTTTTTTTTTTAATTAGAGGAATATTTGTGTGTGGGATCGAGTTCAACAACATCAGAAAAAAAACAAAATAATGGATCTTGCGACAGTTTAAATTTCAGCGTTTCTATAGATTAGGAGCCGAGCAAACTTTACCTCTGTCGTGACGTTTGTAAAAGGAATTCTACGAAATCGAACGGAACGAAACGAAAGGTTGTACGCCGTTCCGAATATTCCCGAAGTGCTCATTTTACTTTATTTATTTCAACTTTTTTTTTTAATTATGGGAATATTTGTGTGTGGGGTCGAGTTTAACAACAACAGAAAAACACAAAATAATGGCGGTTCCGACATTGTATATTTCAGCGTTTCTATAGATTAGGACCCAGGCAAACGTAACCTCCGTCGTGACGTTTGCATGACGTTTGTAAAAGGAATTCTACGAAATACAACGGAACGATACGGAAGGTTGTACGCCGTTCCGAATATTCCCGAAGTGCTAATTTTTATTTATTTATTTCAACTTTTTTTTTTTAATTAGAGGAATATTTGTGTGTGGGATCGAGTTCAACAACATCAGAAAAAAAACAAAATAATGGATCTTGCGACAGTTTAAATTTCAGCGTTTCTATAGATTAGGAGCCGAGCAAACTTTACCTCTGTCGTGACGTTTGTAAAAGGAATTCTACGAAATCGAACGGAACGAAACGAAAGGTTGTACGCCGTTCCGAATATTCCCGAAGTGCTCATTTTACTTTATTTATTTCAACTTTTTTTTTTAATTATGGGAATATTTGTGTGTGGGGTCGAGTTTAACAACAACAGAAAAACACAAAATAATGGCGGTTCCGACATTGTATATTTCAGCGTTTCTATAGATTAGGACCCAGGCAAACGTAACCTCCGTCGTGACGTTTGCATGACGTTTGTAAAAGGAATTCTACGAAATCGAACGGAACGAAACGAAAGATAGTACGCCGTTCCGAATATTCCCGAAGTGCTCATTTTACTTTATTTATTTCAACTTTTTTTTTTAATTAGAGGAATATTTGTGTGTGGGATCGAGTTCAACAACATCAGAAAAAAAACAAAATAATGGATCTTGCGACAGTTTAAATTTCAGCGTTTCTATAGATTAGGAGCCGAGCAAACTTTACCTCTGTCGTGACGTTTGTAAAAGGAATTCTACGAAATCGAACGGAACGAAACGAAAGGTTGTACGCCGTTCCGAATATTCCCGAAGTGCTCATTTTACTTTATTTATTTCAACTTTTTTTTTTAATTATGGGAATATTTGTGTGTGGGGTCGAGTTTAACAACAACAGAAAAACACAAAATAATGGCGGTTCCGACATTGTATATTTCAGCGTTTCTATAGATTAGGACCCAGGCAAACGTAACCTCCGTCGTGACGTTTGCATGACGTTTGTAAAAGGAATTCTACGAAATACAACGGAACGATACGGAAGGTTGTACGCCGTTCCGAATATTCCCGAAGTGCTAATTTTTATTTATTTATTTCAACTTTTTTTTTTTAATTAGAGGAATATTTGTGTGTGGGATCGAGTTCAACAACATCAGAAAAAAAACAAAATAATGGATCTTGCGACAGTTTAAATTTCAGCGTTTCTATAGATTAGGAGCCGAGCAAACTTTACCTCTGTCGTGACGTTTGTAAAAGGAATTCTACGAAATCGAACGGAACGAAACGAAAGGTTGTACGCCGTTCCGAATATTCCCGAAGTGCTCATTTTACTTTTTTTATTTCAACTTTTTTTTTTAATTATGGGAATATTTGTGTGTGGGGTCGAGTTTAACAACAACAGAAAAACACAAAATAATGGCGGTTCCGACATTGTATATTTCAGCGTTTCTATAGATTAGGACCCAGGCAAACGTAACCTCCGTCGTGACGTTTGCATGACGTTTGTAAAAGGAATTCTACGAAATCGAACGGAACGAAACGAAAGATAGTACGCCGTTCCGAATATTCCCGAAGTGCTCATTTTACTTTATTTATTTCAACTTTTTTTTTTAATTAGAGGAATATTTGTGTGTGGGATCGAGTTCAACAACATCAGAAAAAAAACAAAATAATGGATCTTGCGACAGTTTAAATTTCAGCGTTTCTATAGATTAGGAGCCGAGCAAACTTTACCTCTGTCGTGACGTTTGTAAAAGGAATTCTACGAAATCGAACGGAACGAAACGAAAGGTTGTACGCCGTTCCGAATATTCCCGAAGTGCTCATTTTACTTTATTTATTTCAACTTTTTTTTTTAATTATGGGAATATTTGTGTGTGGGGTCGAGTTTAACAACAACAGAAAAACACAAAATAATGGCGGTTCCGACATTGTATATTTCAGCGTTTCTATAGATTAGGACCCAGGCAAACGTAACCTCCGTCGTGACGTTTGCATGACGTTTGTAAAAGGAATTCTACGAAATCGAACGGAACGAAACGAAAGATAGTACGCCGTTCCGAATATTCCCGAAGTGCTCATTTTACTTTATTTATTTCAACTTTTTTTTTTAATTAGAGGAATATTTGTGTGTGGGATCGAGTTCAACAACATCAGAAAAAAAACAAAATAATGGATCTTGCGACAGTTTAAATTTCAGCGTTTCTATAGATTAGGAGCCGAGCAAACTTTACCTCTGTCGTGACGTTTGTAAAAGGAATTCTACGAAATCGAACGGAACGAAACGAAAGGTTGTACGCCGTTCCGAATATTCCCGAAGTGCTCATTTTACTTTATTTATTTCAACTTTTTTTTTTAATTATGGGAATATTTGTGTGTGGGGTCGAGTTTAACAACAACAGAAAAACACAAAATAATGGCGGTTCCGACATTGTATATTTCAGCGTTTCTATAGATTAGGACCCAGGCAAACGTAACCTCCGTCGTGACGTTTGCATGACGTTTGTAAAAGGAATTCTACGAAATACAACGGAACGATACGGAAGGTTGTACGCCGTTCCGAATATTCCCGAAGTGCTAATTTTTATTTATTTATTTCAACTTTTTTTTTTTAATTAGAGGAATATTTGTGTGTGGGATCGAGTTCAACAACATCAGAAAAAAAACAAAATAATGGATCTTGCGACAGTTTAAATTTCAGCGTTTCTATAGATTAGGAGCCGAGCAAACTTTACCTCTGTCGTGACGTTTGCATGACGTTTGTAAAAGGAATTCTACGAAATACAACGGAACGATACGGAAGGTTGTACGCCGTTCCGAATATTCCCGAAGTGCTAATTTTTATTTATTTATTTCAACTTTTTTTTTTAATTAGAGGAATATTTGTGTGTGGGATCGAGTTCAACAACATCAGAAAAAAAACAAAATAATGGATCTTGCGACAGTTTAAATTTCAGCGTTTCTATAGATTAGGAGCCGAGCAAACTTTACCTCTGTCGTGACGTTTGTAAAAGGAATTCTACGAAATCGAACGGAACGAAACGAAAGGTTGTACGCCGTTCCGAATATTCCCGAAGTGCTCATTTTACTTTATTTATTTCAACTTTTTTTTTTAATTATGGGAATATTTGTGTGTGGGGTCGAGTTTAACAACAACAGAAAAACACAAAATAATGGCGGTTCCGACATTGTATATTTCAGCGTTTCTATAGATTAGGACCCAGGCAAACGTAACCTCCGTCGTGACGTTTGCATGACGTTTGTAAAAGGAATTCTACGAAATACAACGGAACGATACGGAAGGTTGTACGCCGTTCCGAATATTCCCGAAGTGCTAATTTTTATTTATTTATTTCAACTTTTTTTTTTTAATTAGAGGAATATTTGTGTGTGGGATCGAGTTCAACAACATCAGAAAAAAAACAAAATAATGGATCTTGCGACAGTTTAAATTTCAGCGTTTCTATAGATTAGGAGCCGAGCAAACTTTACCTCTGTCGTGACGTTTGTAAAAGGAATTCTACGAAATCGAACGGAACGAAACGAAAGGTTGTACGCCGTTCCGAATATTCCCGAAGTGCTCATTTTACTTTATTTATTTCAACTTTTTTTTTTAATTATGGGAATATTTGTGTGTGGGGTCGAGTTTAACAACAACAGAAAAACACAAAATAATGGCGGTTCCGACATTGTATATTTCAGCGTTTCTATAGATTAGGACCCAGGCAAACGTAACCTCCGTCGTGACGTTTGCATGACGTTTGTAAAAGGAATTCTACGAAATCGAACGGAACGAAACGAAAGATAGTACGCCGTTCCGAATATTCCCGAAGTGCTCATTTTACTTTATTTATTTCAACTTTTTTTTTTAATTAGAGGAATATTTGTGTGTGGGATCGAGTTCAACAACATCAGAAAAAAAACAAAATAATGGATCTTGCGACAGTTTAAATTTCAGCGTTTCTATAGATTAGGAGCCGAGCAAACTTTACCTCTGTCGTGACGTTTGTAAAAGGAATTCTACGAAATCGAACGGAACGAAACGAAAGGTTGTACGCCGTTCCGAATATTCCCGAAGTGCTCATTTTACTTTATTTATTTCAACTTTTTTTTTTAATTATGGGAATATTTGTGTGTGGGGTCGAGTTTAACAACAACAGAAAAACACAAAATAATGGCGGTTCCGACATTGTATATTTCAGCGTTTCTATAGATTAGGACCCAGGCAAACGTAACCTCCGTCGTGACGTTTGCATGACGTTTGTAAAAGGAATTCTACGAAATACAACGGAACGATACGGAAGGTTGTACGCCGTTCCGAATATTCCCGAAGTGCTAATTTTTATTTATTTATTTCAACTTTTTTTTTTTAATTAGAGGAATATTTGTGTGTGGGATCGAGTTCAACAACATCAGAAAAAAAACAAAATAATGGATCTTGCGACAGTTTAAATTTCAGCGTTTCTATAGATTAGGAGCCGAGCAAACTTTACCTCTGTCGTGACGTTTGCATGACGTTTGTAAAAGGAATTCTACGAAATACAACGGAACGATACGGAAGGTTGTACGCCGTTCCGAATATTCCCGAAGTGCTAATTTTTATTTATTTATTTCAACTTTTTTTTTTAATTAGAGGAATATTTGTGTGTGGGATCGAGTTCAACAACATCAGAAAAAAAACAAAATAATGGATCTTGCGACAGTTTAAATTTCAGCGTTTCTATAGATTAGGAGCCGAGCAAACTTTACCTCTGTCGTGACGTTTGTAAAAGGAATTCTACGAAATCGAACGGAACGAAACGAAAGGTTGTACGCCGTTCCGAATATTCCCGAAGTGCTCATTTTACTTTATTTATTTCAACTTTTTTTTTTAATTATGGGAATATTTGTGTGTGGGGTCGAGTTTAACAACAACAGAAAAACACAAAATAATGGCGGTTCCGACATTGTATATTTCAGCGTTTCTATAGATTAGGACCCAGGCAAACGTAACCTCCGTCGTGACGTTTGCATGACGTTTGTAAAAGGAATTCTACGAAATCGAACGGAACGAAACGAAAGATAGTACGCCGTTCCGAATATTCCCGAAGTGCTCATTTTACTTTATTTATTTCAACTTTTTTTTTTAATTAGAGGAATATTTGTGTGTGGGATCGAGTTCAACAACATCAGAAAAAAAACAAAATAATGGATCTTGCGACAGTTTAAATTTCAGCGTTTCTATAGATTAGGAGCCGAGCAAACTTTACCTCTGTCGTGACGTTTGTAAAAGGAATTCTACGAAATCGAACGGAACGAAACGAAAGGTTGTACGCCGTTCCGAATATTCCCGAAGTGCTCATTTTACTTTATTTATTTCAACTTTTTTTTTTAATTATGGGAATATTTGTGTGTGGGGTCGAGTTTAACAACAACAGAAAAACACAAAATAATGGCGGTTCCGACATTGTATATTTCAGCGTTTCTATAGATTAGGACCCAGGCAAACGTAACCTCCGTCGTGACGTTTGCATGACGTTTGTAAAAGGAATTCTACGAAATACAACGGAACGATACGGAAGGTTGTACGCCGTTCCGAATATTCCCGAAGTGCTAATTTTTATTTATTTATTTCAACTTTTTTTTTTTAATTAGAGGAATATTTGTGTGTGGGATCGAGTTCAACAACATCAGAAAAAAAACAAAATAATGGATCTTGCGACAGTTTAAATTTCAGCGTTTCTATAGATTAGGAGCCGAGCAAACTTTACCTCTGTCGTGACGTTTGCATGACGTTTGTAAAAGGAATTCTACGAAATACAACGGAACGATACGGAAGGTTGTACGCCGTTCCGAATATTCCCGAAGTGCTAATTTTTATTTATTTATTTCAACTTTTTTTTTTAATTAGAGGAATATTTGTGTGTGGGATCGAGTTCAACAACATCAGAAAAAAAACAAAATAATGGATCTTGCGACAGTTTAAATTTCAGCGTTTCTATAGATTAGGAGCCGAGCAAACTTTACCTCTGTCGTGACGTTTGTAAAAGGAATTCTACGAAATCGAACGGAACGAAACGAAAGGTTGTACGCCGTTCCGAATATTCCCGAAGTGCTCATTTTACTTTATTTATTTCAACTTTTTTTTTTAATTATGGGAATATTTGTGTGTGGGGTCGAGTTTAACAACAACAGAAAAACACAAAATAATGGCGGTTCCGACATTGTATATTTCAGCGTTTCTATAGATTAGGACCCAGGCAAACGTAACCTCCGTCGTGACGTTTGCATGACGTTTGTAAAAGGAATTCTACGAAATCGAACGGAACGAAACGAAAGATAGTACGCCGTTCCGAATATTCCCGAAGTGCTCATTTTACTTTATTTATTTCAACTTTTTTTTTTAATTAGAGGAATATTTGTGTGTGGGATCGAGTTCAACAACATCAGAAAAAAAACAAAATAATGGATCTTGCGACAGTTTAAATTTCAGCGTTTCTATAGATTAGGAGCCGAGCAAACTTTACCTCTGTCGTGACGTTTGTAAAAGGAATTCTACGAAATCGAACGGAACGAAACGAAAGGTTGTACGCCGTTCCGAATATTCCCGAAGTGCTCATTTTACTTTATTTATTTCAACTTTTTTTTTTAATTATGGGAATATTTGTGTGTGGGGTCGAGTTTAACAACAACAGAAAAACACAAAATAATGGCGGTTCCGACATTGTATATTTCAGCGTTTCTATAGATTAGGACCCAGGCAAACGTAACCTCCGTCGTGACGTTTGCATGACGTTTGTAAAAGGAATTCTACGAAATACAACGGAACGATACGGAAGGTTGTACGCCGTTCCGAATATTCCCGAAGTGCTAATTTTTATTTATTTATTTCAACTTTTTTTTTTTAATTAGAGGAATATTTGTGTGTGGGATCGAGTTCAACAACATCAGAAAAAAAACAAAATAATGGATCTTGCGACAGTTTAAATTTCAGCGTTTCTATAGATTAGGAGCCGAGCAAACTTTACCTCTGTCGTGACGTTTGCATGACGTTTGTAAAAGGAATTCTACGAAATACAACGGAACGATACGGAAGGTTGTACGCCGTTCCGAATATTCCCGAAGTGCTAATTTTTATTTATTTATTTCAACTTTTTTTTTTAATTAGAGGAATATTTGTGTGTGGGATCGAGTTCAACAACATCAGAAAAAAAACAAAATAATGGATCTTGCGACAGTTTAAATTTCAGCGTTTCTATAGATTAGGAGCCGAGCAAACTTTACCTCTGTCGTGACGTTTGTAAAAGGAATTCTACGAAATCGAACGGAACGAAACGAAAGGTTGTACGCCGTTCCGAATATTCCCGAAGTGCTCATTTTACTTTATTTATTTCAACTTTTTTTTTTAATTATGGGAATATTTGTGTGTGGGGTCGAGTTTAACAACAACAGAAAAACACAAAATAATGGCGGTTCCGACATTGTATATTTCAGCGTTTCTATAGATTAGGACCCAGGCAAACGTAACCTCCGTCGTGACGTTTGCATGACGTTTGTAAAAGGAATTCTACGAAATCGAACGGAACGAAACGAAAGATAGTACGCCGTTCCGAATATTCCCGAAGTGCTCATTTTACTTTATTTATTTCAACTTTTTTTTTTTAATTAGAGGAATATTTGTGTGTGGGATCGAGTTCAACAACATCAGAAAAAAAACAAAATAATGGATCTTGCGACAGTTTAAATTTCAGCGTTTCTATAGATTAGGAGCCGAGCAAACTTTACCTCTGTCGTGACGTTTGTAAAAGGAATTCTACGAAATCGAACGGAACGAAACGAAAGGTTGTACGCCGTTCCGAATATTCCCGAAGTGCTCATTTTACTTTATTTATTTCAACTTTTTTTTTTAATTATGGGAATATTTGTGTGTGGGGTCGAGTTTAACAACAACAGAAAAACACAAAATAATGGCGGTTCCGACATTGTATATTTCAGCGTTTCTATAGATTAGGACCCAGGCAAACGTAACCTCCGTCGTGACGTTTGCATGACGTTTGTAAAAGGAATTCTACGAAATACAACGGAACGATACGGAAGGTTGTACGCCGTTCCGAATATTCCCGAAGTGCTAATTTTTATTTATTTATTTCAACTTTTTTTTTTTAATTAGAGGAATATTTGTGTGTGGGATCGAGTTCAACAACATCAGAAAAAAAACAAAATAATGGATCTTGCGACAGTTTAAATTTCAGCGTTTCTATAGATTAGGAGCCGAGCAAACTTTACCTCTGTCGTGACGTTTGCATGACGTTTGTAAAAGGAATTCTACGAAATACAACGGAACGATACGGAAGGTTGTACGCCGTTCCGAATATTCCCGAAGTGCTAATTTTTATTTATTTATTTCAACTTTTTTTTTTAATTAGAGGAATATTTGTGTGTGGGATCGAGTTCAACAACATCAGAAAAAAAACAAAATAATGGATCTTGCGACAGTTTAAATTTCAGCGTTTCTATAGATTAGGAGCCGAGCAAACTTTACCTCTGTCGTGACGTTTGTAAAAGGAATTCTACGAAATCGAACGGAACGAAACGAAAGGTTGTACGCCGTTCCGAATATTCCCGAAGTGCTCATTTTACTTTATTTATTTCAACTTTTTTTTTTAATTATGGGAATATTTGTGTGTGGGGTCGAGTTTAACAACAACAGAAAAACACAAAATAATGGCGGTTCCGACATTGTATATTTCAGCGTTTCTATAGATTAGGACCCAGGCAAACGTAACCTCCGTCGTGACGTTTGCATGACGTTTGTAAAAGGAATTCTACGAAATACAACGGAACGATACGGAAGGTTGTACGCCGTTCCGAATATTCCCGAAGTGCTAATTTTTATTTATTTATTTCAACTTTTTTTTTTTAATTAGAGGAATATTTGTGTGTGGGATCGAGTTCAACAACATCAGAAAAAAAACAAAATAATGGATCTTGCGACAGTTTAAATTTCAGCGTTTCTATAGATTAGGAGCCGAGCAAACTTTACCTCTGTCGTGACGTTTGTAAAAGGAATTCTACGAAATCGAACGGAACGAAACGAAAGGTTGTACGCCGTTCCGAATATTCCCGAAGTGCTCATTTTACTTTATTTATTTCAACTTTTTTTTTTAATTATGGGAATATTTGTGTGTGGGGTCGAGTTTAACAACAACAG
This sequence comes from Sepiola atlantica, assembly GCA_963556195.1. NCBI lineage: Eukaryota > Metazoa > Mollusca > Cephalopoda > Sepiida > Sepiolidae > Sepiola > Sepiola atlantica. Next base: position 103,739 of record CAUVYP010001120.1, read on the forward strand.
AAAAACACAAAATAATGGTGGTTCCGACATTGTATATTTCAGCGTTTCTATAGATTAGGACCCAGGCAAACGTAACCTCCGTCGTGACGTTTGCATGACGTTTGTAAAAGGAATTCTACGAAATCGAACGGAACGAAACGAAAGATAGTACGCCGTTCCGAATATTCCCGAAGTGCTCATTTTACTTTATTTATTTCAACTTTTTTTTTTAATTAGAGGAATATTTGTGTGTGGGATCGAGTTCAACAACATCAGAAAAAAAACAAAATAATGGATCTTGCGACAGTTTAAATTTCAGCGTTTCTATAGATTAGGAGCCGAGCAAACTTTACCTCTGTCGTGACGTTTGTAAAAGGAATTCTACGAAATCGAACGGAACGAAACGAAAGGTTGTACGCCGTTCCGAATATTCCCGAAGTGCTCATTTTACTTTATTTATTTCAACTTTTTTTTTTAATTATGGGAATATTTGTGTGTGGGGTCGAGTTTAACAACAACAGAAAAACACAAAATAATGGCGGTTCCGACATTGTATATTTCAGCGTTTCTATAGATTAGGACCCAGGCAAACGTAACCTCCGTCGTGACGTTTGCATGACGTTTGTAAAAGGAATTCTACGAAATCGAACGGAACGAAACGAAAGATAGTACGCCGTTCCGAATATTCCCGAAGTGCTCATTTTACTTTATTTATTTCAACTTTTTTTTTTAATTAGAGGAATATTTGTGTGTGGGATCGAGTTCAACAACATCAGAAAAAAAACAAAATAATGGATCTTGCGACAGTTTAAATTTCAGCGTTTCTATAGATTAGGAGCCGAGCAAACTTTACCTCTGTCGTGACGTTTGTAAAAGGAATTCTACGAAATCGAACGGAACGAAACGAAAGGTTGTACGCCGTTCCGAATATTCCCGAAGTGCTCATTTTACTTTATTTATTTCAACTTTTTTTTTTAATTATGGGAATATTTGTGTGTGGGGTCGAGTTTAACAACAACAGAAAAACACAAAATAATGGCGGTTCCGACATTGTATATTTCAGCGTTTCTATAGATTAGGACCCAGGCAAACGTAACCTCCGTCGTGACGTTTGCATGACGTTTGTAAAAGGAATTCTACGAAATACAACGGAACGATACGGAAGGTTGTACGCCGTTCCGAATATTCCCGAAGTGCTAATTTTTATTTATTTATTTCAACTTTTTTTTTTTAATTAGAGGAATATTTGTGTGTGGGATCGAGTTCAACAACATCAGAAAAAAAACAAAATAATGGATCTTGCGACAGTTTAAATTTCAGCGTTTCTATAGATTAGGAGCCGAGCAAACTTTACCTCTGTCGTGACGTTTGTAAAAGGAATTCTACGAAATCGAACGGAACGAAACGAAAGGTTGTACGCCGTTCCGAATATTCCCGAAGTGCTCATTTTACTTTATTTATTTCAACTTTTTTTTTTAATTATGGGAATATTTGTGTGTGGGGTCGAGTTTAACAACAACAGAAAAACACAAAATAATGGCGGTTCCGACATTGTATATTTCAGCGTTTCTATAGATTAGGACCCAGGCAAACGTAACCTCCGTCGTGACGTTTGCATGACGTTTGTAAAAGGAATTCTACGAAATACAACGGAACGATACGGAAGGTTGTACGCCGTTCCGAATATTCCCGAAGTGCTAATTTTTATTTATTTATTTCAACTTTTTTTTTTTAATTAGAGGAATATTTGTGTGTGGGATCGAGTTCAACAACATCAGAAAAAAAACAAAATAATGGATCTTGCGACAGTTTAAATTTCAGCGTTTCTATAGATTAGGAGCCGAGCAAACTTTACCTCTGTCGTGACGTTTGTAAAAGGAATTCTACGAAATCGAACGGAACGAAACGAAAGGTTGTACGCCGTTCCGAATATTCCCGAAGTGCTCATTTTACTTTATTTATTTCAACTTTTTTTTTTAATTATGGGAATATTTGTGTGTGGGGTCGAGTTTAACAACAACAGAAAAACACAAAATAATGGCGGTTCCGACATTGTATATTTCAGCGTTTCTATAGATTAGGACCCAGGCAAACGTAACCTCCGTCGTGACGTTTGCATGACGTTTGTAAAAGGAATTCTACGAAATCGAACGGAACGAAACGAAAGATAGTACGCCGTTCCGAATATTCCCGAAGTGCTCATTTTACTTTATTTATTTCAACTTTTTTTTTTAATTAGAGGAATATTTGTGTGTGGGATCGAGTTCAACAACATCAGAAAAAAAACAAAATAATGGATCTTGCGACAGTTTAAATTTCAGCGTTTCTATAGATTAGGAGCCGAGCAAACTTTACCTCTGTCGTGACGTTTGTAAAAGGAATTCTACGAAATCGAACGGAACGAAACGAAAGGTTGTACGCCGTTCCGAATATTCCCGAAGTGCTCATTTTACTTTATTTATTTCAACTTTTTTTTTTAATTATGGGAATATTTGTGTGTGGGGTCGAGTTTAACAACAACAGAAAAACACAAAATAATGGCGGTTCCGACATTGTATATTTCAGCGTTTCTATAGATTAGGACCCAGGCAAACGTAACCTCCGTCGTGACGTTTGCATGACGTTTGTAAAAGGAATTCTACGAAATACAACGGAACGATACGGAAGGTTGTACGCCGTTCCGAATATTCCCGAAGTGCTAATTTTTATTTATTTATTTCAACTTTTTTTTTTTAATTAGAGGAATATTTGTGTGTGGGATCGAGTTCAACAACATCAGAAAAAAAACAAAATAATGGATCTTGCGACAGTTTAAATTTCAGCGTTTCTATAGATTAGGAGCCGAGCAAACTTTACCTCTGTCGTGACGTTTGTAAAAGGAATTCTACGAAATCGAACGGAACGAAACGAAAGGTTGTACGCCGTTCCGAATATTCCCGAAGTGCTCATTTTACTTTATTTATTTCAACTTTTTTTTTTAATTATGGGAATATTTGTGTGTGGGGTCGAGTTTAACAACAACAGAAAAACACAAAATAATGGCGGTTCCGACATTGTATATTTCAGCGTTTCTATAGATTAGGACCCAGGCAAACGTAACCTCCGTCGTGACGTTTGCATGACGTTTGTAAAAGGAATTCTACGAAATACAACGGAACGATACGGAAGGTTGTACGCCGTTCCGAATATTCCCGAAGTGCTAATTTTTATTTATTTATTTCAACTTTTTTTTTTTAATTAGAGGAATATTTGTGTGTGGGATCGAGTTCAACAACATCAGAAAAAAAACAAAATAATGGATCTTGCGACAGTTTAAATTTCAGCGTTTCTATAGATTAGGAGCCGAGCAAACTTTACCTCTGTCGTGACGTTTGTAAAAGGAATTCTACGAAATCGAACGGAACGAAACGAAAGGTTGTACGCCGTTCCGAATATTCCCGAAGTGCTCATTTTACTTTATTTATTTCAACTTTTTTTTTTAATTATGGGAATATTTGTGTGTGGGGTCGAGTTTAACAACAACAGAAAAACACAAAATAATGGCGGTTCCGACATTGTATATTTCAGCGTTTCTATAGATTAGGACCCAGGCAAACGTAACCTCCGTCGTGACGTTTGCATGACGTTTGTAAAAGGAATTCTACGAAATACAACGGAACGATACGGAAGGTTGTACGCCGTTCCGAATATTCCCGAAGTGCTAATTTTTATTTATTTATTTCAACTTTTTTTTTTTAATTAGAGGAATATTTGTGTGTGGGATCGAGTTCAACAACATCAGAAAAAAAACAAAATAATGGATCTTGCGACAGTTTAAATTTCAGCGTTTCTATAGATTAGGAGCCGAGCAAACTTTACCTCTGTCGTGACGTTTGTAAAAGGAATTCTACGAAATCGAACGGAACGAAACGAAAGGTTGTACGCCGTTCCGAATATTCCCGAAGTGCTCATTTTACTTTATTTATTTCAACTTTTTTTTTTAATTATGGGAATATTTGTGTGTGGGGTCGAGTTTAACAACAACAGAAAAACACAAAATAATGGCGGTTCCGACATTGTATATTTCAGCGTTTCTATAGATTAGGACCCAGGCAAACGTAACCTCCGTCGTGACGTTTGCATGACGTTTGTAAAAGGAATTCTACGAAATACAACGGAACGATACGGAAGGTTGTACGCCGTTCCGAATATTCCCGAAGTGCTAATTTTTATTTATTTATTTCAACTTTTTTTTTTTAATTAGAGGAATATTTGTGTGTGGGATCGAGTTCAACAACATCAGAAAAAAAACAAAATAATGGATCTTGCGACAGTTTAAATTTCAGCGTTTCTATAGATTAGGAGCCGAGCAAACTTTACCTCTGTCGTGACGTTTGCATGACGTTTGTAAAAGGAATTCTACGAAATACAACGGAACGATACGGAAGGTTGTACGCCGTTCCGAATATTCCCGAAGTGCTAATTTTTATTTATTTATTTCAACTTTTTTTTTTAATTAGAGGAATATTTGTGTGTGGGATCGAGTTCAACAACATCAGAAAAAAAACAAAATAATGGATCTTGCGACAGTTTAAATTTCAGCGTTTCTATAGATTAGGAGCCGAGCAAACTTTACCTCTGTCGTGACGTTTGTAAAAGGAATTCTACGAAATCGAACGGAACGAAACGAAAGGTTGTACGCCGTTCCGAATATTCCCGAAGTGCTCATTTTACTTTATTTATTTCAACTTTTTTTTTTAATTATGGGAATATTTGTGTGTGGGGTCGAGTTTAACAACAACAGAAAAACACAAAATAATGGCGGTTCCGACATTGTATATTTCAGCGTTTCTATAGATTAGGACCCAGGCAAACGTAACCTCCGTCGTGACGTTTGCATGACGTTTGTAAAAGGAATTCTACGAAATCGAACGGAACGAAACGAAAGATAGTACGCCGTTCCGAATATTCCCGAAGTGCTCATTTTACTTTATTTATTTCAACTTTTTTTTTTAATTAGAGGAATATTTGTGTGTGGGATCGAGTTCAACAACATCAGAAAAAAAACAAAATAATGGATCTTGCGACAGTTTAAATTTCAGCGTTTCTATAGATTAGGAGCCGAGCAAACTTTACCTCTGTCGTGACGTTTGTAAAAGGAATTCTACGAAATCGAACGGAACGAAACGAAAGGTTGTACGCCGTTCCGAATATTCCCGAAGTGCTCATTTTACTTTATTTATTTCAACTTTTTTTTTTAATTATGGGAATATTTGTGTGTGGGGTCGAGTTTAACAACAACAGAAAAACACAAAATAATGGCGGTTCCGACATTGTATATTTCAGCGTTTCTATAGATTAGGACCCAGGCAAACGTAACCTCCGTCGTGACGTTTGCATGACGTTTGTAAAAGGAATTCTACGAAATACAACGGAACGATACGGAAGGTTGTACGCCGTTCCGAATATTCCCGAAGTGCTAATTTTTATTTATTTATTTCAACTTTTTTTTTTTAATTAGAGGAATATTTGTGTGTGGGATCGAGTTCAACAACATCAGAAAAAAAACAAAATAATGGATCTTGCGACAGTTTAAATTTCAGCGTTTCTATAGATTAGGAGCCGAGCAAACTTTACCTCTGTCGTGACGTTTGTAAAAGGAATTCTACGAAATCGAACGGAACGAAACGAAAGGTTGTACGCCGTTCCGAATATTCCCGAAGTGCTCATTTTACTTTATTTATTTCAACTTTTTTTTTTAATTATGGGAATATTTGTGTGTGGGGTCGAGTTTAACAACAACAGAAAAACACAAAATAATGGCGGTTCCGACATTGTATATTTCAGCGTTTCTATAGATTAGGACCCAGGCAAACGTAACCTCCGTCGTGACGTTTGCATGACGTTTGTAAAAGGAATTCTACGAAATACAACGGAACGATACGGAAGGTTGTACGCCGTTCCGAATATTCCCGAAGTGCTAATTTTTATTTATTTATTTCAACTTTTTTTTTTTAATTAGAGGAATATTTGTGTGTGGGATCGAGTTCAACAACATCAGAAAAAAAACAAAATAATGGATCTTGCGACAGTTTAAATTTCAGCGTTTCTATAGATTAGGAGCCGAGCAAACTTTACCTCTGTCGTGACGTTTGTAAAAGGAATTCTACGAAATCGAACGGAACGAAACGAAAGGTTGTACGCCGTTCCGAATATTCCCGAAGTGCTCATTTTACTTTATTTATTTCAACTTTTTTTTTTAATTATGGGAATATTTGTGTGTGGGGTCGAGTTTAACAACAACAGAAAAACACAAAATAATGGCGGTTCCGACATTGTATATTTCAGCGTTTCTATAGATTAGGACCCAGGCAAACGTAACCTCCGTCGTGACGTTTGCATGACGTTTGTAAAAGGAATTCTACGAAATACAACGGAACGATACGGAAGGTTGTACGCCGTTCCGAATATTCCCGAAGTGCTAATTTTTATTTATTTATTTCAACTTTTTTTTTTTAATTAGAGGAATATTTGTGTGTGGGATCGAGTTCAACAACATCAGAAAAAAAACAAAATAATGGATCTTGCGACAGTTTAAATTTCAGCGTTTCTATAGATTAGGAGCCGAGCAAACTTTACCTCTGTCGTGACGTTTGTAAAAGGAATTCTACGAAATCGAACGGAACGAAACGAAAGGTTGTACGCCGTTCCGAATATTCCCGAAGTGCTCATTTTACTTTATTTATTTCAACTTTTTTTTTTAATTATGGGAATATTTGTGTGTGGGGTCGAGTTTAACAACAACAGAAAAACACAAAATAATGGCGGTTCCGACATTGTATATTTCAGCGTTTCTATAGATTAGGACCCAGGCAAACGTAACCTCCGTCGTGACGTTTGCATGACGTTTGTAAAAGGAATTCTACGAAATCGAACGGAACGAAACGAAAGATAGTACGCCGTTCCGAATATTCCCGAAGTGCTCATTTTACTTTATTAATTTTAACTTTTTTTTTTAATTAGAGGAATATTTGTGTGTGGGATCGAGTTCAACAACATCAGAAAAAAAACAAAATAATGGATCTTGCGACAGTTTAAATTTCAGCGTTTCTATAGATTAGGAGCCGAGCAAACTTTACCTCTGTCGTGACGTTTGTAAAAGGAATTCTACGAAATCGAACGGAACGAAACGAAAGGTTGTACGCCGTTCCGAATATTCCCGAAGTGCTCATTTTACTTTATTTATTTCAACTTTTTTTTTTAATTATGGGAATATTTGTGTGTGGGGTCGAGTTTAACAACAACAGAAAAACACAAAATAATGGCGGTTCCGACATTGTATATTTCAGCGTTTCTATAGATTAGGACCCAGGCAAACGTAACCTCCGTCGTGACGTTTGCATGACGTTTGTAAAAGGAATTCTACGAAATCGAACGGAACGAAACGAAAGATAGTACGCCGTTCCGAATATTCCCGAAGTGCTCATTTTACTTTATTTATTTCAACTTTTTTTTTTAATTAGAGGAATATTTGTGTGTGGGATCGAGTTCAACAACATCAGAAAAAAAACAAAATAATGGATCTTGCGACAGTTTAAATTTCAGCGTTTCTATAGATTAGGAGCCGAGCAAACTTTACCTCTGTCGTGACGTTTGTAAAAGGAATTCTACGAAATCGAACGGAACGAAACGAAAGGTTGTACGCCGTTCCGAATATTCCCGAAGTGCTCATTTTACTTTATTTATTTCAACTTTTTTTTTTAATTATGGGAATATTTGTGTGTGGGGTCGAGTTTAACAACAACAGAAAAACACAAAATAATGGCGGTTCCGACATTGTATATTTCAGCGTTTCTATAGATTAGGACCCAGGCAAACGTAACCTCCGTCGTGACGTTTGCATGACGTTTGTAAAAGGAATTCTACGAAATACAACGGAACGATACGGAAGGTTGTACGCCGTTCCGAATATTCCCGAAGTGCTAATTTTTATTTATTTATTTCAACTTTTTTTTTTTAATTAGAGGAATATTTGTGTGTGGGATCGAGTTCAACAACATCAGAAAAAAAACAAAATAATGGATCTTGCGACAGTTTAAATTTCAGCGTTTCTATAGATTAGGAGCCGAGCAAACTTTACCTCTGTCGTGACGTTTGTAAAAGGAATTCTACGAAATCGAACGGAACGAAACGAAAGGTTGTACGCCGTTCCGAATATTCCCGAAGTGCTCATTTTACTTTATTTATTTCAACTTTTTTTTTTAATTATGGGAATATTTGTGTGTGGGGTCGAGTTTAACAACAACAGAAAAACACAAAATAATGGCGGTTCCGACATTGTATATTTCAGCGTTTCTATAGATTAGGACCCAGGCAAACGTAACCTCCGTCGTGACGTTTGCATGACGTTTGTAAAAGGAATTCTACGAAATACAACGGAACGATACGGAAGGTTGTACGCCGTTCCGAATATTCCCGAAGTGCTAATTTTTATTTATTTATTTCAACTTTTTTTTTTTAATTAGAGGAATATTTGTGTGTGGGATCGAGTTCAACAACATCAGAAAAAAAACAAAATAATGGATCTTGCGACAGTTTAAATTTCAGCGTTTCTATAGATTAGGAGCCGAGCAAACTTTACCTCTGTCGTGACGTTTGTAAAAGGAATTCTACGAAATCGAACGGAACGAAACGAAAGGTTGTACGCCGTTCCGAATATTCCCGAAGTGCTCATTTTACTTTATTTATTTCAACTTTTTTTTTTAATTATGGGAATATTTGTGTGTGGGGTCGAGTTTAACAACAACAGAAAAACACAAAATAATGGCGGTTCCGACATTGTATATTTCAGCGTTTCTATAGATTAGGACCCAGGCAAACGTAACCTCCGTCGTGACGTTTGCATGACGTTTGTAAAAGGAATTCTACGAAATACAACGGAACGATACGGAAGGTTGTACGCCGTTCCGAATATTCCCGAAGTGCTAATTTTTATTTATTTATTTCAACTTTTTTTTTTTAATTAGAGGAATATTTGTGTGTGGGATCGAGTTCAACAACATCAGAAAAAAAACAAAATAATGGATCTTGCGACAGTTTAAATTTCAGCGTTTCTATAGATTAGGAGCCGAGCAAACTTTACCTCTGTCGTGACGTTTGTAAAAGGAATTCTACGAAATCGAACGGAACGAAACGAAAGGTTGTACGCCGTTCCGAATATTCCCGAAGTGCTCATTTTACTTTATTTATTTCAACTTTTTTTTTTAATTATGGGAATATTTGTGTGTGGGGTCGAGTTTAACAACAACAGAAAAACACAAAATAATGGCGGTTCCGACATTGTATATTTCAGCGTTTCTATAGATTAGGACCCAGGCAAACGTAACCTCCGTCGTGACGTTTGCATGACGTTTGTAAAAGGAATTCTACGAAATCGAACGGAACGAAACGAAAGATAGTACGCCGTTCCGAATATTCCCGAAGTGCTCATTTTACTTTATTAATTTTAACTTTTTTTTTTAATTAGAGGAATATTTGTGTGTGGGATCGAGTTCAACAACATCAGAAAAAAAACAAAATAATGGATCTTGCGACAGTTTAAATTTCAGCGTTTCTATAGATTAGGAGCCGAGCAAACTTTACCTCTGTCGTGACGTTTGTAAAAGGAATTCTACGAAATCGAACGGAACGAAACGAAAGGTTGTACGCCGTTCCGAATATTCCCGAAGTGCTCATTTTACTTTATTTATTTCAACTTTTTTTTTTAATTATGGGAATATTTGTGTGTGGGGTCGAGTTTAACAACAACAGAAAAACACAAAATAATGGCGGTTCCGACATTGTATATTTCAGCGTTTCTATAGATTAGGACCCAGGCAAACGTAACCTCCGTCGTGACGTTTGCATGACGTTTGTAAAAGGAATTCTACGAAATCGAACGGAACGAAACGAAAGATAGTACGCCGTTCCGAATATTCCCGAAGTGCTCATTTTACTTTATTTATTTCAACTTTTTTTTTTAATTAGAGGAATATTTGTGTGTGGGATCGAGTTCAACAACATCAGAAAAAAAACAAAATAATGGATCTTGCGACAGTTTAAATTTCAGCGTTTCTATAGATTAGGAGCCGAGCAAACTTTACCTCTGTCGTGACGTTTGTAAAAGGAATTCTACGAAATCGAACGGAACGAAACGAAAGGTTGTACGCCGTTCCGAATATTCCCGAAGTGCTCATTTTACTTTATTTATTTCAACTTTTTTTTTTAATTATGGGAATATTTGTGTGTGGGGTCGAGTTTAACAACAACAGAAAAACACAAAATAATGGCGGTTCCGACATTGTATATTTCAGCGTTTCTATAGATTAGGACCCAGGCAAACGTAACCTCCGTCGTGACGTTTGCATGACGTTTGTAAAAGGAATTCTACGAAATACAACGGAACGATACGGAAGGTTGTACGCCGTTCCGAATATTCCCGAAGTGCTAATTTTTATTTATTTATTTCAACTTTTTTTTTTTAATTAGAGGAATATTTGTGTGTGGGATCGAGTTCAACAACATCAGAAAAAAAACAAAATAATGGATCTTGCGACAGTTTAAATTTCAGCGTTTCTATAGATTAGGAGCCGAGCAAACTTTACCTCTGTCGTGACGTTTGTAAAAGGAATTCTACGAAATCGAACGGAACGAAACGAAAGGTTGTACGCCGTTCCGAATATTCCCGAAGTGCTCATTTTACTTTATTTATTTCAACTTTTTTTTTTAATTATGGGAATATTTGTGTGTGGGGTCGAGTTTAACAACAACAGAAAAACACAAAATAATGGCGGTTCCGACATTGTATATTTCAGCGTTTCTATAGATTAGGACCCAGGCAAACGTAACCTCCGTCGTGACGTTTGCATGACGTTTGTAAAAGGAATTCTACGAAATACAACGGAACGATACGGAAGGTTGTACGCCGTTCCGAATATTCCCGAAGTGCTAATTTTTATTTATTTATTTCAACTTTTTTTTTTTAATTAGAGGAATATTTGTGTGTGGGATCGAGTTCAACAACATCAGAAAAAAAACAAAATAATGGATCTTGCGACAGTTTAAATTTCAGCGTTTCTATAGATTAGGAGCCGAGCAAACTTTACCTCTGTCGTGACGTTTGCATGACGTTTGTAAAAGGAATTCTACGAAATACAACGGAACGATACGGAAGGTTGTACGCCGTTCCGAATATTCCCGAAGTGCTAATTTTTATTTATTTATTTCAACTTTTTTTTTTAATTAGAGGAATATTTGTGTGTGGGATCGAGTTCAACAACATCAGAAAAAAAACAAAATAATGGATCTTGCGACAGTTTAAATTTCAGCGTTTCTATAGATTAGGAGCCGAGCAAACTTTACCTCTGTCGTGACGTTTGTAAAAGGAATTCTACGAAATCGAACGGAACGAAACGAAAGGTTGTACGCCGTTCCGAATATTCCCGAAGTGCTCATTTTACTTTATTTATTTCAACTTTTTTTTTTAATTATGGGAATATTTGTGTGTGGGGTCGAGTTTAACAACAACAGAAAAACACAAAATAATGGCGGTTCCGACATTGTATATTTCAGCGTTTCTATAGATTAGGACCCAGGCAAACGTAACCTCCGTCGTGACGTTTGCATGACGTTTGTAAAAGGAATTCTACGAAATCGAACGGAACGAAACGAAAGATAGTACGCCGTTCCGAATATTCCCGAAGTGCTCATTTTACTTTATTTATTTCAACTTTTTTTTTTAATTAGAGGAATATTTGTGTGTGGGATCGAGTTCAACAACATCAGAAAAAAAACAAAATAATGGATCTTGCGACAGTTTAAATTTCAGCGTTTCTATAGATTAGGAGCCGAGCAAACTTTACCTCTGTCGTGACGTTTGTAAAAGGAATTCTACGAAATCGAACGGAACGAAACGAAAGGTTGTACGCCGTTCCGAATATTCCCGAAGTGCTCATTTTACTTTATTTATTTCAACTTTTTTTTTTAATTATGGGAATATTTGTGTGTGGGGTCGAGTTTAACAACAACAGAAAAACACAAAATAATGGCGGTTCCGACATTGTATATTTCAGCGTTTCTATAGATTAGGACCCAGGCAAACGTAACCTCCGTCGTGACGTTTGCATGACGTTTGTAAAAGGAATTCTACGAAATACAACGGAACGATACGGAAGGTTGTACGCCGTTCCGAATATTCCCGAAGTGCTAATTTTTATTTATTTATTTCAACTTTTTTTTTTTAATTAGAGGAATATTTGTGTGTGGGATCGAGTTCAACAACATCAGAAAAAAAACAAAATAATGGATCTTGCGACAGTTTAAATTTCAGCGTTTCTATAGATTAGGAGCCGAGCAAACTTTACCTCTGTCGTGACGTTTGTAAAAGGAATTCTACGAAATCGAACGGAACGAAACGAAAGGTTGTACGCCGTTCCGAATATTCCCGAAGTGCTCATTTTACTTTATTTATTTCAACTTTTTTTTTTAATTATGGGAATATTTGTGTGTGGGGTCGAGTTTAACAACAACAGAAAAACACAAAATAATGGCGGTTCCGACATTGTATATTTCAGCGTTTCTATAGATTAGGACCCAGGCAAACGTAACCTCCGTCGTGACGTTTGCATGACGTTTGTAAAAGGAATTCTACGAAATCGAACGGAACGAAACGAAAGATAGTACGCCGTTCCGAATATTCCCGAAGTGCTCATTTTACTTTATTTATTTCAACTTTTTTTTTTAATTAGAGGAATATTTGTGTGTGGGATCGAGTTCAACAACATCAGAAAAAAAACAAAATAATGGATCTTGCGACAGTTTAAATTTCAGCGTTTCTATAGATTAGGAGCCGAGCAAACTTTACCTCTGTCGTGACGTTTGCATGACGTTTGTAAAAGGAATTCTACGAAATACAACGGAACGATACGGAAGGTTGTACGCCGTTCCGAATATTCCCGAAGTGCTAATTTTTATTTATTTATTTCAACTTTTTTTTTTAATTAGAGGAATATTTGTGTGTGGGATCGAGTTCAACAACATCAGAAAAAAAACAAAATAATGGATCTTGCGACAGTTTAAATTTCAGCGTTTCTATAGATTAGGAGCCGAGCAAACTTTACCTCTGTCGTGACGTTTGTAAAAGGAATTCTACGAAATCGAACGGAACGAAACGAAAGGTTGTACGCCGTTCCGAATATTCCCGAAGTGCTCATTTTACTTTATTTATTTCAACTTTTTTTTTTAATTATGGGAATATTTGTGTGTGGGGTCGAGTTTAACAACAACAGAAAAACACAAAATAATGGCGGTTCCGACATTGTATATTTCAGCGTTTCTATAGATTAGGACCCAGGCAAACGTAACCTCCGTCGTGACGTTTGCATGACGTTTGTAAAAGGAATTCTACGAAATACAACGGAACGATACGGAAGGTTGTACGCCGTTCCGAATATTCCCGAAGTGCTAATTTTTATTTATTTATTTCAACTTTTTTTTTTTAATTAGAGGAATATTTGTGTGTGGGATCGAGTTCAACAACATCAGAAAAAAAACAAAATAATGGATCTTGCGACAGTTTAAATTTCAGCGTTTCTATAGATTAGGAGCCGAGCAAACTTTACCTCTGTCGTGACGTTTGTAAAAGGAATTCTACGAAATCGAACGGAACGAAACGAAAGGTTGTACGCCGTTCCGAATATTCCCGAAGTGCTCATTTTACTTTATTTATTTCAACTTTTTTTTTTAATTATGGGAATATTTGTGTGTGGGGTCGAGTTTAACAACAACAGAAAAACACAAAATAATGGCGGTTCCGACATTGTATATTTCAGCGTTTCTATAGATTAGGACCCAGGCAAACGTAACCTCCGTCGTGACGTTTGCATGACGTTTGTAAAAGGAATTCTACGAAATACAACGGAACGATACGGAAGGTTGTACGCCGTTCCGAATATTCCCGAAGTGCTAATTTTTATTTATTTATTTCAACTTTTTTTTTTTAATTAGAGGAATATTTGTGTGTGGGATCGAGTTCAACAACATCAGAAAAAAAACAAAATAATGGATCTTGCGACAGTTTAAATTTCAGCGTTTCTATAGATTAGGAGCCGAGCAAACTTTACCTCTGTCGTGACGTTTGTAAAAGGAATTCTACGAAATCGAACGGAACGAAACGAAAGGTTGTACGCCGTTCCGAATATTCCCGAAGTGCTCATTTTACTTTATTTATTTCAACTTTTTTTTTTAATTATGGGAATATTTGTGTGTGGGGTCGAGTTTAACAACAACAGAAAAACACAAAATAATGGCGGTTCCGACATTGTATATTTCAGCGTTTCTATAGATTAGGACCCAGGCAAACGTAACCTCCGTCGTGACGTTTGCATGACGTTTGTAAAAGGAATTCTACGAAATACAACGGAACGATACGGAAGGTTGTACGCCGTTCCGAATATTCCCGAAGTGCTAATTTTTATTTATTTATTTCAACTTTTTTTTTTTAATTAGAGGAATATTTGTGTGTGGGATCGAGTTCAACAACATCAGAAAAAAAACAAAATAATGGATCTTGCGACAGTTTAAATTTCAGCGTTTCTATAGATTAGGAGCCGAGCAAACTTTACCTCTGTCGTGACGTTTGTAAAAGGAATTCTACGAAATCGAACGGAACGAAACGAAAGGTTGTACGCCGTTCCGAATATTCCCGAAGTGCTCATTTTACTTTATTTATTTCAACTTTTTTTTTTAATTATGGGAATATTTGTGTGTGGGGTCGAGTTTAACAACAACAGAAAAACACAAAATAATGGCGGTTCCGACATTGTATATTTCAGCGTTTCTATAGATTAGGACCCAGGCAAACGTAACCTCCGTCGTGACGTTTGCATGACGTTTGTAAAAGGAATTCTACGAAATCGAACGGAACGAAACGAAAGATAGTACGCCGTTCCGAATATTCCCGAAGTGCTCATTTTACTTTATTTATTTCAACTTTTTTTTTTAATTAGAGGAATATTTGTGTGTGGGATCGAGTTCAACAACATCAGAAAAAAAACAAAATAATGGATCTTGCGACAGTTTAAATTTCAGCGTTTCTATAGATTAGGAGCCGAGCAAACTTTACCTCTGTCGTGACGTTTGTAAAAGGAATTCTACGAAATCGAACGGAACGAAACGAAAGGTTGTACGCCGTTCCGAATATTCCCGAAGTGCTCATTTTACTTTATTTATTTCAACTTTTTTTTTTAATTATGGGAATATTTGTGTGTGGGGTCGAGTTTAACAACAACAGAAAAACACAAAATAATGGCGGTTCCGACATTGTATATTTCAGCGTTTCTATAGATTAGGACCCAGGCAAATGTAACCTCCGTCGTGACGTTTGCATGACGTTTGTAAAAGGAATTCTACGAAATACAACGGAACGATACGGAAGGTTGTACGCCGTTCCGAATATTCCCGAAGTGCTAATTTTACTTTATTTATTTCAACTTTTTTTTTTTAATTAGAGGAATATTTGTGTGTGGGATCGAGTTCAACAACATCAGAAAAAAAACAAAATAATGGATCTTGCGACAGTTTAAATTTCAGCGTTTCTATAGATTAGGAGCCGAGCAAACTTTACCTCTGTCGTGACGTTTGTAAAAGGAATTCTACGAAATCGAACGGAACGAAACGAAAGGTTGTACGCCGTTCCGAATATTCCCGAAGTGCTCATTTTACTTTATTTATTTCAACTTTTTTTTTTAATTATGGGAATATTTGTGTGTGGGGTCGAGTTTAACAACAACAGAAAAACACAAAATAATGGCGGTTCCGACATTGTATATTTCAGCGTTTCTATAGATTAGGACCCAGGCAAACGTAACCTCCGTCGTGACGTTTGCATGACGTTTGTAAAAGGAATTCTACGAAATCGAACGGAACGATACGGAAGGTTGTACGCCGTTCCGAATATTCCCGAAGTGCTAATTTTACTTTATTTATTTCAACTTTTTTTTTTTAATTAGAGGAATATTTGTGTGTGGGATCGAGTTCAACAACATCAGAAAAAAAACAAAATAATGGATCTTGCGACAGTTTAAATTTCAGCGTTTCTATAGATTAGGAGCCGAGCAAACTTTACCTCTGTCGTGACGTTTGTAAAAGGAATTCTACGAAATCGAACGGAACGAAACGAAAGGTTGTACGCCGTTCCGAATATTCCCGAAGTGCTCATTTTACTTTATTTATTTCAACTTTTTTTTTTAATTATGGGAATATTTGTGTGTGGGGTCGAGTTTAACAACAACAGAAAAACACAAAATAATGGCGGTTCCGACATTGTATATTTCAGCGTTTCTATAGATTAGGACCCAGGCAAACGTAACCTCCGTCGTGACGTTTGCATGACGTTTGTAAAAGGAATTCTACGAAATCGAACGGAACGAAACGAAAGATAGTACGCCGTTCCGAATATTCCCGAAGTGCTCATTTTACTTTATTTATTTCAACTTTTTTTTTTAATTAGAGGAATATTTGTGTGTGGGATCGAGTTCAACAACATCAGAAAAAAAACAAAATAATGGATCTTGCGACAGTTTAAATTTCAGCGTTTCTATAGATTAGGAGCCGAGCAAACTTTACCTCTGTCGTGACGTTTGTAAAAGGAATTCTACGAAATCGAACGGAACGAAACGAAAGGTTGTACGCCGTTCCGAATATTCCCGAAGTGCTCATTTTACTTTATTTATTTCAACTTTTTTTTTTAATTATGGGAATATTTGTGTGTGGGGTCGAGTTTAACAACAACAGAAAAACACAAAATAATGGCGGTTCCGACATTGTATATTTCAGCGTTTCTATAGATTAGGACCCAGGCAAACGTAACCTCCGTCGTGACGTTTGCATGACGTTTGTAAAAGGAATTCTACGAAATCGAACGGAACGAAACGAAAGATAGTACGCCGTTCCGAATATTCCCGAAGTGCTCATTTTACTTTATTTATTTCAACTTTTTTTTTTAATTAGAGGAATATTTGTGTGTGGGATCGAGTTCAACAACATCAGAAAAAAAACAAAATAATGGATCTTGCGACAGTTTAAATTTCAGCGTTTCTATAGATTAGGAGCCGAGCAAACTTTACCTCTGTCGTGACGTTTGTAAAAGGAATTCTACGAAATCGAACGGAACGAAACGAAAGGTTGTACGCCGTTCCGAATATTCCCGAAGTGCTCATTTTACTTTATTTATTTCAACTTTTTTTTTTAATTATGGGAATATTTGTGTGTGGGGTCGAGTTTAACAACAACAGAAAAACACAAAATAATGGCGGTTCCGACATTGTATATTTCAGCGTTTCTATAGATTAGGACCCAGGAAAACGTAACCTCCGTCGTGACGTTTGCATGACGTTTGTAAAAGGAATTCTACGAAATACAACGGAACGATACGGAAGGTTGTACGCCGTTCCGAATATTCCCGAAGTGCTAATTTTTATTTATTTATTTCAACTTTTTTTTTTAATTAGAGGAATATTTGTGTGTGGGATCGAGTTCAACAACATCAGAAAAAAAACAAAATAATGGATCTTGCGACAGTTTAAATTTCAGCGTTTCTATAGATTAGGAGCCGAGCAAACTTTACCTCTGTCGTGACGTTTGTAAAAGGAATTCTACGAAATCGAACGGAACGAAACGAAAGGTTGTACGCCGTTCCGAATATTCCCGAAGTGCTCATTTTACTTTATTTATTTCAACTTTTTTTTTTAATTATGGGAATATTTGTGTGTGGGGTCGAGTTTAACAACAACAGAAAAACACAAAATAATGGCGGTTCCGACATTGTATATTTCAGCGTTTCTATAGATTAGGACCCAGGCAAACGTAACCTCCGTCGTGACGTTTGCATGACGTTTGTAAAAGGAATTCTACGAAATACAACGGAACGATACGGAAGGTTGTACGCCGTTCCGAATATTCCCGAAGTGCTAATTTTTATTTATTTATTTCAACTTTTTTTTTTTAATTAGAGGAATATTTGTGTGTGGGATCGAGTTCAACAACATCAGAAAAAAAACAAAATAATGGATCTTGCGACAGTTTAAATTTCAGCGTTTCTATAGATTAGGAGCCGAGCAAACTTTACCTCTGTCGTGACGTTTGTAAAAGGAATTCTACGAAATCGAACGGAACGAAACGAAAGGTTGTACGCCGTTCCGAATATTCCCGAAGTGCTCATTTTACTTTATTTATTTCAACTTTTTTTTTTAATTATGGGAATATTTGTGTGTGGGGTCGAGTTTAACAACAACAGAAAAACACAAAATAATGGCGGTTCCGACATTGTATATTTCAGCGTTTCTATAGATTAGGACCCAGGCAAACGTAACCTCCGTCGTGACGTTTGCATGACGTTTGTAAAAGGAATTCTACGAAATCGAACGGAACGAAACGAAAGATAGTACGCCGTTCCGAATATTCCCGAAGTGCTCATTTTACTTTATTTATTTCAACTTTTTTTTTAATTAGAGGAATATTTGTGTGTGGGATCGAGTTCAACAACATCAGAAAAAAAACAAAATAATGGATCTTGCGACAGTTTAAATTTCAGCGTTTCTATAGATTAGGAGCCGAGCAAACTTTACCTCTGTCGTGACGTTTGTAAAAGGAATTCTACGAAATCGAACGGAACGAAACGAAAGGTTGTACGCCGTTCCGAATATTCCCGAAGTGCTCATTTTACTTTATTTATTTCAACTTTTTTTTTTAATTATGGGAATATTTGTGTGTGGGGTCGAGTTTAACAACAACAGAAAAACACAAAATAATGGCGGTTCCGACATTGTATATTTCAGCGTTTCTATAGATTAGGACCCAGGCAAACGTAACCTCCGTCGTGACGTTTGCATGACGTTTGTAAAAGGAATTCTACGAAATACAACGGAACGATACGGAAGGTTGTACGCCGTTCCGAATATTCCCGAAGTGCTAATTTTTATTTATTTATTTCAACTTTTTTTTTTTAATTAGAGGAATATTTGTGTGTGGGATCGAGTTCAACAACATCAGAAAAAAAACAAAATAATGGATCTTGCGACAGTTTAAATTTCAGCGTTTCTATAGATTAGGAGCCGAGCAAACTTTACCTCTGTCGTGACGTTTGTAAAAGGAATTCTACGAAATCGAACGGAACGAAACGAAAGGTTGTACGCCGTTCCGAATATTCCCGAAGTGCTCATTTTACTTTATTTATTTCAACTTTTTTTTTTAATTATGGGAATATTTGTGTGTGGGGTCGAGTTTAACAACAACAGAAAAACACAAAATAATGGCGGTTCCGACATTGTATATTTCAGCGTTTCTATAGATTAGGACCCAGGCAAACGTAACCTCCGTCGTGACGTTTGCATGACGTTTGTAAAAGGAATTCTACGAAATCGAACGGAACGAAACGAAAGATAGTACGCCGTTCCGAATATTCCCGAAGTGCTCATTTTACTTTATTTATTTCAACTTTTTTTTTAATTAGAGGAATATTTGTGTGTGGGATCGAGTTCAACAACATCAGAAAAAAAACAAAATAATGGATCTTGCGACAGTTTAAATTTCAGCGTTTCTATAGATTAGGAGCCGAGCAAACTTTACCTCTGTCGTGACGTTTGTAAAAGGAATTCTACGAAATCGAACGGAACGAAACGAAAGGTTGTACGCCGTTCCGAATATTCCCGAAGTGCTCATTTTACTTTATTTATTTCAACTTTTTTTTTTAATTATGGGAATATTTGTGTGTGGGGTCGAGTTTAACAACAACAGAAAAACACAAAATAATGGCGGTTCCGACATTGTATATTTCAGCGTTTCTATAGATTAGGACCCAGGCAAACGTAACCTCCGTCGTGACGTTTGCATGACGTTTGTAAAAGGAATTCTACGAAATACAACGGAACGATACGGAAGGTTGTACGCCGTTCCGAATATTCCCGAAGTGCTAATTTTTATTTATTTATTTCAACTTTTTTTTTTAATTAGAGGAATATTTGTGTGTGGGATCGAGTTCAACAACATCAGAAAAAAAACAAAATAATGGATCTTGCGACAGTTTAAATTTCAGCGTTTCTATAGATTAGGAGCCGAGCAAACTTTACCTCTGTCGTGACGTTTGTAAAAGGAATTCTACGAAATCGAACGGAACGAAATGAAAGGTTGTACGCCGTTCCGAATATTCCCGAAGTGCTCATTTTACTTTATTTATTTCAACTTTTTTTTTTAATTATGGGAATATTTGTGTGTGGGGTCGAGTTTAACAACAACAGAAAAACACAAAATAATGGCGGTTCCGACATTGTATATTTCAGCGTTTCTATAGATTAGGACCCAGGCAAACGTAACCTCCGTCGTGACGTTTGCATGACGTTTGTAAAAGGAATTCTACGAAATCGAACGGAACGAAACGAAAGATAGTACGCCGTTCCGAATATTCCCGAAGTGCTCATTTTACTTTATTTATTTCAACTTTTTTTTTTAATTAGAGGAATATTTGTGTGTGGGATCGAGTTCAACAACATCAGAAAAAAAACAAAATAATGGATCTTGCGACAGTTTAAATTTCAGCGTTTCTATAGATTAGGAGCCGAGCAAACTTTACCTCTGTCGTGACGTTTGTAAAAGGAATTCTACGAAATCGAACGGAACGAAACGAAAGGTTGTACGCCGTTCCGAATATTCCCGAAGTGCTCATTTTACTTTATTTATTTCAACTTTTTTTTTTAATTATGGGAATATTTGTGTGTGGGGTCGAGTTTAACAACAACAGAAAAACACAAAATAATGGCGGTTCCGACATTGTATATTTCAGCGTTTCTATAGATTAGGACCCAGGCAAACGTAACCTCCGTCGTGACGTTTGCATGACGTTTGTAAAAGGAATTCTACGAAATCGAACGGAACGAAACGAAAGATAGTACGCCGTTCCGAATATTCCCGAAGTGCTCATTTTACTTTATTTATTTCAACTTTTTTTTTTAATTAGAGGAATATTTGTGTGTGGGATCGAGTTCAACAACATCAGAAAAAAAACAAAATAATGGATCTTGCGACAGTTTAAATTTCAGCGTTTCTATAGATTAGGAGCCGAGCAAACTTTACCTCTGTCGTGACGTTTGTAAAAGGAATTCTACGAAATCGAACGGAACGAAACGAAAGGTTGTACGCCGTTCCGAATATTCCCGAAGTGCTCATTTTACTTTATTTATTTCAACTTTTTTTTTTAATTATGGGAATATTTGTGTGTGGGGTCGAGTTTAACAACAACAGAAAAACACAAAATAATGGCGGTTCCGACATTGTATATTTCAGCGTTTCTATAGATTAGGACTCAGGCAAACGTAACCTCCGTCGTGACGTTTGCATGACGTTTGTAAAAGGAATTCTACGAAATCGAACGGAACGAAACGAAAGATAGTACGCCGTTCCGAATATTCCCGAAGTGCTCATTTTACTTTATTTATTTCAACTTTTTTTTTTTAATTAGAGGAATATTTGTGTGTGGGATCGAGTTCAACAACATCAGAAAAAAAACAAAATAATGGATCTTGCGACAGTTTAAATTTCAGCGTTTCTATAGATTAGGAGCCGAGCAAACTTTACCTCTGTCGTGACGTTTGTAAAAGGAATTCTACGAAATCGAACGGAACGAAACGAAAGGTTGTACGCCGTTCCGAATATTCCCGAAGTGCTCATTTTACTTTATTTATTTCAACTTTTTTTTTTAATTATGGGAATATTTGTGTGTGGGGTCGAGTTTAACAACAACAGAAAAACACAAAATAATGGCGGTTCCGACATTGTATATTTCAGCGTTTCTATAGATTAGGACCCAGGCAAACGTAACCTCCGTCGTGACGTTTGCATGACGTTTGTAAAAGGAATTCTACGAAATACAACGGAACGATACGGAAGGTTGTACGCCGTTCCGAATATTCCCGAAGTGCTAATTTTTATTTATTTATTTCAACTTTTTTTTTTTAATTAGAGGAATATTTGTGTGTGGGATCGAGTTCAACAACATCAGAAAAAAAACAAAATAATGGATCTTGCGACAGTTTAAATTTCAGCGTTTCTATAGATTAGGAGCCGAGCAAACTTTACCTCTGTCGTGACGTTTGTAAAAGGAATTCTACGAAATCGAACGGAACGAAACGAAAGGTTGTACGCCGTTCCGAATATTCCCGAAGTGCTCATTTTACTTTATTTATTTCAACTTTTTTTTTTAATTATGGGAATATTTGTGTGTGGGGTCGAGTTTAACAACAACAGAAAAACACAAAATAATGGCGGTTCCGACATTGTATATTTCAGCGTTTCTATAGATTAGGACCCAGGCAAACGTAACCTCCGTCGTGACGTTTGCATGACGTTTGTAAAAGGAATTCTACGAAATCGAACGGAACGAAACGAAAGATAGTACGCCGTTCCGAATATTCCCGAAGTGCTCATTTTACTTTATTTATTTCAACTTTTTTTTTAATTAGAGGAATATTTGTGTGTGGGATCGAGTTCAACAACATCAGAAAAAAAACAAAATAATGGATCTTGCGACAGTTTAAATTTCAGCGTTTCTATAGATTAGGAGCCGAGCAAACTTTACCTCTGTCGTGACGTTTGTAAAAGGAATTCTACGAAATCGAACGGAACGAAACGAAAGGTTGTACGCCGTTCCGAATATTCCCGAAGTGCTCATTTTACTTTATTTATTTCAACTTTTTTTTTTAATTATGGGAATATTTGTGTGTGGGGTCGAGTTTAACAACAACAGAAAAACACAAAATAATGGCGGTTCCGACATTGTATATTTCAGCGTTTCTATAGATTAGGACCCAGGCAAACGTAACCTCCGTCGTGACGTTTGCATGACGTTTGTAAAAGGAATTCTACGAAATACAACGGAACGATACGGAAGGTTCTACGCCGTTCCGAATATTCCCGAAGTGCTAATTTTTATTTATTTATTTCAACTTTTTTTTTTTAATTAGAGGAATATTTGTGTGTGGGATCGAGTTCAACAACATCAGAAAAAAAACAAAATAATGGATCTTGCGACAGTTTAAATTTCAGCGTTTCTATAGATTAGGAGCCGAGCAAACTTTACCTCTGTCGTGACGTTTGTAAAAGGAATTCTACGAAATCGAACGGAACGAAACGAAAGGTTGTACGCCGTTCCGAATATTCCCGAAGTGCTCATTTTACTTTATTTATTTCAACTTTTTTTTTTAATTATGGGAATATTTGTGTGTGGGGTCGAGTTTAACAACAACAGAAAAACACAAAATAATGGCGGTTCCGACATTGTATATTTCAGCGTTTCTATAGATTAGGACTCAGGCAAACGTAACCTCCGTCGTGACGTTTGCATGACGTTTGTAAAAGGAATTCTACGAAATCGAACGGAACGAAACGAAAGATAGTACGCCGTTCCGAATATTCCCGAAGTGCTCATTTTACTTTATTTATTTCAACTTTTTTTTTTTAATTAGAGGAATATTTGTGTGTGGGATCGAGTTCAACAACATCAGAAAAAAAACAAAATAATGGATCTTGCGACAGTTTAAATTTCAGCGTTTCTATAGATTAGGAGCCGAGCAAACTTTACCTCTGTCGTGACGTTTGTAAAAGGAATTCTACGAAATCGAACGGAACGAAACGAAAGGTTGTACGCCGTTCCGAATATTCCCGAAGTGCTCATTTTACTTTATTTATTTCAACTTTTTTTTTTAATTATGGGAATATTTGTGTGTGGGGTCGAGTTTAACAACAACAGAAAAACACAAAATAATGGCGGTTCCGACATTGTATATTTCAGCGTTTCTATAGATTAGGACCCAGGCAAACGTAACCTCCGTCGTGACGTTTGCATGACGTTTGTAAAAGGAATTCTACGAAATACAACGGAACGATACGGAAGGTTGTACGCCGTTCCGAATATTCCCGAAGTGCTAATTTTTATTTATTTATTTCAACTTTTTTTTTTTAATTAGAGGAATATTTGTGTGTGGGATCGAGTTCAACAACATCAGAAAAAAAACAAAATAATGGATCTTGCGACAGTTTAAATTTCAGCGTTTCTATAGATTAGGAGCCGAGCAAACTTTACCTCTGTCGTGACGTTTGTAAAAGGAATTCTACGAAATCGAACGGAACGAAACGAAAGGTTGTACGCCGTTCCGAATATTCCCGAAGTGCTCATTTTACTTTATTTATTTCAACTTTTTTTTTTAATTATGGGAATATTTGTGTGTGGGGTCGAGTTTAACAACAACAGAAAAACACAAAATAATGGCGGTTCCGACATTGTATATTTCAGCGTTTCTATAGATTAGGACCCAGGCAAACGTAACCTCCGTCGTGACGTTTGCATGACGTTTGTAAAAGGAATTCTACGAAATCGAACGGAACGAAACGAAAGATAGTACGCCGTTCCGAATATTCCCGAAGTGCTCATTTTACTTTATTTATTTCAACTTTTTTTTTAATTAGAGGAATATTTGTGTGTGGGATCGAGTTCAACAACATCAGAAAAAAAACAAAATAATGGATCTTGCGACAGTTTAAATTTCAGCGTTTCTATAGATTAGGAGCCGAGCAAACTTTACCTCTGTCGTGACGTTTGTAAAAGGAATTCTACGAAATCGAACGGAACGAAACGAAAGGTTGTACGCCGTTCCGAATATTCCCGAAGTGCTCATTTTACTTTATTTATTTCAACTTTTTTTTTTAATTATGGGAATATTTGTGTGTGGGGTCGAGTTTAACAACAACAGAAAAACACAAAATAATGGCGGTTCCGACATTGTATATTTCAGCGTTTCTATAGATTAGGACCCAGGCAAACGTAACCTCCGTCGTGACGTTTGCATGACGTTTGTAAAAGGAATTCTACGAAATACAACGGAACGATACGGAAGGTTGTACGCCGTTCCGAATATTCCCGAAGTGCTAATTTTTATTTATTTATTTCAACTTTTTTTTTTAATTAGAGGAATATTTGTGTGTGGGATCGAGTTCAACAACATCAGAAAAAAAACAAAATAATGGATCTTGCGACAGTTTAAATTTCAGCGTTTCTATAGATTAGGAGCCGAGCAAACTTTACCTCTGTCGTGACGTTTGTAAAAGGAATTCTACGAAATCGAACGGAACGAAACGAAAGGTTGTACGCCGTTCCGAATATTCCCGAAGTGCTCATTTTACTTTATTTATTTCAACTTTTTTTTTTAATTATGGGAATATTTGTGTGTGGGGTCGAGTTTAACAACAACAGAAAAACACAAAATAATGGCGGTTCCGACATTGTATATTTCAGCGTTTCTATAGATTAGGACCCAGGCAAACGTAACCTCCGTCGTGACGTTTGCATGACGTTTGTAAAAGGAATTCTACGAAATACAACGGAACGATACGGAAGGTTGTACGCCGTTCCGAATATTCCCGAAGTGCTAATTTTTATTTATTTATTTCAACTTTTTTTTTTTAATTAGAGGAATATTTGTGTGTGGGATCGAGTTCAACAACATCAGAAAAAAAACAAAATAATGGATCTTGCGACAGTTTAAATTTCAGCGTTTCTATAGATTAGGAGCCGAGCAAACTTTACCTCTGTCGTGACGTTTGTAAAAGGAATTCTACGAAATCGAACGGAACGAAACGAAAGGTTGTACGCCGTTCCGAATATTCCCGAAGTGCTCATTTTACTTTATTTATTTCAACTTTTTTTTTTAATTATGGGAATATTTGTGTGTGGGGTCGAGTTTAACAACAACAGAAAAACACAAAATAATGGCGGTTCCGACATTGTATATTTCAGCGTTTCTATAGATTAGGACCCAGGCAAACGTAACCTCCGTCGTGACGTTTGCATGACGTTTGTAAAAGGAATTCTACGAAATACAACGGAACGATACGGAAGGTTGTACGCCGTTCCGAATATTCCCGAAGTGCTAATTTTTATTTATTTATTTCAACTTTTTTTTTTTAATTAGAGGAATATTTGTGTGTGGGATCGAGTTCAACAACATCAGAAAAAAAACAAAATAATGGATCTTGCGACAGTTTAAATTTCAGCGTTTCTATAGATTAGGAGCCGAGCAAACTTTACCTCTGTCGTGACGTTTGTAAAAGGAATTCTACGAAATCGAACGGAACGAAACGAAAGGTTGTACGCCGTTCCGAATATTCCCGAAGTGCTCATTTTACTTTATTTATTTCAACTTTTTTTTTTAATTATGGGAATATTTGTGTGTGGGGTCGAGTTTAACAACAACAGAAAAACACAAAATAATGGCGGTTCCGACATTGTATATTTCAGCGTTTCTATAGATTAGGACCCAGGCAAACGTAACCTCCGTCGTGACGTTTGCATGACGTTTGTAAAAGGAATTCTACGAAATCGAACGGAACGAAACGAAAGATAGTACGCCGTTCCGAATATTCCCGAAGTGCTCATTTTACTTTATTTATTTCAACTTTTTTTTTAATTAGAGGAATATTTGTGTGTGGGATCGAGTTCAACAACATCAGAAAAAAAACAAAATAATGGATCTTGCGACAGTTTAAATTTCAGCGTTTCTATAGATTAGGAGCCGAGCAAACTTTACCTCTGTCGTGACGTTTGTAAAAGGAATTCTACGAAATCGAACGGAACGAAACGAAAGGTTGTACGCCGTTCCGAATATTCCCGAAGTGCTCATTTTACTTTATTTATTTCAACTTTTTTTTTTAATTATGGGAATATTTGTGTGTGGGGTCGAGTTTAACAACAACAGAAAAACACAAAATAATGGCGGTTCCGACATTGTATATTTCAGCGTTTCTATAGATTAGGACCCAGGCAAACGTAACCTCCGTCGTGACGTTTGCATGACGTTTGTAAAAGGAATTCTACGAAATACAACGGAACGATACGGAAGGTTGTACGCCGTTCCGAATATTCCCGAAGTGCTAATTTTTATTTATTTATTTCAACTTTTTTTTTTAATTAGAGGAATATTTGTGTGTGGGATCGAGTTCAACAACATCAGAAAAAAAACAAAATAATGGATCTTGCGACAGTTTAAATTTCAGCGTTTCTATAGATTAGGAGCCGAGCAAACTTTACCTCTGTCGTGACGTTTGTAAAAGGAATTCTACGAAATCGAACGGAACGAAACGAAAGGTTGTACGCCGTTCCGAATATTCCCGAAGTGCTCATTTTACTTTATTTATTTCAACTTTTTTTTTTAATTATGGGAATATTTGTGTGTGGGGTCGAGTTTAACAACAACAGAAAAACACAAAATAATGGCGGTTCCGACATTGTATATTTCAGCGTTTCTATAGATTAGGACCCAGGCAAACGTAACCTCCGTCGTGACGTTTGCATGACGTTTGTAAAAGGAATTCTACGAAATACAACGGAACGATACGAAAGATAGTACGCCGTTCCGAATATTCCCGAAGTGCTCATTTTACTTTATTTATTTCAACTTTTTTTTTAATTAGAGGAATATTTGTGTGTGGGATCGAGTTCAACAACATCAGAAAAAAAACAAAATAATGGATCTTGCGACAGTTTAAATTTCAGCGTTTCTATAGATTAGGAGCCGAGCAAACTTTACCTCTGTCGTGACGTTTGTAAAAGGAATTCTACGAAATCGAACGGAACGAAACGAAAGGTTGTACGCCGTTCCGAATATTCCCGAAGTGCTCATTTTACTTTATTTATTTCAACTTTTTTTTTTAATTATGGGAATATTTGTGTGTGGGGTCGAGTTTAACAACAACAGAAAAACACAAAATAATGGCGGTTCCGACATTGTATATTTCAGCGTTTCTATAGATTAGGACCCAGGCAAACGTAACCTCCGTCGTGACGTTTGCATGACGTTTGTAAAAGGAATTCTACGAAATACAACGGAACGATACGGAAGGTTGTACGCCGTTCCGAATATTCCCGAAGTGCTAATTTTTATTTATTTATTTCAACTTTTTTTTTTAATTAGAGGAATATTTGTGTGTGGGATCGAGTTCAACAACATCAGAAAAAAAACAAAATAATGGATCTTGCGACAGTTTAAATTTCAGCGTTTCTATAGATTAGGAGCCGAGCAAACTTTACCTCTGTCGTGACGTTTGTAAAAGGAATTCTACGAAATCGAACGGAACGAAACGAAAGGTTGTACGCCGTTCCGAATATTCCCGAAGTGCTCATTTTACTTTATTTATTTCAACTTTTTTTTTTAATTATGGGAATATTTGTGTGTGGGGTCGAGTTTAACAACAACAGAAAAACACAAAATAATGGCGGTTCCGACATTGTATATTTCAGCGTTTCTATAGATTAGGACCCAGGCAAACGTAACCTCCGTCGTGACGTTTGCATGACGTTTGTAAAAGGAATTCTACGAAATACAACGGAACGATACGGAAGGTTGTACGCCGTTCCGAATATTCCCGAAGTGCTAATTTTTATTTATTTATTTCAACTTTTTTTTTTAATTAGAGGAATATTTGTGTGTGGGATCGAGTTCAACAACATCAGAAAAAAAACAAAATAATGGATCTTGCGACAGTTTAAATTTCAGCGTTTCTATAGATTAGGAGCCGAGCAAACTTTACCTCTGTCGTGACGTTTGTAAAAGGAATTCTACGAAATCGAACGGAACGAAACGAAAGGTTGTACGCCGTTCCGAATATTCCCGAAGTGCTCATTTTACTTTATTTATTTCAACTTTTTTTTTTAATTATGGGAATATTTGTGTGTGGGGTCGAGTTTAACAACAACAGAAAAACACAAAATAATGGCGGTTCCGACATTGTATATTTCAGCGTTTCTATAGATTAGGACCCAGGCAAACGTAACCTCCGTCGTGACGTTTGCATGACGTTTGTAAAAGGAATTCTACGAAATACAACGGAACGATACGGAAGGTTGTACGCCGTTCCGAATATTCCCGAAGTGCTAATTTTTATTTATTTATTTCAACTTTTTTTTTTTAATTAGAGGAATATTTGTGTGTGGGATCGAGTTCAACAACATCAGAAAAAAAACAAAATAATGGATCTTGCGACAGTTTAAATTTCAGCGTTTCTATAGATTAGGAGCCGAGCAAACTTTACCTCTGTCGTGACGTTTGTAAAAGGAATTCTACGAAATCGAACGGAACGAAACGAAAGGTTGTACGCCGTTCCGAATATTCCCGAAGTGCTCATTTTACTTTATTTATTTCAACTTTTTTTTTTAATTATGGGAATATTTGTGTGTGGGGTCGAGTTTAACAACAACAGAAAAACACAAAATAATGGCGGTTCCGACATTGTATATTTCAGCGTTTCTATAGATTAGGACCCAGGCAAACGTAACCTCCGTCGTGACGTTTGCATGACGTTTGTAAAAGGAATTCTACGAAATACAACGGAACGATACGGAAGGTTGTACGCCGTTCCGAATATTCCCGAAGTGCTAATTTTTATTTATTTATTTCAACTTTTTTTTTTTAATTAGAGGAATATTTGTGTGTGGGATCGAGTTCAACAACATCAGAAAAAAAACAAAATAATGGATCTTGCGACAGTTTAAATTTCAGCGTTTCTATAGATTAGGAGCCGAGCAAACTTTACCTCTGTCGTGACGTTTGTAAAAGGAATTCTACGAAATCGAACGGAACGAAACGAAAGGTTGTACGCCGTTCCGAATATTCCCGAAGTGCTCATTTTACTTTATTTATTTCAACTTTTTTTTTTAATTATGGGAATATTTGTGTGTGGGGTCGAGTTTAACAACAACAGAAAAACACAAAATAATGGCGGTTCCGACATTGTATATTTCAGCGTTTCTATAGATTAGGACCCAGGCAAACGTAACCTCCGTCGTGACGTTTGCATGACGTTTGTAAAAGGAATTCTACGAAATCGAACGGAACGAAACGAAAGATAGTACGCCGTTCCGAATATTCCCGAAGTGCTCATTTTACTTTATTTATTTCAACTTTTTTTTTAATTAGAGGAATATTTGTGTGTGGGATCGAGTTCAACAACATCAGAAAAAAAACAAAATAATGGATCTTGCGACAGTTTAAATTTCAGCGTTTCTATAGATTAGGAGCCGAGCAAACTTTACCTCTGTCGTGACGTTTGTAAAAGGAATTCTACGAAATCGAACGGAACGAAACGAAAGGTTGTACGCCGTTCCGAATATTCCCGAAGTGCTCATTTTACTTTATTTATTTCAACTTTTTTTTTTAATTATGGGAATATTTGTGTGTGGGGTCGAGTTTAACAACAACAGAAAAACACAAAATAATGGCGGTTCCGACATTGTATATTTCAGCGTTTCTATAGATTAGGACCCAGGCAAACGTAACCTCCGTCGTGACGTTTGCATGACGTTTGTAAAAGGAATTCTACGAAATACAACGGAACGATACGGAAGGTTGTACGCCGTTCCGAATATTCCCGAAGTGCTAATTTTTATTTATTTATTTCAACTTTTTTTTTTAATTAGAGGAATATTTGTGTGTGGGATCGAGTTCAACAACATCAGAAAAAAAACAAAATAATGGATCTTGCGACAGTTTAAATTTCAGCGTTTCTATAGATTAGGAGCCGAGCAAACTTTACCTCTGTCGTGACGTTTGTAAAAGGAATTCTACGAAATCGAACGGAACGAAACGAAAGGTTGTACGCCGTTCCGAATATTCCCGAAGTGCTCATTTTACTTTATTTATTTCAACTTTTTTTTTTAATTATGGGAATATTTGTGTGTGGGGTCGAGTTTAACAACAACAGAAAAACACAAAATAATGGCGGTTCCGACATTGTATATTTCAGCGTTTCTATAGATTAGGACCCAGGCAAACGTAACCTCCGTCGTGACGTTTGCATGACGTTTGTAAAAGGAATTCTACGAAATACAACGGAACGATACGGAAGGTTGTACGCCGTTCCGAATATTCCCGAAGTGCTAATTTTTATTTATTTATTTCAACTTTTTTTTTTTAATTAGAGGAATATTTGTGTGTGGGATCGAGTTCAACAACATCAGAAAAAAAACAAAATAATGGATCTTGCGACAGTTTAAATTTCAGCGTTTCTATAGATTAGGAGCCGAGCAAACTTTACCTCTGTCGTGACGTTTGTAAAAGGAATTCTACGAAATCGAACGGAACGAAACGAAAGGTTGTACGCCGTTCCGAATATTCCCGAAGTGCTCATTTTACTTTATTTATTTCAACTTTTTTTTTTAATTATGGGAATATTTGTGTGTGGGGTCGAGTTTAACAACAACAGAAAAACACAAAATAATGGCGGTTCCGACATTGTATATTTCAGCGTTTCTATAGATTAGGACCCAGGCAAACGTAACCTCCGTCGTGACGTTTGCATGACGTTTGTAAAAGGAATTCTACGAAATCGAACGGAACGAAACGAAAGATAGTACGCCGTTCCGAATATTCCCGAAGTGCTCATTTTACTTTATTTATTTCAACTTTTTTTTTAATTAGAGGAATATTTGTGTGTGGGATCGAGTTCAACAACATCAGAAAAAAAACAAAATAATGGATCTTGCGACAGTTTAAATTTCAGCGTTTCTATAGATTAGGAGCCGAGCAAACTTTACCTCTGTCGTGACGTTTGTAAAAGGAATTCTACGAAATCGAACGGAACGAAACGAAAGGTTGTACGCCGTTCCGAATATTCCCGAAGTGCTCATTTTACTTTATTTATTTCAACTTTTTTTTTTAATTATGGGAATATTTGTGTGTGGGGTCGAGTTTAACAACAACAGAAAAACACAAAATAATGGCGGTTCCGACATTGTATATTTCAGCGTTTCTATAGATTAGGACCCAGGCAAACGTAACCTCCGTCGTGACGTTTGCATGACGTTTGTAAAAGGAATTCTACGAAATCGAACGGAACGAAACGAAAGATAGTACGCCGTTCCGAATATTCCCGAAGTGCTCATTTTACTTTATTTATTTCAACTTTTTTTTTTAATTAGAGGAATATTTGTGTGTGGGATCGAGTTCAACAACATCAGAAAAAAAACAAAATAATGGATCTTGCGACAGTTTAAATTTCAGCGTTTCTATAGATTAGGAGCCGAGCAAACTTTACCTCTGTCGTGACGTTTGTAAAAGGAATTCTACGAAATCGAACGGAACGAAACGAAAGGTTGTACGCCGTTCCGAATATTCCCGAAGTGCTCATTTTACTTTATTTATTTCAACTTTTTTTTTTAATTATGGGAATATTTGTGTGTGGGGTCGAGTTTAACAACAACAGAAAAACACAAAATAATGGCGGTTCCGACATTGTATATTTCAGCGTTTCTATAGATTAGGACCCAGGCAAACGTAACCTCCGTCGTGACGTTTGCATGACGTTTGTAAAAGGAATTCTACGAAATACAACGGAACGATACGGAAGGTTGTACGCCGTTCCGAATATTCCCGAAGTGCTAATTTTTATTTATTTATTTCAACTTTTTTTTTTTAATTAGAGGAATATTTGTGTGTGGGATCGAGTTCAACAACATCAGAAAAAAAACAAAATAATGGATCTTGCGACAGTTTAAATTTCAGCGTTTCTATAGATTAGGAGCCGAGCAAACTTTACCTCTGTCGTGACGTTTGTAAAAGGAATTCTACGAAATCGAACGGAACGAAACGAAAGGTTGTACGCCGTTCCGAATATTCCCGAAGTGCTCATTTTACTTTATTTATTTCAACTTTTTTTTTTAATTATGGGAATATTTGTGTGTGGGGTCGAGTTTAACAACAACAGAAAAACACAAAATAATGGCGGTTCCGACATTGTATATTTCAGCGTTTCTATAGATTAGGACCCAGGCAAACGTAACCTCCGTCGTGACGTTTGCATGACGTTTGTAAAAGGAATTCTACGAAATCGAACGGAACGAAACGAAAGATAGTACGCCGTTCCGAATATTCCCGAAGTGCTCATTTTACTTTATTTATTTCAACTTTTTTTTTTAATTAGAGGAATATTTGTGTGTGGGATCGAGTTCAACAACATCAGAAAAAAAACAAAATAATGGATCTTGCGACAGTTTAAATTTCAGCGTTTCTATAGATTAGGAGCCGAGCAAACTTTACCTCTGTCGTGACGTTTGTAAAAGGAATTCTACGAAATCGAACGGAACGAAACGAAAGGTTGTACGCCGTTCCGAATATTCCCGAAGTGCTCATTTTACTTTATTTATTTCAACTTTTTTTTTTAATTATGGGAATATTTGTGTGTGGGGTCGAGTTTAACAACAACAGAAAAACACAAAATAATGGCGGTTCCGACATTGTATATTTCAGCGTTTCTATAGATTAGGACCCAGGCAAACGTAACCTCCGTCGTGACGTTTGCATGACGTTTGTAAAAGGAATTCTACGAAATACAACGGAACGATACGGAAGGTTGTACGCCGTTCCGAATATTCCCGAAGTGCTAATTTTTATTTATTTATTTCAACTTTTTTTTTTTAATTAGAGGAATATTTGTGTGTGGGATCGAGTTCAACAACATCAGAAAAAAAACAAAATAATGGATCTTGCGACAGTTTAAATTTCAGCGTTTCTATAGATTAGGAGCCGAGCAAACTTTACCTCTGTCGTGACGTTTGTAAAAGGAATTCTACGAAATCGAACGGAACGAAACGAAAGGTTGTACGCCGTTCCGAATATTCCCGAAGTGCTCATTTTACTTTATTTATTTC
Source organism: Sepiola atlantica (assembly GCA_963556195.1). Taxonomy (NCBI): domain Eukaryota; kingdom Metazoa; phylum Mollusca; class Cephalopoda; order Sepiida; family Sepiolidae; genus Sepiola; species Sepiola atlantica. The sequence continues at coordinate 137,475 of CAUVYP010001120.1, forward strand.
AACTTTTTTTTTTAATTATGGGAATATTTGTGTGTGGGGTCGAGTTTAACAACAACAGAAAAACACAAAATAATGGCGGTTCCGACATTGTATATTTCAGCGTTTCTATAGATTAGGACCCAGGCAAACGTAACCTCCGTCGTGACGTTTGCATGACGTTTGTAAAAGGAATTCTACGAAATACAACGGAACGATACGGAAGGTTGTACGCCGTTCCGAATATTCCCGAAGTGCTAATTTTTATTTATTTATTTCAACTTTTTTTTTTTAATTAGAGGAATATTTGTGTGTGGGATCGAGTTCAACAACATCAGAAAAAAAACAAAATAATGGATCTTGCGACAGTTTAAATTTCAGCGTTTCTATAGATTAGGAGCCGAGCAAACTTTACCTCTGTCGTGACGTTTGTAAAAGGAATTCTACGAAATCGAACGGAACGAAACGAAAGGTTGTACGCCGTTCCGAATATTCCCGAAGTGCTCATTTTACTTTATTTATTTCAACTTTTTTTTTTAATTATGGGAATATTTGTGTGTGGGGTCGAGTTTAACAACAACAGAAAAACACAAAATAATGGCGGTTCCGACATTGTATATTTCAGCGTTTCTATAGATTAGGACCCAGGCAAACGTAACCTCCGTCGTGACGTTTGCATGACGTTTGTAAAAGGAATTCTACGAAATCGAACGGAACGAAACGAAAGATAGTACGCCGTTCCGAATATTCCCGAAGTGCTCATTTTACTTTATTTATTTCAACTTTTTTTTTTAATTAGAGGAATATTTGTGTGTGGGATCGAGTTCAACAACATCAGAAAAAAAACAAAATAATGGATCTTGCGACAGTTTAAATTTCAGCGTTTCTATAGATTAGGAGCCGAGCAAACTTTACCTCTGTCGTGACGTTTGTAAAAGGAATTCTACGAAATCGAACGGAACGAAACGAAAGGTTGTACGCCGTTCCGAATATTCCCGAAGTGCTCATTTTACTTTATTTATTTCAACTTTTTTTTTTAATTATGGGAATATTTGTGTGTGGGGTCGAGTTTAACAACAACAGAAAAACACAAAATAATGGCGGTTCCGACATTGTATATTTCAGCGTTTCTATAGATTAGGACCCAGGCAAACGTAACCTCCGTCGTGACGTTTGCATGACGTTTGTAAAAGGAATTCTACGAAATACAACGGAACGATACGGAAGGTTGTACGCCGTTCCGAATATTCCCGAAGTGCTAATTTTACTTTATTTATTTCAACTTTTTTTTTTTAATTAGAGGAATATTTGTGTGTGGGATCGAGTTCAACAACATCAGAAAAAAAACAAAATAATGGATCTTGCGACAGTTTAAATTTCAGCGTTTCGATAGATTAGGACCCAAGCAAACGTAACCACAGTCGTGACGTTTGCATGACGTTTGAAAAAGGAATTCTACGAAATCGAACGGAACGAAACGAAAGATAGTACGCCGTTCCGAATATTCCCGAAGTGCTCATTTTACTTTATTTATTTCAACTTTTTTTTTTAATTATGGGAATATTTGTGTGTGGGGTCGAGTTTAACAACAACAGAAAAACACAAAATAATGGCGGTTCCGACATTGTATATTTCAGCGTTTCTATAGATTAGGACCCAGGCAAACGTAACCTCCGTCGTGACGTTTGCATGACGTTTGTAAAAGGAATTCTACGAAATACAACGGAACGATACGGAAGGTTGTACGCCGTTCCGAATATTCCCGAAGTGCTAATTTTTATTTATTTATTTCAACTTTTTTTTTTTAATTAGAGGAATATTTGTGTGTGGGATCGAGTTCAACAACATCAGAAAAAAAACAAAATAATGGATCTTGCGACAGTTTAAATTTCAGCGTTTCTATAGATTAGGAGCCGAGCAAACTTTACCTCTGTCGTGACGTTTGTAAAAGGAATTCTACGAAATCGAACGGAACGAAACGAAAGGTTGTACGCCGTTCCGAATATTCCCGAAGTGCTCATTTTACTTTATTTATTTCAACTTTTTTTTTTAATTATGGGAATATTTGTGTGTGGGGTCGAGTTTAACAACAACAGAAAAACACAAAATAATGGCGGTTCCGACATTGTATATTTCAGCGTTTCTATAGATTAGGACCCAGGCAAACGTAACCTCCGTCGTGACGTTTGCATGACGTTTGTAAAAGGAATTCTACGAAATCGAACGGAACGAAACGAAAGATAGTACGCCGTTCCGAATATTCCCGAAGTGCTCATTTTACTTTATTTATTTCAACTTTTTTTTTTAATTAGAGGAATATTTGTGTGTGGGATCGAGTTCAACAACATCAGAAAAAAAACAAAATAATGGATCTTGCGACAGTTTAAATTTCAGCGTTTCTATAGATTAGGAGCCGAGCAAACTTTACCTCTGTCGTGACGTTTGTAAAAGGAATTCTACGAAATCGAACGGAACGAAACGAAAGGTTGTACGCCGTTCCGAATATTCCCGAAGTGCTCATTTTACTTTATTTATTTCAACTTTTTTTTTTAATTATGGGAATATTTGTGTGTGGGGTCGAGTTTAACAACAACAGAAAAACACAAAATAATGGCGGTTCCGACATTGTATATTTCAGCGTTTCTATAGATTAGGACCCAGGCAAACGTAACCTCCGTCGTGACGTTTGCATGACGTTTGTAAAAGGAATTCTACGAAATCGAACGGAACGAAACGAAAGATAGTACGCCGTTCCGAATATTCCCGAAGTGCTCATTTTACTTTATTTATTTCAACTTTTTTTTTTAATTATGGGAATATTTGTGTGTGGGGTCGAGTTTAACAACAACAGAAAAACACAAAATAATGGCGGTTCCGACATTGTATATTTCAGCGTTTCTATAGATTAGGACCCAGGCAAACGTAACCTCCGTCGTGACGTTTGCATGACGTTTGTAAAAGGAATTCTACGAAATCGAACGGAACGAAACGAAAGATAGTACGCCGTTCCGAATATTCCCGAAGTGCTCATTTTACTTTATTTATTTCAACTTTTTTTTTTAATTAGAGGAATATTTGTGTGTGGGATCGAGTTCAACAACATCAGAAAAAAAACAAAATAATGGATCTTGCGACAGTTTAAATTTCAGCGTTTCTATAGATTAGGAGCCGAGCAAACTTTACCTCTGTCGTGACGTTTGTAAAAGGAATTCTACGAAATCGAACGGAACGAAACGAAAGGTTGTACGCCGTTCCGAATATTCCCGAAGTGCTCATTTTACTTTATTTATTTCAACTTTTTTTTTTAATTATGGGAATATTTGTGTGTGGGGTCGAGTTTAACAACAACAGAAAAACACAAAATAATGGCGGTTCCGACATTGTATATTTCAGCGTTTCTATAGATTAGGACCCAGGCAAACGTAACCTCCGTCGTGACGTTTGCATGACGTTTGTAAAAGGAATTCTACGAAATACAACGGAACGATACGGAAGGTTGTACGCCGTTCCGAATATTCCCGAAGTGCTAATTTTACTTTATTTATTTCAACTTTTTTTTTTTAATTAGAGGAATATTTGTGTGTGGGATCGAGTTCAACAACATCAGAAAAAAAACAAAATAATGGATCTTGCGACAGTTTAAATTTCAGCGTTTCGATAGATTAGGACCCAAGCAAACGTAACCACAGTCGTGACGTTTGCATGACGTTTGAAAAAGGAATTCTACGAAATCGAACGGAACGAAACGAAAGATAGTACGCCGTTCCGAATATTCCCGAAGTGCTCATTTTACTTTATTTATTTCAACTTTTTTTTTTAATTATGGGAATATTTGTGTGTGGGGTCGAGTTTAACAACAACAGAAAAACACAAAATAATGGCGGTTCCGACATTGTATATTTCAGCGTTTCTATAGATTAGGACCCAGGCAAACGTAACCTCCGTCGTGACGTTTGCATGACGTTTGTAAAAGGAATTCTACGAAATACAACGGAACGATACGGAAGGTTGTACGCCGTTCCGAATATTCCCGAAGTGCTAATTTTTATTTATTTATTTCAACTTTTTTTTTTTAATTAGAGGAATATTTGTGTGTGGGATCGAGTTCAACAACATCAGAAAAAAAACAAAATAATGGATCTTGCGACAGTTTAAATTTCAGCGTTTCTATAGATTAGGAGCCGAGCAAACTTTACCTCTGTCGTGACGTTTGTAAAAGGAATTCTACGAAATCGAACGGAACGAAACGAAAGGTTGTACGCCGTTCCGAATATTCCCGAAGTGCTCATTTTACTTTATTTATTTCAACTTTTTTTTTTAATTATGGGAATATTTGTGTGTGGGGTCGAGTTTAACAACAACAGAAAAACACAAAATAATGGCGGTTCCGACATTGTATATTTCAGCGTTTCTATAGATTAGGACCCAGGCAAACGTAACCTCCGTCGTGACGTTTGCATGACGTTTGTAAAAGGAATTCTACGAAATCGAACGGAACGAAACGAAAGATAGTACGCCGTTCCGAATATTCCCGAAGTGCTCATTTTACTTTATTTATTTCAACTTTTTTTTTTAATTAGAGGAATATTTGTGTGTGGGATCGAGTTCAACAACATCAGAAAAAAAACAAAATAATGGATCTTGCGACAGTTTAAATTTCAGCGTTTCTATAGATTAGGAGCCGAGCAAACTTTACCTCTGTCGTGACGTTTGTAAAAGGAATTCTACGAAATCGAACGGAACGAAACGAAAGGTTGTACGCCGTTCCGAATATTCCCGAAGTGCTCATTTTACTTTATTTATTTCAACTTTTTTTTTTAATTATGGGAATATTTGTGTGTGGGGTCGAGTTTAACAACAACAGAAAAACACAAAATAATGGCGGTTCCGACATTGTATATTTCAGCGTTTCTATAGATTAGGACCCAGGCAAACGTAACCTCCGTCGTGACGTTTGCATGACGTTTGTAAAAGGAATTCTACGAAATACAACGGAACGATACGGAAGGTTGTACGCCGTTCCGAATATTCCCGAAGTGCTAATTTTACTTTATTTATTTCAACTTTTTTTTTTTAATTAGAGGAATATTTGTGTGTGGGATCGAGTTCAACAACATCAGAAAAAAAACAAAATAATGGATCTTGCGACAGTTTAAATTTCAGCGTTTCGATAGATTAGGACCCAAGCAAACGTAACCACAGTCGTGACGTTTGCATGACGTTTGAAAAAGGAATTCTACGAAATCGAACGGAACGAAACGAAAGATAGTACGCCGTTCCGAATATTCCCGAAGTGCTCATTTTACTTTATTTATTTCAACTTTTTTTTTTAATTATGGGAATATTTGTGTGTGGGGTCGAGTTTAACAACAACAGAAAAACACAAAATAATGGCGGTTCCGACATTGTATATTTCAGCGTTTCTATAGATTAGGACCCAGGCAAACGTAACCTCCGTCGTGACGTTTGCATGACGTTTGTAAAAGGAATTCTACGAAATACAACGGAACGATACGGAAGGTTGTACGCCGTTCCGAATATTCCCGAAGTGCTAATTTTTATTTATTTATTTCAACTTTTTTTTTTTAATTAGAGGAATATTTGTGTGTGGGATCGAGTTCAACAACATCAGAAAAAAAACAAAATAATGGATCTTGCGACAGTTTAAATTTCAGCGTTTCTATAGATTAGGAGCCGAGCAAACTTTACCTCTGTCGTGACGTTTGTAAAAGGAATTCTACGAAATCGAACGGAACGAAACGAAAGGTTGTACGCCGTTCCGAATATTCCCGAAGTGCTCATTTTACTTTATTTATTTCAACTTTTTTTTTTAATTATGGGAATATTTGTGTGTGGGGTCGAGTTTAACAACAACAGAAAAACACAAAATAATGGCGGTTCCGACATTGTATATTTCAGCGTTTCTATAGATTAGGACCCAGGCAAACGTAACCTCCGTCGTGACGTTTGCATGACGTTTGTAAAAGGAATTCTACGAAATCGAACGGAACGAAACGAAAGATAGTACGCCGTTCCGAATATTCCCGAAGTGCTCATTTTACTTTATTTATTTCAACTTTTTTTTTTAATTAGAGGAATATTTGTGTGTGGGATCGAGTTCAACAACATCAGAAAAAAAACAAAATAATGGATCTTGCGACAGTTTAAATTTCAGCGTTTCTATAGATTAGGAGCCGAGCAAACTTTACCTCTGTCGTGACGTTTGTAAAAGGAATTCTACGAAATCGAACGGAACGAAACGAAAGGTTGTACGCCGTTCCGAATATTCCCGAAGTGCTCATTTTACTTTATTTATTTCAACTTTTTTTTTTAATTATGGGAATATTTGTGTGTGGGGTCGAGTTTAACAACAACAGAAAAACACAAAATAATGGCGGTTCCGACATTGTATATTTCAGCGTTTCTATAGATTAGGACCCAGGCAAACGTAACCTCCGTCGTGACGTTTGCATGACGTTTGTAAAAGGAATTCTACGAAATCGAACGGAACGAAACGAAAGATAGTACGCCGTTCCGAATATTCCCGAAGTGCTCATTTTACTTTATTTATTTCAACTTTTTTTTTTAATTATGGGAATATTTGTGTGTGGGGTCGAGTTTAACAACAACAGAAAAACACAAAATAATGGCGGTTCCGACATTGTATATTTCAGCGTTTCTATAGATTAGGACCCAGGCAAACGTAACCTCCGTCGTGACGTTTGCATGACGTTTGTAAAAGGAATTCTACGAAATCGAACGGAACGAAACGAAAGATAGTACGCCGTTCCGAATATTCCCGAAGTGCTCATTTTACTTTATTTATTTCAACTTTTTTTTTTAATTAGAGGAATATTTGTGTGTGGGATCGAGTTCAACAACATCAGAAAAAAAACAAAATAATGGATCTTGCGACAGTTTAAATTTCAGCGTTTCTATAGATTAGGAGCCGAGCAAACTTTACCTCTGTCGTGACGTTTGTAAAAGGAATTCTACGAAATCGAACGGAACGAAACGAAAGGTTGTACGCCGTTCCGAATATTCCCGAAGTGCTCATTTTACTTTATTTATTTCAACTTTTTTTTTTAATTATGGGAATATTTGTGTGTGGGGTCGAGTTTAACAACAACAGAAAAACACAAAATAATGGCGGTTCCGACATTGTATATTTCAGCGTTTCTATAGATTAGGACCCAGGCAAACGTAACCTCCGTCGTGACGTTTGCATGACGTTTGTAAAAGGAATTCTACGAAATACAACGGAACGATACGGAAGGTTGTACGCCGTTCCGAATATTCCCGAAGTGCTAATTTTACTTTATTTATTTCAACTTTTTTTTTTTAATTAGAGGAATATTTGTGTGTGGGATCGAGTTCAACAACATCAGAAAAAAAACAAAATAATGGATCTTGCGACAGTTTAAATTTCAGCGTTTCGATAGATTAGGACCCAAGCAAACGTAACCACAGTCGTGACGTTTGCATGACGTTTGAAAAAGGAATTCTACGAAATCGAACGGAACGAAACGAAAGATAGTACGCCGTTCCGAATATTCCCGAAGTGCTCATTTTACTTTATTTATTTCAACTTTTTTTTTTAATTATGGGAATATTTGTGTGTGGGGTCGAGTTTAACAACAACAGAAAAACACAAAATAATGGCGGTTCCGACATTGTATATTTCAGCGTTTCTATAGATTAGGACCCAGGCAAACGTAACCTCCGTCGTGACGTTTGCATGACGTTTGTAAAAGGAATTCTACGAAATACAACGGAACGATACGGAAGGTTGTACGCCGTTCCGAATATTCCCGAAGTGCTAATTTTTATTTATTTATTTCAACTTTTTTTTTTTAATTAGAGGAATATTTGTGTGTGGGATCGAGTTCAACAACATCAGAAAAAAAACAAAATAATGGATCTTGCGACAGTTTAAATTTCAGCGTTTCTATAGATTAGGAGCCGAGCAAACTTTACCTCTGTCGTGACGTTTGTAAAAGGAATTCTACGAAATCGAACGGAACGAAACGAAAGGTTGTACGCCGTTCCGAATATTCCCGAAGTGCTCATTTTACTTTATTTATTTCAACTTTTTTTTTTAATTATGGGAATATTTGTGTGTGGGGTCGAGTTTAACAACAACAGAAAAACACAAAATAATGGCGGTTCCGACATTGTATATTTCAGCGTTTCTATAGATTAGGACCCAGGCAAACGTAACCTCCGTCGTGACGTTTGCATGACGTTTGTAAAAGGAATTCTACGAAATACAACGGAACGATACGGAAGGTTGTACGCCGTTCCGAATATTCCCGAAGTGCTAATTTTACTTTATTTATTTCAACTTTTTTTTTTTAATTAGAGGAATATTTGTGTGTGGGATCGAGTTCAACAACATCAGAAAAAAAACAAAATAATGGATCTTGCGACAGTTTAAATTTCAGCGTTTCGATAGATTAGGACCCAAGCAAACGTAACCACAGTCGTGACGTTTGCATGACGTTTGAAAAAGGAATTCTACGAAATCGAACGGAACGAAACGAAAGATAGTACGCCGTTCCGAATATTCCCGAAGTGCTCATTTTACTTTATTTATTTCAACTTTTTTTTTTAATTATGGGAATATTTGTGTGTGGGGTCGAGTTTAACAACAACAGAAAAACACAAAATAATGGCGGTTCCGACATTGTATATTTCAGCGTTTCTATAGATTAGGACCCAGGCAAACGTAACCTCCGTCGTGACGTTTGCATGACGTTTGTAAAAGGAATTCTACGAAATACAACGGAACGATACGGAAGGTTGTACGCCGTTCCGAATATTCCCGAAGTGCTAATTTTTATTTATTTATTTCAACTTTTTTTTTTTAATTAGAGGAATATTTGTGTGTGGGATCGAGTTCAACAACATCAGAAAAAAAACAAAATAATGGATCTTGCGACAGTTTAAATTTCAGCGTTTCTATAGATTAGGAGCCGAGCAAACTTTACCTCTGTCGTGACGTTTGTAAAAGGAATTCTACGAAATCGAACGGAACGAAACGAAAGGTTGTACGCCGTTCCGAATATTCCCGAAGTGCTCATTTTACTTTATTTATTTCAACTTTTTTTTTTAATTATGGGAATATTTGTGTGTGGGGTCGAGTTTAACAACAACAGAAAAACACAAAATAATGGCGGTTCCGACATTGTATATTTCAGCGTTTCTATAGATTAGGACCCAGGCAAACGTAACCTCCGTCGTGACGTTTGCATGACGTTTGTAAAAGGAATTCTACGAAATACAACGGAACGATACGGAAGGTTGTACGCCGTTCCGAATATTCCCGAAGTGCTAATTTTACTTTATTTATTTCAACTTTTTTTTTTTAATTAGAGGAATATTTGTGTGTGGGATCGAGTTCAACAACATCAGAAAAAAAACAAAATAATGGATCTTGCGACAGTTTAAATTTCAGCGTTTCGATAGATTAGGACCCAAGCAAACGTAACCACAGTCGTGACGTTTGCATGACGTTTGAAAAAGGAATTCTACGAAATCGAACGGAACGAAACGAAAGATAGTACGCCGTTCCGAATATTCCCGAAGTGCTCATTTTACTTTATTTATTTCAACTTTTTTTTTTAATTATGGGAATATTTGTGTGTGGGGTCGAGTTTAACAACAACAGAAAAACACAAAATAATGGCGGTTCCGACATTGTATATTTCAGCGTTTCTATAGATTAGGACCCAGGCAAACGTAACCTCCGTCGTGACGTTTGCATGACGTTTGTAAAAGGAATTCTACGAAATACAACGGAACGATACGGAAGGTTGTACGCCGTTCCGAATATTCCCGAAGTGCTAATTTTTATTTATTTATTTCAACTTTTTTTTTTTAATTAGAGGAATATTTGTGTGTGGGATCGAGTTCAACAACATCAGAAAAAAAACAAAATAATGGATCTTGCGACAGTTTAAATTTCAGCGTTTCTATAGATTAGGAGCCGAGCAAACTTTACCTCTGTCGTGACGTTTGTAAAAGGAATTCTACGAAATCGAACGGAACGAAACGAAAGGTTGTACGCCGTTCCGAATATTCCCGAAGTGCTCATTTTACTTTATTTATTTCAACTTTTTTTTTTAATTATGGGAATATTTGTGTGTGGGGTCGAGTTTAACAACAACAGAAAAACACAAAATAATGGCGGTTCCGACATTGTATATTTCAGCGTTTCTATAGATTAGGACCCAGGCAAACGTAACCTCCGTCGTGACGTTTGCATGACGTTTGTAAAAGGAATTCTACGAAATCGAACGGAACGAAACGAAAGATAGTACGCCGTTCCGAATATTCCCGAAGTGCTCATTTTACTTTATTTATTTCAACTTTTTTTTTTAATTAGAGGAATATTTGTGTGTGGGATCGAGTTCAACAACATCAGAAAAAAAACAAAATAATGGATCTTGCGACAGTTTAAATTTCAGCGTTTCTATAGATTAGGAGCCGAGCAAACTTTACCTCTGTCGTGACGTTTGTAAAAGGAATTCTACGAAATCGAACGGAACGAAACGAAAGGTTGTACGCCGTTCCGAATATTCCCGAAGTGCTCATTTTACTTTATTTATTTCAACTTTTTTTTTTAATTATGGGAATATTTGTGTGTGGGGTCGAGTTTAACAACAACAGAAAAACACAAAATAATGGCGGTTCCGACATTGTATATTTCAGCGTTTCTATAGATTAGGACCCAGGCAAACGTAACCTCCGTCGTGACGTTTGCATGACGTTTGTAAAAGGAATTCTACGAAATCGAACGGAACGAAACGAAAGATAGTACGCCGTTCCGAATATTCCCGAAGTGCTCATTTTACTTTATTTATTTCAACTTTTTTTTTTAATTAGAGGAATATTTGTGTGTGGGATCGAGTTCAACAACATCAGAAAAAAAACAAAATAATGGATCTTGCGACAGTTTAAATTTCAGCGTTTCTATAGATTAGGAGCCGAGCAAACTTTACCTCTGTCGTGACGTTTGTAAAAGGAATTCTACGAAATACAACGGAACGATACGGAAGGTTGTACGCCGTTCCGAATATTCCCGAAGTGCTAATTTTTATTTATTTATTTCAACTTTTTTTTTTTAATTAGAGGAATATTTGTGTGTGGGATCGAGTTCAACAACATCAGAAAAAAAACAAAATAATGGATCTTGCGACAGTTTAAATTTCAGCGTTTCTATAGATTAGGAGCCGAGCAAACTTTACCTCTGTCGTGACGTTTGTAAAAGGAATTCTACGAAATCGAACGGAACGAAACGAAAGGTTGTACGCCGTTCCGAATATTCCCGAAGTGCTCATTTTACTTTATTTATTTCAACTTTTTTTTTTAATTATGGGAATATTTGTGTGTGGGGTCGAGTTTAACAACAACAGAAAAACACAAAATAATGGCGGTTCCGACATTGTATATTTCAGCGTTTCTATAGATTAGGACCCAGGCAAACGTAACCTCCGTCGTGACGTTTGCATGACGTTTGTAAAAGGAATTCTACGAAATACAACGGAACGATACGGAAGGTTGTACGCCGTTCCGAATATTCCCGAAGTGCTAATTTTACTTTATTTATTTCAACTTTTTTTTTTTAATTAGAGGAATATTTGTGTGTGGGATCGAGTTCAACAACATCAGAAAAAAAACAAAATAATGGATCTTGCGACAGTTTAAATTTCAGCGTTTCGATAGATTAGGACCCAAGCAAACGTAACCACAGTCGTGACGTTTGCATGACGTTTGAAAAAGGAATTCTACGAAATCGAACGGAACGAAACGAAAGATAGTACGCCGTTCCGAATATTCCCGAAGTGCTCATTTTACTTTATTTATTTCAACTTTTTTTTTTAATTATGGGAATATTTGTGTGTGGGGTCGAGTTTAACAACAACAGAAAAACACAAAATAATGGCGGTTCCGACATTGTATATTTCAGCGTTTCTATAGATTAGGACCCAGGCAAACGTAACCTCCGTCGTGACGTTTGCATGACGTTTGTAAAAGGAATTCTACGAAATACAACGGAACGATACGGAAGGTTGTACGCCGTTCCGAATATTCCCGAAGTGCTAATTTTTATTTATTTATTTCAACTTTTTTTTTTTAATTAGAGGAATATTTGTGTGTGGGATCGAGTTCAACAACATCAGAAAAAAAACAAAATAATGGATCTTGCGACAGTTTAAATTTCAGCGTTTCTATAGATTAGGAGCCGAGCAAACTTTACCTCTGTCGTGACGTTTGTAAAAGGAATTCTACGAAATCGAACGGAACGAAACGAAAGGTTGTACGCCGTTCCGAATATTCCCGAAGTGCTCATTTTACTTTATTTATTTCAACTTTTTTTTTTAATTATGGGAATATTTGTGTGTGGGGTCGAGTTTAACAACAACAGAAAAACACAAAATAATGGCGGTTCCGACATTGTATATTTCAGCGTTTCTATAGATTAGGACCCAGGCAAACGTAACCTCCGTCGTGACGTTTGCATGACGTTTGTAAAAGGAATTCTACGAAATCGAACGGAACGAAACGAAAGATAGTACGCCGTTCCGAATATTCCCGAAGTGCTCATTTTACTTTATTTATTTCAACTTTTTTTTTTAATTAGAGGAATATTTGTGTGTGGGATCGAGTTCAACAACATCAGAAAAAAAACAAAATAATGGATCTTGCGACAGTTTAAATTTCAGCGTTTCTATAGATTAGGAGCCGAGCAAACTTTACCTCTGTCGTGACGTTTGTAAAAGGAATTCTACGAAATCGAACGGAACGAAACGAAAGGTTGTACGCCGTTCCGAATATTCCCGAAGTGCTCATTTTACTTTATTTATTTCAACTTTTTTTTTTAATTATGGGAATATTTGTGTGTGGGGTCGAGTTTAACAACAACAGAAAAACACAAAATAATGGCGGTTCCGACATTGTATATTTCAGCGTTTCTATAGATTAGGACCCAGGCAAACGTAACCTCCGTCGTGACGTTTGCATGACGTTTGTAAAAGGAATTCTACGAAATACAACGGAACGATACGGAAGGTTGTACGCCGTTCCGAATATTCCCGAAGTGCTAATTTTACTTTATTTATTTCAACTTTTTTTTTTTAATTAGAGGAATATTTGTGTGTGGGATCGAGTTCAACAACATCAGAAAAAAAACAAAATAATGGATCTTGCGACAGTTTAAATTTCAGCGTTTCGATAGATTAGGACCCAAGCAAACGTAACCACAGTCGTGACGTTTGCATGACGTTTGAAAAAGGAATTCTACGAAATCGAACGGAACGAAACGAAAGATAGTACGCCGTTCCGAATATTCCCGAAGTGCTCATTTTACTTTATTTATTTCAACTTTTTTTTTTAATTATGGGAATATTTGTGTGTGGGGTCGAGTTTAACAACAACAGAAAAACACAAAATAATGGCGGTTCCGACATTGTATATTTCAGCGTTTCTATAGATTAGGACCCAGGCAAACGTAACCTCCGTCGTGACGTTTGCATGACGTTTGTAAAAGGAATTCTACGAAATACAACGGAACGATACGGAAGGTTGTACGCCGTTCCGAATATTCCCGAAGTGCTAATTTTTATTTATTTATTTCAACTTTTTTTTTTTAATTAGAGGAATATTTGTGTGTGGGATCGAGTTCAACAACATCAGAAAAAAAACAAAATAATGGATCTTGCGACAGTTTAAATTTCAGCGTTTCTATAGATTAGGAGCCGAGCAAACTTTACCTCTGTCGTGACGTTTGTAAAAGGAATTCTACGAAATCGAACGGAACGAAACGAAAGGTTGTACGCCGTTCCGAATATTCCCGAAGTGCTCATTTTACTTTATTTATTTCAACTTTTTTTTTTAATTATGGGAATATTTGTGTGTGGGGTCGAGTTTAACAACAACAGAAAAACACAAAATAATGGCGGTTCCGACATTGTATATTTCAGCGTTTCTATAGATTAGGACCCAGGCAAACGTAACCTCCGTCGTGACGTTTGCATGACGTTTGTAAAAGGAATTCTACGAAATCGAACGGAACGAAACGAAAGATAGTACGCCGTTCCGAATATTCCCGAAGTGCTCATTTTACTTTATTTATTTCAACTTTTTTTTTTAATTAGAGGAATATTTGTGTGTGGGATCGAGTTCAACAACATCAGAAAAAAAACAAAATAATGGATCTTGCGACAGTTTAAATTTCAGCGTTTCTATAGATTAGGAGCCGAGCAAACTTTACCTCTGTCGTGACGTTTGTAAAAGGAATTCTACGAAATCGAACGGAACGAAACGAAAGGTTGTACGCCGTTCCGAATATTCCCGAAGTGCTCATTTTACTTTATTTATTTCAACTTTTTTTTTTAATTATGGGAATATTTGTGTGTGGGGTCGAGTTTAACAACAACAGAAAAACACAAAATAATGGCGGTTCCGACATTGTATATTTCAGCGTTTCTATAGATTAGGACCCAGGCAAACGTAACCTCCGTCGTGACGTTTGCATGACGTTTGTAAAAGGAATTCTACGAAATCGAACGGAACGAAACGAAAGATAGTACGCCGTTCCGAATATTCCCGAAGTGCTCATTTTACTTTATTTATTTCAACTTTTTTTTTTAATTATGGGAATATTTGTGTGTGGGGTCGAGTTTAACAACAACAGAAAAACACAAAATAATGGCGGTTCCGACATTGTATATTTCAGCGTTTCTATAGATTAGGACCCAGGCAAACGTAACCTCCGTCGTGACGTTTGCATGACGTTTGTAAAAGGAATTCTACGAAATCGAACGGAACGAAACGAAAGATAGTACGCCGTTCCGAATATTCCCGAAGTGCTCATTTTACTTTATTTATTTCAACTTTTTTTTTTAATTAGAGGAATATTTGTGTGTGGGATCGAGTTCAACAACATCAGAAAAAAAACAAAATAATGGATCTTGCGACAGTTTAAATTTCAGCGTTTCTATAGATTAGGAGCCGAGCAAACTTTACCTCTGTCGTGACGTTTGTAAAAGGAATTCTACGAAATCGAACGGAACGAAACGAAAGGTTGTACGCCGTTCCGAATATTCCCGAAGTGCTCATTTTACTTTATTTATTTCAACTTTTTTTTTTAATTATGGGAATATTTGTGTGTGGGGTCGAGTTTAACAACAACAGAAAAACACAAAATAATGGCGGTTCCGACATTGTATATTTCAGCGTTTCTATAGATTAGGACCCAGGCAAACGTAACCTCCGTCGTGACGTTTGCATGACGTTTGTAAAAGGAATTCTACGAAATACAACGGAACGATACGGAAGGTTGTACGCCGTTCCGAATATTCCCGAAGTGCTAATTTTACTTTATTTATTTCAACTTTTTTTTTTTAATTAGAGGAATATTTGTGTGTGGGATCGAGTTCAACAACATCAGAAAAAAAACAAAATAATGGATCTTGCGACAGTTTAAATTTCAGCGTTTCTATAGATTAGGAGCCGAGCAAACTTTACCTCTGTCGTGACGTTTGTAAAAGGAATTCTACGAAATCGAACGGAACGAAACGAAAGGTTGTACGCCGTTCCGAATATTCCCGAAGTGCTCATTTTACTTTATTTATTTCAACTTTTTTTTTTAATTATGGGAATATTTGTGTGTGGGGTCGAGTTTAACAACAACAGAAAAACACAAAATAATGGCGGTTCCGACATTGTATATTTCAGCGTTTCTATAGATTAGGACCCAGGCAAACGTAACCTCCGTCGTGACGTTTGCATGACGTTTGTAAAAGGAATTCTACGAAATCGAACGGAACGAAACGAAAGATAGTACGCCGTTCCGAATATTCCCGAAGTGCTCATTTTACTTTATTTATTTCAACTTTTTTTTTTAATTAGAGGAATATTTGTGTGTGGGATCGAGTTCAACAACATCAGAAAAAAAACAAAATAATGGATCTTGCGACAGTTTAAATTTCAGCGTTTCTATAGATTAGGAGCCGAGCAAACTTTACCTCTGTCGTGACGTTTGTAAAAGGAATTCTACGAAATCGAACGGAACGAAACGAAAGGTTGTACGCCGTTCCGAATATTCCCGAAGTGCTCATTTTACTTTATTTATTTCAACTTTTTTTTTTAATTATGGGAATATTTGTGTGTGGGGTCGAGTTTAACAACAACAGAAAAACACAAAATAATGGCGGTTCCGACATTGTATATTTCAGCGTTTCTATAGATTAGGACCCAGGCAAACGTAACCTCCGTCGTGACGTTTGCATGACGTTTGTAAAAGGAATTCTACGAAATACAACGGAACGATACGGAAGGTTGTACGCCGTTCCGAATATTCCCGAAGTGCTAATTTTACTTTATTTATTTCAACTTTTTTTTTTTAATTAGAGGAATATTTGTGTGTGGGATCGAGTTCAACAACATCAGAAAAAAAACAAAATAATGGATCTTGCGACAGTTTAAATTTCAGCGTTTCGATAGATTAGGACCCAAGCAAACGTAACCACAGTCGTGACGTTTGCATGACGTTTGAAAAAGGAATTCTACGAAATCGAACGGAACGAAACGAAAGATAGTACGCCGTTCCGAATATTCCCGAAGTGCTCATTTTACTTTATTTATTTCAACTTTTTTTTTTAATTATGGGAATATTTGTGTGTGGGGTCGAGTTTAACAACAACAGAAAAACACAAAATAATGGCGGTTCCGACATTGTATATTTCAGCGTTTCTATAGATTAGGACCCAGGCAAACGTAACCTCCGTCGTGACGTTTGCATGACGTTTGTAAAAGGAATTCTACGAAATACAACGGAACGATACGGAAGGTTGTACGCCGTTCCGAATATTCCCGAAGTGCTAATTTTTATTTATTTATTTCAACTTTTTTTTTTTAATTAGAGGAATATTTGTGTGTGGGATCGAGTTCAACAACATCAGAAAAAAAACAAAATAATGGATCTTGCGACAGTTTAAATTTCAGCGTTTCTATAGATTAGGAGCCGAGCAAACTTTACCTCTGTCGTGACGTTTGTAAAAGGAATTCTACGAAATCGAACGGAACGAAACGAAAGGTTGTACGCCGTTCCGAATATTCCCGAAGTGCTCATTTTACTTTATTTATTTCAACTTTTTTTTTTAATTATGGGAATATTTGTGTGTGGGGTCGAGTTTAACAACAACAGAAAAACACAAAATAATGGCGGTTCCGACATTGTATATTTCAGCGTTTCTATAGATTAGGACCCAGGCAAACGTAACCTCCGTCGTGACGTTTGCATGACGTTTGTAAAAGGAATTCTACGAAATCGAACGGAACGAAACGAAAGATAGTACGCCGTTCCGAATATTCCCGAAGTGCTCATTTTACTTTATTTATTTCAACTTTTTTTTTTAATTAGAGGAATATTTGTGTGTGGGATCGAGTTCAACAACATCAGAAAAAAAACAAAATAATGGATCTTGCGACAGTTTAAATTTCAGCGTTTCTATAGATTAGGAGCCGAGCAAACTTTACCTCTGTCGTGACGTTTGTAAAAGGAATTCTACGAAATCGAACGGAACGAAACGAAAGGTTGTACGCCGTTCCGAATATTCCCGAAGTGCTCATTTTACTTTATTTATTTCAACTTTTTTTTTTAATTATGGGAATATTTGTGTGTGGGGTCGAGTTTAACAACAACAGAAAAACACAAAATAATGGCGGTTCCGACATTGTATATTTCAGCGTTTCTATAGATTAGGACCCAGGCAAACGTAACCTCCGTCGTGACGTTTGCATGACGTTTGTAAAAGGAATTCTACGAAATCGAACGGAACGAAACGAAAGATAGTACGCCGTTCCGAATATTCCCGAAGTGCTCATTTTACTTTATTTATTTCAACTTTTTTTTTTAATTATGGGAATATTTGTGTGTGGGGTCGAGTTTAACAACAACAGAAAAACACAAAATAATGGCGGTTCCGACATTGTATATTTCAGCGTTTCTATAGATTAGGACCCAGGCAAACGTAACCTCCGTCGTGACGTTTGCATGACGTTTGTAAAAGGAATTCTACGAAATCGAACGGAACGAAACGAAAGATAGTACGCCGTTCCGAATATTCCCGAAGTGCTCATTTTACTTTATTTATTTCAACTTTTTTTTTTAATTAGAGGAATATTTGTGTGTGGGATCGAGTTCAACAACATCAGAAAAAAAACAAAATAATGGATCTTGCGACAGTTTAAATTTCAGCGTTTCTATAGATTAGGAGCCGAGCAAACTTTACCTCTGTCGTGACGTTTGTAAAAGGAATTCTACGAAATCGAACGGAACGAAACGAAAGGTTGTACGCCGTTCCGAATATTCCCGAAGTGCTCATTTTACTTTATTTATTTCAACTTTTTTTTTTAATTATGGGAATATTTGTGTGTGGGGTCGAGTTTAACAACAACAGAAAAACACAAAATAATGGCGGTTCCGACATTGTATATTTCAGCGTTTCTATAGATTAGGACCCAGGCAAACGTAACCTCCGTCGTGACGTTTGCATGACGTTTGTAAAAGGAATTCTACGAAATACAACGGAACGATACGGAAGGTTGTACGCCGTTCCGAATATTCCCGAAGTGCTAATTTTACTTTATTTATTTCAACTTTTTTTTTTTAATTAGAGGAATATTTGTGTGTGGGATCGAGTTCAACAACATCAGAAAAAAAACAAAATAATGGATCTTGCGACAGTTTAAATTTCAGCGTTTCTATAGATTAGGAGCCGAGCAAACTTTACCTCTGTCGTGACGTTTGTAAAAGGAATTCTACGAAATCGAACGGAACGAAACGAAAGGTTGTACGCCGTTCCGAATATTCCCGAAGTGCTCATTTTACTTTATTTATTTCAACTTTTTTTTTTAATTATGGGAATATTTGTGTGTGGGGTCGAGTTTAACAACAACAGAAAAACACAAAATAATGGCGGTTCCGACATTGTATATTTCAGCGTTTCTATAGATTAGGACCCAGGCAAACGTAACCTCCGTCGTGACGTTTGCATGACGTTTGTAAAAGGAATTCTACGAAATCGAACGGAACGAAACGAAAGATAGTACGCCGTTCCGAATATTCCCGAAGTGCTCATTTTACTTTATTTATTTCAACTTTTTTTTTTAATTAGAGGAATATTTGTGTGTGGGATCGAGTTCAACAACATCAGAAAAAAAACAAAATAATGGATCTTGCGACAGTTTAAATTTCAGCGTTTCTATAGATTAGGAGCCGAGCAAACTTTACCTCTGTCGTGACGTTTGTAAAAGGAATTCTACGAAATCGAACGGAACGAAACGAAAGGTTGTACGCCGTTCCGAATATTCCCGAAGTGCTCATTTTACTTTATTTATTTCAACTTTTTTTTTTAATTATGGGAATATTTGTGTGTGGGGTCGAGTTTAACAACAACAGAAAAACACAAAATAATGGCGGTTCCGACATTGTATATTTCAGCGTTTCTATAGATTAGGACCCAGGCAAACGTAACCTCCGTCGTGACGTTTGCATGACGTTTGTAAAAGGAATTCTACGAAATCGAACGGAACGAAACGAAAGATAGTACGCCGTTCCGAATATTCCCGAAGTGCTCATTTTACTTTATTTATTTCAACTTTTTTTTTTAATTATGGGAATATTTGTGTGTGGGGTCGAGTTTAACAACAACAGAAAAACACAAAATAATGGCGGTTCCGACATTGTATATTTCAGCGTTTCTATAGATTAGGACCCAGGCAAACGTAACCTCCGTCGTGACGTTTGCATGACGTTTGTAAAAGGAATTCTACGAAATCGAACGGAACGAAACGAAAGATAGTACGCCGTTCCGAATATTCCCGAAGTGCTCATTTTACTTTATTTATTTCAACTTTTTTTTTTAATTAGAGGAATATTTGTGTGTGGGATCGAGTTCAACAACATCAGAAAAAAAACAAAATAATGGATCTTGCGACAGTTTAAATTTCAGCGTTTCTATAGATTAGGAGCCGAGCAAACTTTACCTCTGTCGTGACGTTTGTAAAAGGAATTCTACGAAATCGAACGGAACGAAACGAAAGGTTGTACGCCGTTCCGAATATTCCCGAAGTGCTCATTTTACTTTATTTATTTCAACTTTTTTTTTTAATTATGGGAATATTTGTGTGTGGGGTCGAGTTTAACAACAACAGAAAAACACAAAATAATGGCGGTTCCGACATTGTATATTTCAGCGTTTCTATAGATTAGGACCCAGGCAAACGTAACCTCCGTCGTGACGTTTGCATGACGTTTGTAAAAGGAATTCTACGAAATACAACGGAACGATACGGAAGGTTGTACGCCGTTCCGAATATTCCCGAAGTGCTAATTTTACTTTATTTATTTCAACTTTTTTTTTTTAATTAGAGGAATATTTGTGTGTGGGATCGAGTTCAACAACATCAGAAAAAAAACAAAATAATGGATCTTGCGACAGTTTAAATTTCAGCGTTTCTATAGATTAGGAGCCGAGCAAACTTTACCTCTGTCGTGACGTTTGTAAAAGGAATTCTACGAAATCGAACGGAACGAAACGAAAGGTTGTACGCCGTTCCGAATATTCCCGAAGTGCTCATTTTACTTTATTTATTTCAACTTTTTTTTTTAATTATGGGAATATTTGTGTGTGGGGTCGAGTTTAACAACAACAGAAAAACACAAAATAATGGCGGTTCCGACATTGTATATTTCAGCGTTTCTATAGATTAGGACCCAGGCAAACGTAACCTCCGTCGTGACGTTTGCATGACGTTTGTAAAAGGAATTCTACGAAATCGAACGGAACGAAACGAAAGATAGTACGCCGTTCCGAATATTCCCGAAGTGCTCATTTTACTTTATTTATTTCAACTTTTTTTTTTAATTAGAGGAATATTTGTGTGTGGGATCGAGTTCAACAACATCAGAAAAAAAACAAAATAATGGATCTTGCGACAGTTTAAATTTCAGCGTTTCTATAGATTAGGAGCCGAGCAAACTTTACCTCTGTCGTGACGTTTGTAAAAGGAATTCTACGAAATCGAACGGAACGAAACGAAAGGTTGTACGCCGTTCCGAATATTCCCGAAGTGCTCATTTTACTTTATTTATTTCAACTTTTTTTTTTAATTATGGGAATATTTGTGTGTGGGGTCGAGTTTAACAACAACAGAAAAACACAAAATAATGGCGGTTCCGACATTGTATATTTCAGCGTTTCTATAGATTAGGACCCAGGCAAACGTAACCTCCGTCGTGACGTTTGCATGACGTTTGTAAAAGGAATTCTACGAAATACAACGGAACGATACGGAAGGTTGTACGCCGTTCCGAATATTCCCGAAGTGCTAATTTTACTTTATTTATTTCAACTTTTTTTTTTTAATTAGAGGAATATTTGTGTGTGGGATCGAGTTCAACAACATCAGAAAAAAAACAAAATAATGGATCTTGCGACAGTTTAAATTTCAGCGTTTCGATAGATTAGGACCCAAGCAAACGTAACCACAGTCGTGACGTTTGCATGACGTTTGAAAAAGGAATTCTACGAAATCGAACGGAACGAAACGAAAGATAGTACGCCGTTCCGAATATTCCCGAAGTGCTCATTTTACTTTATTTATTTCAACTTTTTTTTTTAATTATGGGAATATTTGTGTGTGGGGTCGAGTTTAACAACAACAGAAAAACACAAAATAATGGCGGTTCCGACATTGTATATTTCAGCGTTTCTATAGATTAGGACCCAGGCAAACGTAACCTCCGTCGTGACGTTTGCATGACGTTTGTAAAAGGAATTCTACGAAATACAACGGAACGATACGGAAGGTTGTACGCCGTTCCGAATATTCCCGAAGTGCTAATTTTTATTTATTTATTTCAACTTTTTTTTTTTAATTAGAGGAATATTTGTGTGTGGGATCGAGTTCAACAACATCAGAAAAAAAACAAAATAATGGATCTTGCGACAGTTTAAATTTCAGCGTTTCTATAGATTAGGAGCCGAGCAAACTTTACCTCTGTCGTGACGTTTGTAAAAGGAATTCTACGAAATCGAACGGAACGAAACGAAAGGTTGTACGCCGTTCCGAATATTCCCGAAGTGCTCATTTTACTTTATTTATTTCAACTTTTTTTTTTAATTATGGGAATATTTGTGTGTGGGGTCGAGTTTAACAACAACAGAAAAACACAAAATAATGGCGGTTCCGACATTGTATATTTCAGCGTTTCTATAGATTAGGACCCAGGCAAACGTAACCTCCGTCGTGACGTTTGCATGACGTTTGTAAAAGGAATTCTACGAAATCGAACGGAACGAAACGAAAGATAGTACGCCGTTCCGAATATTCCCGAAGTGCTCATTTTACTTTATTTATTTCAACTTTTTTTTTTAATTAGAGGAATATTTGTGTGTGGGATCGAGTTCAACAACATCAGAAAAAAAACAAAATAATGGATCTTGCGACAGTTTAAATTTCAGCGTTTCTATAGATTAGGAGCCGAGCAAACTTTACCTCTGTCGTGACGTTTGTAAAAGGAATTCTACGAAATCGAACGGAACGAAACGAAAGGTTGTACGCCGTTCCGAATATTCCCGAAGTGCTCATTTTACTTTATTTATTTCAACTTTTTTTTTTAATTATGGGAATATTTGTGTGTGGGGTCGAGTTTAACAACAACAGAAAAACACAAAATAATGGCGGTTCCGACATTGTATATTTCAGCGTTTCTATAGATTAGGACCCAGGCAAACGTAACCTCCGTCGTGACGTTTGCATGACGTTTGTAAAAGGAATTCTACGAAATCGAACGGAACGAAACGAAAGATAGTACGCCGTTCCGAATATTCCCGAAGTGCTCATTTTACTTTATTTATTTCAACTTTTTTTTTTAATTATGGGAATATTTGTGTGTGGGGTCGAGTTTAACAACAACAGAAAAACACAAAATAATGGCGGTTCCGACATTGTATATTTCAGCGTTTCTATAGATTAGGACCCAGGCAAACGTAACCTCCGTCGTGACGTTTGCATGACGTTTGTAAAAGGAATTCTACGAAATCGAACGGAACGAAACGAAAGATAGTACGCCGTTCCGAATATTCCCGAAGTGCTCATTTTACTTTATTTATTTCAACTTTTTTTTTTAATTAGAGGAATATTTGTGTGTGGGATCGAGTTCAACAACATCAGAAAAAAAACAAAATAATGGATCTTGCGACAGTTTAAATTTCAGCGTTTCTATAGATTAGGAGCCGAGCAAACTTTACCTCTGTCGTGACGTTTGTAAAAGGAATTCTACGAAATCGAACGGAACGAAACGAAAGGTTGTACGCCGTTCCGAATATTCCCGAAGTGCTCATTTTACTTTATTTATTTCAACTTTTTTTTTTAATTATGGGAATATTTGTGTGTGGGGTCGAGTTTAACAACAACAGAAAAACACAAAATAATGGCGGTTCCGACATTGTATATTTCAGCGTTTCTATAGATTAGGACCCAGGCAAACGTAACCTCCGTCGTGACGTTTGCATGACGTTTGTAAAAGGAATTCTACGAAATCGAACGGAACGATACGGAAGGTTGTACGCCGTTCCGAATATTCCCGAAGTGCTAATTTTACTTTATTTATTTCAACTTTTTTTTTTTAATTAGAGGAATATTTGTGTGTGGGATCGAGTTCAACAACATCAGAAAAAAAACAAAATAATGGATCTTGCGACAGTTTAAATTTCAGCGTTTCTATAGATTAGGAGCCGAGCAAACTTTACCTCTGTCGTGACGTTTGTAAAAGGAATTCTACGAAATCGAACGGAACGAAACGAAAGGTTGTACGCCGTTCCGAATATTCCCGAAGTGCTCATTTTACTTTATTTATTTCAACTTTTTTTTTTAATTATGGGAATATTTGTGTGTGGGGTCGAGTTTAACAACAACAGAAAAACACAAAATAATGGCGGTTCCGACATTGTATATTTCAGCGTTTCTATAGATTAGGACCCAGGCAAACGTAACCTCCGTCGTGACGTTTGCATGACGTTTGTAAAAGGAATTCTACGAAATCGAACGGAACGAAACGAAAGATAGTACGCCGTTCCGAATATTCCCGAAGTGCTCATTTTACTTTATTTATTTCAACTTTTTTTTTTAATTAGAGGAATATTTGTGTGTGGGATCGAGTTCAACAACATCAGAAAAAAAACAAAATAATGGATCTTGCGACAGTTTAAATTTCAGCGTTTCTATAGATTAGGAGCCGAGCAAACTTTACCTCTGTCGTGACGTTTGTAAAAGGAATTCTACGAAATCGAACGGAACGAAACGAAAGGTTGTACGCCGTTCCGAATATTCCCGAAGTGCTCATTTTACTTTATTTATTTCAACTTTTTTTTTTAATTATGGGAATATTTGTGTGTGGGGTCGAGTTTAACAACAACAGAAAAACACAAAATAATGGCGGTTCCGACATTGTATATTTCAGCGTTTCTATAGATTAGGACCCAGGCAAACGTAACCTCCGTCGTGACGTTTGCATGACGTTTGTAAAAGGAATTCTACGAAATACAACGGAACGATACGGAAGGTTGTACGCCGTTCCGAATATTCCCGAAGTGCTAATTTTACTTTATTTATTTCAACTTTTTTTTTTTAATTAGAGGAATATTTGTGTGTGGGATCGAGTTCAACAACATCAGAAAAAAAACAAAATAATGGATCTTGCGACAGTTTAAATTTCAGCGTTTCGATAGATTAGGACCCAAGCAAACGTAACCACAGTCGTGACGTTTGCATGACGTTTGAAAAAGGAATTCTACGAAATCGAACGGAACGAAACGAAAGATAGTACGCCGTTCCGAATATTCCCGAAGTGCTCATTTTACTTTATTTATTTCAACTTTTTTTTTTAATTATGGGAATATTTGTGTGTGGGGTCGAGTTTAACAACAACAGAAAAACACAAAATAATGGCGGTTCCGACATTGTATATTTCAGCGTTTCTATAGATTAGGACCCAGGCAAACGTAACCTCCGTCGTGACGTTTGCATGACGTTTGTAAAAGGAATTCTACGAAATACAACGGAACGATACGGAAGGTTGTACGCCGTTCCGAATATTCCCGAAGTGCTAATTTTTATTTATTTATTTCAACTTTTTTTTTTTAATTAGAGGAATATTTGTGTGTGGGATCGAGTTCAACAACATCAGAAAAAAAACAAAATAATGGATCTTGCGACAGTTTAAATTTCAGCGTTTCTATAGATTAGGAGCCGAGCAAACTTTACCTCTGTCGTGACGTTTGTAAAAGGAATTCTACGAAATCGAACGGAACGAAACGAAAGGTTGTACGCCGTTCCGAATATTCCCGAAGTGCTCATTTTACTTTATTTATTTCAACTTTTTTTTTTAATTATGGGAATATTTGTGTGTGGGGTCGAGTTTAACAACAACAGAAAAACACAAAATAATGGCGGTTCCGACATTGTATATTTCAGCGTTTCTATAGATTAGGACCCAGGCAAACGTAACCTCCGTCGTGACGTTTGCATGACGTTTGTAAAAGGAATTCTACGAAATCGAACGGAACGAAACGAAAGATAGTACGCCGTTCCGAATATTCCCGAAGTGCTCATTTTACTTTATTTATTTCAACTTTTTTTTTTAATTAGAGGAATATTTGTGTGTGGGATCGAGTTCAACAACATCAGAAAAAAAACAAAATAATGGATCTTGCGACAGTTTAAATTTCAGCGTTTCTATAGATTAGGAGCCGAGCAAACTTTACCTCTGTCGTGACGTTTGTAAAAGGAATTCTACGAAATCGAACGGAACGAAACGAAAGGTTGTACGCCGTTCCGAATATTCCCGAAGTGCTCATTTTACTTTATTTATTTCAACTTTTTTTTTTAATTATGGGAATATTTGTGTGTGGGGTCGAGTTTAACAACAACAGAAAAACACAAAATAATGGCGGTTCCGACATTGTATATTTCAGCGTTTCTATAGATTAGGACCCAGGCAAACGTAACCTCCGTCGTGACGTTTGCATGACGTTTGTAAAAGGAATTCTACGAAATCGAACGGAACGAAACGAAAGATAGTACGCCGTTCCGAATATTCCCGAAGTGCTCATTTTACTTTATTTATTTCAACTTTTTTTTTTAATTATGGGAATATTTGTGTGTGGGGTCGAGTTTAACAACAACAGAAAAACACAAAATAATGGCGGTTCCGACATTGTATATTTCAGCGTTTCTATAGATTAGGACCCAGGCAAACGTAACCTCCGTCGTGACGTTTGCATGACGTTTGTAAAAGGAATTCTACGAAATCGAACGGAACGAAACGAAAGATAGTACGCCGTTCCGAATATTCCCGAAGTGCTCATTTTACTTTATTTATTTCAACTTTTTTTTTTAATTAGAGGAATATTTGTGTGTGGGATCGAGTTCAACAACATCAGAAAAAAAACAAAATAATGGATCTTGCGACAGTTTAAATTTCAGCGTTTCTATAGATTAGGAGCCGAGCAAACTTTACCTCTGTCGTGACGTTTGTAAAAGGAATTCTACGAAATCGAACGGAACGAAACGAAAGGTTGTACGCCGTTCCGAATATTCCCGAAGTGCTCATTTTACTTTATTTATTTCAACTTTTTTTTTTAATTATGGGAATATTTGTGTGTGGGGTCGAGTTTAACAACAACAGAAAAACACAAAATAATGGCGGTTCCGACATTGTATATTTCAGCGTTTCTATAGATTAGGACCCAGGCAAACGTAACCTCCGTCGTGACGTTTGCATGACGTTTGTAAAAGGAATTCTACGAAATACAACGGAACGATACGGAAGGTTGTACGCCGTTCCGAATATTCCCGAAGTGCTAATTTTACTTTATTTATTTCAACTTTTTTTTTTTAATTAGAGGAATATTTGTGTGTGGGATCGAGTTCAACAACATCAGAAAAAAAACAAAATAATGGATCTTGCGACAGTTTAAATTTCAGCGTTTCGATAGATTAGGACCCAAGCAAACGTAACCACAGTCGTGACGTTTGCATGACGTTTGAAAAAGGAATTCTACGAAATCGAACGGAACGAAACGAAAGATAGTACGCCGTTCCGAATATTCCCGAAGTGCTCATTTTACTTTATTTATTTCAACTTTTTTTTTTAATTATGGGAATATTTGTGTGTGGGGTCGAGTTTAACAACAACAGAAAAACACAAAATAATGGCGGTTCCGACATTGTATATTTCAGCGTTTCTATAGATTAGGACCCAGGCAAACGTAACCTCCGTCGTGACGTTTGCATGACGTTTGTAAAAGGAATTCTACGAAATACAACGGAACGATACGGAAGGTTGTACGCCGTTCCGAATATTCCCGAAGTGCTAATTTTTATTTATTTATTTCAACTTTTTTTTTTTAATTAGAGGAATATTTGTGTGTGGGATCGAGTTCAACAACATCAGAAAAAAAACAAAATAATGGATCTTGCGACAGTTTAAATTTCAGCGTTTCTATAGATTAGGAGCCGAGCAAACTTTACCTCTGTCGTGACGTTTGTAAAAGGAATTCTACGAAATCGAACGGAACGAAACGAAAGGTTGTACGCCGTTCCGAATATTCCCGAAGTGCTCATTTTACTTTATTTATTTCAACTTTTTTTTTTAATTATGGGAATATTTGTGTGTGGGGTCGAGTTTAACAACAACAGAAAAACACAAAATAATGGCGGTTCCGACATTGTATATTTCAGCGTTTCTATAGATTAGGACCCAGGCAAACGTAACCTCCGTCGTGACGTTTGCATGACGTTTGTAAAAGGAATTCTACGAAATCGAACGGAACGAAACGAAAGATAGTACGCCGTTCCGAATATTCCCGAAGTGCTCATTTTACTTTATTTATTTCAACTTTTTTTTTTAATTAGAGGAATATTTGTGTGTGGGATCGAGTTCAACAACATCAGAAAAAAAACAAAATAATGGATCTTGCGACAGTTTAAATTTCAGCGTTTCTATAGATTAGGAGCCGAGCAAACTTTACCTCTGTCGTGACGTTTGTAAAAGGAATTCTACGAAATCGAACGGAACGAAACGAAAGGTTGTACGCCGTTCCGAATATTCCCGAAGTGCTCATTTTACTTTATTTATTTCAACTTTTTTTTTTAATTATGGGAATATTTGTGTGTGGGGTCGAGTTTAACAACAACAGAAAAACACAAAATAATGGCGGTTCCGACATTGTATATTTCAGCGTTTCTATAGATTAGGACCCAGGCAAACGTAACCTCCGTCGTGACGTTTGCATGACGTTTGTAAAAGGAATTCTACGAAATCGAACGGAACGAAACGAAAGATAGTACGCCGTTCCGAATATTCCCGAAGTGCTCATTTTACTTTATTTATTTCAACTTTTTTTTTTAATTAGAGGAATATTTGTGTGTGGGATCGAGTTCAACAACATCAGAAAAAAAACAAAATAATGGATCTTGCGACAGTTTAAATTTCAGCGTTTCTATAGATTAGGAGCCGAGCAAACTTTACCTCTGTCGTGACGTTTGTAAAAGGAATTCTACGAAATCGAACGGAACGAAACGAAAGGTTGTACGCCGTTCCGAATATTCCCGAAGTGCTCATTTTACTTTATTTATTTCAACTTTTTTTTTTAATTATGGGAATATTTGTGTGTGGGGTCGAGTTTAACAACAACAGAAAAACACAAAATAATGGCGGTTCCGACATTGTATATTTCAGCGTTTCTATAGATTAGGACCCAGGCAAACGTAACCTCCGTCGTGACGTTTGCATGACGTTTGTAAAAGGAATTCTACGAAATACAACGGAACGATACGGAAGGTTGTACGCCGTTCCGAATATTCCCGAAGTGCTAATTTTACTTTATTTATTTCAACTTTTTTTTTTTAATTAGAGGAATATTTGTGTGTGGGATCGAGTTCAACAACATCAGAAAAAAAACAAAATAATGGATCTTGCGACAGTTTAAATTTCAGCGTTTCGATAGATTAGGACCCAAGCAAACGTAACCACAGTCGTGACGTTT
Source organism: Sepiola atlantica (assembly GCA_963556195.1). Taxonomy (NCBI): domain Eukaryota; kingdom Metazoa; phylum Mollusca; class Cephalopoda; order Sepiida; family Sepiolidae; genus Sepiola; species Sepiola atlantica. The sequence goes on from CAUVYP010001120.1 coordinate 166,574, forward strand.
GCATGACGTTTGAAAAAGGAATTCTACGAAATCGAACGGAACGAAACGAAAGATAGTACGCCGTTCCGAATATTCCCGAAGTGCTCATTTTACTTTATTTATTTCAACTTTTTTTTTTAATTATGGGAATATTTGTGTGTGGGGTCGAGTTTAACAACAACAGAAAAACACAAAATAATGGCGGTTCCGACATTGTATATTTCAGCGTTTCTATAGATTAGGACCCAGGCAAACGTAACCTCCGTCGTGACGTTTGCATGACGTTTGTAAAAGGAATTCTACGAAATACAACGGAACGATACGGAAGGTTGTACGCCGTTCCGAATATTCCCGAAGTGCTAATTTTTATTTATTTATTTCAACTTTTTTTTTTTAATTAGAGGAATATTTGTGTGTGGGATCGAGTTCAACAACATCAGAAAAAAAACAAAATAATGGATCTTGCGACAGTTTAAATTTCAGCGTTTCTATAGATTAGGAGCCGAGCAAACTTTACCTCTGTCGTGACGTTTGTAAAAGGAATTCTACGAAATCGAACGGAACGAAACGAAAGGTTGTACGCCGTTCCGAATATTCCCGAAGTGCTCATTTTACTTTATTTATTTCAACTTTTTTTTTTAATTATGGGAATATTTGTGTGTGGGGTCGAGTTTAACAACAACAGAAAAACACAAAATAATGGCGGTTCCGACATTGTATATTTCAGCGTTTCTATAGATTAGGACCCAGGCAAACGTAACCTCCGTCGTGACGTTTGCATGACGTTTGTAAAAGGAATTCTATGAAATACAACGGAACGATACGGAAGGTTGTACGCCGTTCCGAATATTCCCGAAGTGCTAATTTTTATTTATTTATTTCAACTTTTTTTTTTTAATTAGAGGAATATTTGTGTGTGGGATCGAGTTCAACAACATCAGAAAAAAAACAAAATAATGGATCTTGCGACAGTTTAAATTTCAGCGTTTCTATAGATTAGGAGCCGAGCAAACTTTACCTCTGTCGTGACGTTTGTAAAAGGAATTCTACGAAATCGAACGGAACGAAACGAAAGGTTGTACGCCGTTCCGAATATTCCCGAAGTGCTCATTTTACTTTATTTATTTCAACTTTTTTTTTTAATTATGGGAATATTTGTGTGTGGGGTCGAGTTTAACAACAACAGAAAAACACAAAATAATGGCGGTTCCGACATTGTATATTTCAGCGTTTCTATAGATTAGGACCCAGGCAAACGTAACCTCCGTCGTGACGTTTGCATGACGTTTGTAAAAGGAATTCTACGAAATCGAACGGAACGAAACGAAAGATAGTACGCCGTTCCGAATATTCCCGAAGTGCTCATTTTACTTTATTTATTTCAACTTTTTTTTTTAATTAGAGGAATATTTGTGTGTGGGATCGAGTTCAACAACATCAGAAAAAAAACAAAATAATGGATCTTGCGACAGTTTAAATTTCAGCGTTTCTATAGATTAGGAGCCGAGCAAACTTTACCTCTGTCGTGACGTTTGTAAAAGGAATTCTACGAAATCGAACGGAACGAAACGAAAGGTTGTACGCCGTTCCGAATATTCCCGAAGTGCTCATTTTACTTTATTTATTTCAACTTTTTTTTTTAATTATGGGAATATTTGTGTGTGGGGTCGAGTTTAACAACAACAGAAAAACACAAAATAATGGCGGTTCCGACATTGTATATTTCAGCGTTTCTATAGATTAGGACCCAGGCAAACGTAACCTCCGTCGTGACGTTTGCATGACGTTTGTAAAAGGAATTCTACGAAATCGAACGGAACGAAACGAAAGATAGTACGCCGTTCCGAATATTCCCGAAGTGCTCATTTTACTTTATTTATTTCAACTTTTTTTTTTAATTAGAGGAATATTTGTGTGTGGGATCGAGTTCAACAACATCAGAAAAAAAACAAAATAATGGATCTTGCGACAGTTTAAATTTCAGCGTTTCTATAGATTAGGAGCCGAGCAAACTTTACCTCTGTCGTGACGTTTGTAAAAGGAATTCTACGAAATCGAACGGAACGAAACGAAAGGTTGTACGCCGTTCCGAATATTCCCGAAGTGCTCATTTTACTTTATTTATTTCAACTTTTTTTTTTAATTATGGGAATATTTGTGTGTGGGGTCGAGTTTAACAACAACAGAAAAACACAAAATAATGGCGGTTCCGACATTGTATATTTCAGCGTTTCTATAGATTAGGACCCAGGCAAACGTAACCTCCGTCGTGACGTTTGCATGACGTTTGTAAAAGGAATTCTACGAAATCGAACGGAACGAAACGAAAGATAGTACGCCGTTCCGAATATTCCCGAAGTGCTCATTTTACTTTATTTATTTCAACTTTTTTTTTTAATTAGAGGAATATTTGTGTGTGGGATCGAGTTCAACAACATCAGAAAAAAAACAAAATAATGGATCTTGCGACAGTTTAAATTTCAGCGTTTCTATAGATTAGGAGCCGAGCAAACTTTACCTCTGTCGTGACGTTTGTAAAAGGAATTCTACGAAATCGAACGGAACGAAACGAAAGGTTGTACGCCGTTCCGAATATTCCCGAAGTGCTCATTTTACTTTATTTATTTCAACTTTTTTTTTTAATTATGGGAATATTTGTGTGTGGGGTCGAGTTTAACAACAACAGAAAAACACAAAATAATGGCGGTTCCGACATTGTATATTTCAGCGTTTCTATAGATTAGGACCCAGGCAAACGTAACCTCCGTCGTGACGTTTGCATGACGTTTGTAAAAGGAATTCTACGAAATCGAACGGAACGAAACGAAAGATAGTACGCCGTTCCGAATATTCCCGAAGTGCTCATTTTACTTTATTTATTTCAACTTTTTTTTTTAATTAGAGGAATATTTGTGTGTGGGATCGAGTTCAACAACATCAGAAAAAAAACAAAATAATGGATCTTGCGACAGTTTAAATTTCAGCGTTTCTATAGATTAGGAGCCGAGCAAACTTTACCTCTGTCGTGACGTTTGTAAAAGGAATTCTACGAAATCGAACGGAACGAAACGAAAGGTTGTACGCCGTTCCGAATATTCCCGAAGTGCTCATTTTACTTTATTTATTTCAACTTTTTTTTTTAATTATGGGAATATTTGTGTGTGGGGTCGAGTTTAACAACAACAGAAAAACACAAAATAATGGCGGTTCCGACATTGTATATTTCAGCGTTTCTATAGATTAGGACCCAGGCAAACGTAACCTCCGTCGTGACGTTTGCATGACGTTTGTAAAAGGAATTCTACGAAATACAACGGAACGATACGGAAGGTTGTACGCCGTTCCGAATATTCCCGAAGTGCTAATTTTACTTTATTTATTTCAACTTTTTTTTTTTAATTAGAGGAATATTTGTGTGTGGGATCGAGTTCAACAACATCAGAAAAAAAACAAAATAATGGATCTTGCGACAGTTTAAATTTCAGCGTTTCGATAGATTAGGACCCAAGCAAACGTAACCACAGTCGTGACGTTTGCATGACGTTTGAAAAAGGAATTCTACGAAATCGAACGGAACGAAACGAAAGATAGTACGCCGTTCCGAATATTCCCGAAGTGCTCATTTTACTTTATTTATTTCAACTTTTTTTTTTAATTATGGGAATATTTGTGTGTGGGGTCGAGTTTAACAACAACAGAAAAACACAAAATAATGGCGGTTCCGACATTGTATATTTCAGCGTTTCTATAGATTAGGACCCAGGCAAACGTAACCTCCGTCGTGACGTTTGCATGACGTTTGTAAAAGGAATTCTACGAAATACAACGGAACGATACGGAAGGTTGTACGCCGTTCCGAATATTCCCGAAGTGCTAATTTTTATTTATTTATTTCAACTTTTTTTTTTTAATTAGAGGAATATTTGTGTGTGGGATCGAGTTCAACAACATCAGAAAAAAAACAAAATAATGGATCTTGCGACAGTTTAAATTTCAGCGTTTCTATAGATTAGGAGCCGAGCAAACTTTACCTCTGTCGTGACGTTTGTAAAAGGAATTCTACGAAATCGAACGGAACGAAACGAAAGGTTGTACGCCGTTCCGAATATTCCCGAAGTGCTCATTTTACTTTATTTATTTCAACTTTTTTTTTTAATTATGGGAATATTTGTGTGTGGGGTCGAGTTTAACAACAACAGAAAAACACAAAATAATGGCGGTTCCGACATTGTATATTTCAGCGTTTCTATAGATTAGGACCCAGGCAAACGTAACCTCCGTCGTGACGTTTGCATGACGTTTGTAAAAGGAATTCTACGAAATCGAACGGAACGAAACGAAAGATAGTACGCCGTTCCGAATATTCCCGAAGTGCTCATTTTACTTTATTTATTTCAACTTTTTTTTTTAATTAGAGGAATATTTGTGTGTGGGATCGAGTTCAACAACATCAGAAAAAAAACAAAATAATGGATCTTGCGACAGTTTAAATTTCAGCGTTTCTATAGATTAGGAGCCGAGCAAACTTTACCTCTGTCGTGACGTTTGTAAAAGGAATTCTACGAAATCGAACGGAACGAAACGAAAGGTTGTACGCCGTTCCGAATATTCCCGAAGTGCTCATTTTACTTTATTTATTTCAACTTTTTTTTTTAATTATGGGAATATTTGTGTGTGGGGTCGAGTTTAACAACAACAGAAAAACACAAAATAATGGCGGTTCCGACATTGTATATTTCAGCGTTTCTATAGATTAGGACCCAGGCAAACGTAACCTCCGTCGTGACGTTTGCATGACGTTTGTAAAAGGAATTCTACGAAATACAACGGAACGATACGGAAGGTTGTACGCCGTTCCGAATATTCCCGAAGTGCTAATTTTACTTTATTTATTTCAACTTTTTTTTTTTAATTAGAGGAATATTTGTGTGTGGGATCGAGTTCAACAACATCAGAAAAAAAACAAAATAATGGATCTTGCGACAGTTTAAATTTCAGCGTTTCGATAGATTAGGACCCAAGCAAACGTAACCACAGTCGTGACGTTTGCATGACGTTTGAAAAAGGAATTCTACGAAATCGAACGGAACGAAACGAAAGATAGTACGCCGTTCCGAATATTCCCGAAGTGCTCATTTTACTTTATTTATTTCAACTTTTTTTTTTAATTATGGGAATATTTGTGTGTGGGGTCGAGTTTAACAACAACAGAAAAACACAAAATAATGGCGGTTCCGACATTGTATATTTCAGCGTTTCTATAGATTAGGACCCAGGCAAACGTAACCTCCGTCGTGACGTTTGCATGACGTTTGTAAAAGGAATTCTACGAAATACAACGGAACGATACGGAAGGTTGTACGCCGTTCCGAATATTCCCGAAGTGCTAATTTTTATTTATTTATTTCAACTTTTTTTTTTTAATTAGAGGAATATTTGTGTGTGGGATCGAGTTCAACAACATCAGAAAAAAAACAAAATAATGGATCTTGCGACAGTTTAAATTTCAGCGTTTCTATAGATTAGGAGCCGAGCAAACTTTACCTCTGTCGTGACGTTTGTAAAAGGAATTCTACGAAATCGAACGGAACGAAACGAAAGGTTGTACGCCGTTCCGAATATTCCCGAAGTGCTCATTTTACTTTATTTATTTCAACTTTTTTTTTTAATTATGGGAATATTTGTGTGTGGGGTCGAGTTTAACAACAACAGAAAAACACAAAATAATGGCGGTTCCGACATTGTATATTTCAGCGTTTCTATAGATTAGGACCCAGGCAAACGTAACCTCCGTCGTGACGTTTGCATGACGTTTGTAAAAGGAATTCTACGAAATCGAACGGAACGAAACGAAAGATAGTACGCCGTTCCGAATATTCCCGAAGTGCTCATTTTACTTTATTTATTTCAACTTTTTTTTTTAATTAGAGGAATATTTGTGTGTGGGATCGAGTTCAACAACATCAGAAAAAAAACAAAATAATGGATCTTGCGACAGTTTAAATTTCAGCGTTTCTATAGATTAGGAGCCGAGCAAACTTTACCTCTGTCGTGACGTTTGTAAAAGGAATTCTACGAAATCGAACGGAACGAAACGAAAGGTTGTACGCCGTTCCGAATATTCCCGAAGTGCTCATTTTACTTTATTTATTTCAACTTTTTTTTTTAATTATGGGAATATTTGTGTGTGGGGTCGAGTTTAACAACAACAGAAAAACACAAAATAATGGCGGTTCCGACATTGTATATTTCAGCGTTTCTATAGATTAGGACCCAGGCAAACGTAACCTCCGTCGTGACGTTTGCATGACGTTTGTAAAAGGAATTCTACGAAATCGAACGGAACGAAACGAAAGATAGTACGCCGTTCCGAATATTCCCGAAGTGCTCATTTTACTTTATTTATTTCAACTTTTTTTTTTAATTAGAGGAATATTTGTGTGTGGGATCGAGTTCAACAACATCAGAAAAAAAACAAAATAATGGATCTTGCGACAGTTTAAATTTCAGCGTTTCTATAGATTAGGAGCCGAGCAAACTTTACCTCTGTCGTGACGTTTGTAAAAGGAATTCTACGAAATCGAACGGAACGAAACGAAAGGTTGTACGCCGTTCCGAATATTCCCGAAGTGCTCATTTTACTTTATTTATTTCAACTTTTTTTTTTAATTATGGGAATATTTGTGTGTGGGGTCGAGTTTAACAACAACAGAAAAACACAAAATAATGGCGGTTCCGACATTGTATATTTCAGCGTTTCTATAGATTAGGACCCAGGCAAACGTAACCTCCGTCGTGACGTTTGCATGACGTTTGTAAAAGGAATTCTACGAAATACAACGGAACGATACGGAAGGTTGTACGCCGTTCCGAATATTCCCGAAGTGCTAATTTTACTTTATTTATTTCAACTTTTTTTTTTTAATTAGAGGAATATTTGTGTGTGGGATCGAGTTCAACAACATCAGAAAAAAAACAAAATAATGGATCTTGCGACAGTTTAAATTTCAGCGTTTCGATAGATTAGGACCCAAGCAAACGTAACCACAGTCGTGACGTTTGCATGACGTTTGAAAAAGGAATTCTACGAAATCGAACGGAACGAAACGAAAGATAGTACGCCGTTCCGAATATTCCCGAAGTGCTCATTTTACTTTATTTATTTCAACTTTTTTTTTTAATTATGGGAATATTTGTGTGTGGGGTCGAGTTTAACAACAACAGAAAAACACAAAATAATGGCGGTTCCGACATTGTATATTTCAGCGTTTCTATAGATTAGGACCCAGGCAAACGTAACCTCCGTCGTGACGTTTGCATGACGTTTGTAAAAGGAATTCTACGAAATACAACGGAACGATACGGAAGGTTGTACGCCGTTCCGAATATTCCCGAAGTGCTAATTTTTATTTATTTATTTCAACTTTTTTTTTTTAATTAGAGGAATATTTGTGTGTGGGATCGAGTTCAACAACATCAGAAAAAAAACAAAATAATGGATCTTGCGACAGTTTAAATTTCAGCGTTTCTATAGATTAGGAGCCGAGCAAACTTTACCTCTGTCGTGACGTTTGTAAAAGGAATTCTACGAAATCGAACGGAACGAAACGAAAGGTTGTACGCCGTTCCGAATATTCCCGAAGTGCTCATTTTACTTTATTTATTTCAACTTTTTTTTTTAATTATGGGAATATTTGTGTGTGGGGTCGAGTTTAACAACAACAGAAAAACACAAAATAATGGCGGTTCCGACATTGTATATTTCAGCGTTTCTATAGATTAGGACCCAGGCAAACGTAACCTCCGTCGTGACGTTTGCATGACGTTTGTAAAAGGAATTCTACGAAATCGAACGGAACGAAACGAAAGATAGTACGCCGTTCCGAATATTCCCGAAGTGCTCATTTTACTTTATTTATTTCAACTTTTTTTTTTAATTAGAGGAATATTTGTGTGTGGGATCGAGTTCAACAACATCAGAAAAAAAACAAAATAATGGATCTTGCGACAGTTTAAATTTCAGCGTTTCTATAGATTAGGAGCCGAGCAAACTTTACCTCTGTCGTGACGTTTGTAAAAGGAATTCTACGAAATCGAACGGAACGAAACGAAAGGTTGTACGCCGTTCCGAATATTCCCGAAGTGCTCATTTTACTTTATTTATTTCAACTTTTTTTTTTAATTATGGGAATATTTGTGTGTGGGGTCGAGTTTAACAACAACAGAAAAACACAAAATAATGGCGGTTCCGACATTGTATATTTCAGCGTTTCTATAGATTAGGACCCAGGCAAACGTAACCTCCGTCGTGACGTTTGCATGACGTTTGTAAAAGGAATTCTACGAAATACAACGGAACGATACGGAAGGTTGTACGCCGTTCCGAATATTCCCGAAGTGCTAATTTTACTTTATTTATTTCAACTTTTTTTTTTTAATTAGAGGAATATTTGTGTGTGGGATCGAGTTCAACAACATCAGAAAAAAAACAAAATAATGGATCTTGCGACAGTTTAAATTTCAGCGTTTCGATAGATTAGGACCCAAGCAAACGTAACCACAGTCGTGACGTTTGCATGACGTTTGAAAAAGGAATTCTACGAAATCGAACGGAACGAAACGAAAGATAGTACGCCGTTCCGAATATTCCCGAAGTGCTCATTTTACTTTATTTATTTCAACTTTTTTTTTTAATTATGGGAATATTTGTGTGTGGGGTCGAGTTTAACAACAACAGAAAAACACAAAATAATGGCGGTTCCGACATTGTATATTTCAGCGTTTCTATAGATTAGGACCCAGGCAAACGTAACCTCCGTCGTGACGTTTGCATGACGTTTGTAAAAGGAATTCTACGAAATACAACGGAACGATACGGAAGGTTGTACGCCGTTCCGAATATTCCCGAAGTGCTAATTTTTATTTATTTATTTCAACTTTTTTTTTTTAATTAGAGGAATATTTGTGTGTGGGATCGAGTTCAACAACATCAGAAAAAAAACAAAATAATGGATCTTGCGACAGTTTAAATTTCAGCGTTTCTATAGATTAGGAGCCGAGCAAACTTTACCTCTGTCGTGACGTTTGTAAAAGGAATTCTACGAAATCGAACGGAACGAAACGAAAGGTTGTACGCCGTTCCGAATATTCCCGAAGTGCTCATTTTACTTTATTTATTTCAACTTTTTTTTTTAATTATGGGAATATTTGTGTGTGGGGTCGAGTTTAACAACAACAGAAAAACACAAAATAATGGCGGTTCCGACATTGTATATTTCAGCGTTTCTATAGATTAGGACCCAGGCAAACGTAACCTCCGTCGTGACGTTTGCATGACGTTTGTAAAAGGAATTCTACGAAATCGAACGGAACGAAACGAAAGATAGTACGCCGTTCCGAATATTCCCGAAGTGCTCATTTTACTTTATTTATTTCAACTTTTTTTTTTAATTAGAGGAATATTTGTGTGTGGGATCGAGTTCAACAACATCAGAAAAAAAACAAAATAATGGATCTTGCGACAGTTTAAATTTCAGCGTTTCTATAGATTAGGAGCCGAGCAAACTTTACCTCTGTCGTGACGTTTGTAAAAGGAATTCTACGAAATCGAACGGAACGAAACGAAAGGTTGTACGCCGTTCCGAATATTCCCGAAGTGCTCATTTTACTTTATTTATTTCAACTTTTTTTTTTAATTATGGGAATATTTGTGTGTGGGGTCGAGTTTAACAACAACAGAAAAACACAAAATAATGGCGGTTCCGACATTGTATATTTCAGCGTTTCTATAGATTAGGACCCAGGCAAACGTAACCTCCGTCGTGACGTTTGCATGACGTTTGTAAAAGGAATTCTACGAAATACAACGGAACGATACGGAAGGTTGTACGCCGTTCCGAATATTCCCGAAGTGCTAATTTTACTTTATTTATTTCAACTTTTTTTTTTTAATTAGAGGAATATTTGTGTGTGGGATCGAGTTCAACAACATCAGAAAAAAAACAAAATAATGGATCTTGCGACAGTTTAAATTTCAGCGTTTCGATAGATTAGGACCCAAGCAAACGTAACCACAGTCGTGACGTTTGCATGACGTTTGAAAAAGGAATTCTACGAAATCGAACGGAACGAAACGAAAGATAGTACGCCGTTCCGAATATTCCCGAAGTGCTCATTTTACTTTATTTATTTCAACTTTTTTTTTTAATTATGGGAATATTTGTGTGTGGGGTCGAGTTTAACAACAACAGAAAAACACAAAATAATGGCGGTTCCGACATTGTATATTTCAGCGTTTCTATAGATTAGGACCCAGGCAAACGTAACCTCCGTCGTGACGTTTGCATGACGTTTGTAAAAGGAATTCTACGAAATACAACGGAACGATACGGAAGGTTGTACGCCGTTCCGAATATTCCCGAAGTGCTAATTTTTATTTATTTATTTCAACTTTTTTTTTTTAATTAGAGGAATATTTGTGTGTGGGATCGAGTTCAACAACATCAGAAAAAAAACAAAATAATGGATCTTGCGACAGTTTAAATTTCAGCGTTTCTATAGATTAGGAGCCGAGCAAACTTTACCTCTGTCGTGACGTTTGTAAAAGGAATTCTACGAAATCGAACGGAACGAAACGAAAGGTTGTACGCCGTTCCGAATATTCCCGAAGTGCTCATTTTACTTTATTTATTTCAACTTTTTTTTTTAATTATGGGAATATTTGTGTGTGGGGTCGAGTTTAACAACAACAGAAAAACACAAAATAATGGCGGTTCCGACATTGTATATTTCAGCGTTTCTATAGATTAGGACCCAGGCAAACGTAACCTCCGTCGTGACGTTTGCATGACGTTTGTAAAAGGAATTCTACGAAATACAACGGAACGATACGGAAGGTTGTACGCCGTTCCGAATATTCCCGAAGTGCTAATTTTACTTTATTTATTTCAACTTTTTTTTTTTAATTAGAGGAATATTTGTGTGTGGGATCGAGTTCAACAACATCAGAAAAAAAACAAAATAATGGATCTTGCGACAGTTTAAATTTCAGCGTTTCGATAGATTAGGACCCAAGCAAACGTAACCACAGTCGTGACGTTTGCATGACGTTTGAAAAAGGAATTCTACGAAATCGAACGGAACGAAACGAAAGATAGTACGCCGTTCCGAATATTCCCGAAGTGCTCATTTTACTTTATTTATTTCAACTTTTTTTTTTAATTATGGGAATATTTGTGTGTGGGGTCGAGTTTAACAACAACAGAAAAACACAAAATAATGGCGGTTCCGACATTGTATATTTCAGCGTTTCTATAGATTAGGACCCAGGCAAACGTAACCTCCGTCGTGACGTTTGCATGACGTTTGTAAAAGGAATTCTACGAAATACAACGGAACGATACGGAAGGTTGTACGCCGTTCCGAATATTCCCGAAGTGCTAATTTTTATTTATTTATTTCAACTTTTTTTTTTTAATTAGAGGAATATTTGTGTGTGGGATCGAGTTCAACAACATCAGAAAAAAAACAAAATAATGGATCTTGCGACAGTTTAAATTTCAGCGTTTCTATAGATTAGGAGCCGAGCAAACTTTACCTCTGTCGTGACGTTTGTAAAAGGAATTCTACGAAATCGAACGGAACGAAACGAAAGGTTGTACGCCGTTCCGAATATTCCCGAAGTGCTCATTTTACTTTATTTATTTCAACTTTTTTTTTTAATTATGGGAATATTTGTGTGTGGGGTCGAGTTTAACAACAACAGAAAAACACAAAATAATGGCGGTTCCGACATTGTATATTTCAGCGTTTCTATAGATTAGGACCCAGGCAAACGTAACCTCCGTCGTGACGTTTGCATGACGTTTGTAAAAGGAATTCTACGAAATCGAACGGAACGAAACGAAAGATAGTACGCCGTTCCGAATATTCCCGAAGTGCTCATTTTACTTTATTTATTTCAACTTTTTTTTTTAATTAGAGGAATATTTGTGTGTGGGATCGAGTTCAACAACATCAGAAAAAAAACAAAATAATGGATCTTGCGACAGTTTAAATTTCAGCGTTTCTATAGATTAGGAGCCGAGCAAACTTTACCTCTGTCGTGACGTTTGTAAAAGGAATTCTACGAAATCGAACGGAACGAAACGAAAGGTTGTACGCCGTTCCGAATATTCCCGAAGTGCTCATTTTACTTTATTTATTTCAACTTTTTTTTTTAATTATGGGAATATTTGTGTGTGGGGTCGAGTTTAACAACAACAGAAAAACACAAAATAATGGCGGTTCCGACATTGTATATTTCAGCGTTTCTATAGATTAGGACCCAGGCAAACGTAACCTCCGTCGTGACGTTTGCATGACGTTTGTAAAAGGAATTCTACGAAATCGAACGGAACGAAACGAAAGATAGTACGCCGTTCCGAATATTCCCGAAGTGCTCATTTTACTTTATTTATTTCAACTTTTTTTTTTAATTATGGGAATATTTGTGTGTGGGGTCGAGTTTAACAACAACAGAAAAACACAAAATAATGGCGGTTCCGACATTGTATATTTCAGCGTTTCTATAGATTAGGACCCAGGCAAACGTAACCTCCGTCGTGACGTTTGCATGACGTTTGTAAAAGGAATTCTACGAAATCGAACGGAACGAAACGAAAGATAGTACGCCGTTCCGAATATTCCCGAAGTGCTCATTTTACTTTATTTATTTCAACTTTTTTTTTTAATTAGAGGAATATTTGTGTGTGGGATCGAGTTCAACAACATCAGAAAAAAAACAAAATAATGGATCTTGCGACAGTTTAAATTTCAGCGTTTCTATAGATTAGGAGCCGAGCAAACTTTACCTCTGTCGTGACGTTTGTAAAAGGAATTCTACGAAATCGAACGGAACGAAACGAAAGGTTGTACGCCGTTCCGAATATTCCCGAAGTGCTCATTTTACTTTATTTATTTCAACTTTTTTTTTTAATTATGGGAATATTTGTGTGTGGGGTCGAGTTTAACAACAACAGAAAAACACAAAATAATGGCGGTTCCGACATTGTATATTTCAGCGTTTCTATAGATTAGGACCCAGGCAAACGTAACCTTCGTCGTGACGTTTGCATGACGTTTGTAAAAGGAATTCTACGAAATCGAACGGAACGAAACGAAAGATAGTACGCCGTTCCGAATATTCCCGAAGTGCTCATTTTACTTTATTTATTTCAACTTTTTTTTTTAATTAGAGGAATATTTGTGTGTGGGATCGAGTTCAACAACATCAGAAAAAAAACAAAATAATGGATCTTGCGACAGTTTAAATTTCAGCGTTTCTATAGATTAGGAGCCGAGCAAACTTTACCTCTGTCGTGACGTTTGTAAAAGGAATTCTACGAAATCGAACGGAACGAAACGAAAGGTTGTACGCCGTTCCGAATATTCCCGAAGTGCTCATTTTACTTTATTTATTTCAACTTTTTTTTTTAATTATGGGAATATTTGTGTGTGGGGTCGAGTTTAACAACAACAGAAAAACACAAAATAATGGCGGTTCCGACATTGTATATTTCAGCGTTTCTATAGATTAGGACCCAGGCAAACGTAACCTCCGTCGTGACGTTTGCATGACGTTTGTAAAAGGAATTCTACGAAATCGAACGGAACGAAACGAAAGATAGTACGCCGTTCCGAATATTCCCGAAGTGCTCATTTTACTTTATTTATTTCAACTTTTTTTTTTAATTAGAGGAATATTTGTGTGTGGGATCGAGTTCAACAACATCAGAAAAAAAACAAAATAATGGATCTTGCGACAGTTTAAATTTCAGCGTTTCTATAGATTAGGAGCCGAGCAAACTTTACCTCTGTCGTGACGTTTGTAAAAGGAATTCTACGAAATCGAACGGAACGAAACGAAAGGTTGTACGCCGTTCCGAATATTCCCGAAGTGCTCATTTTACTTTATTTATTTCAACTTTTTTTTTTAATTATGGGAATATTTGTGTGTGGGGTCGAGTTTAACAACAACAGAAAAACACAAAATAATGGCGGTTCCGACATTGTATATTTCAGCGTTTCTATAGATTAGGACCCAGGCAAACGTAACCTTCGTCGTGACGTTTGCATGACGTTTGTAAAAGGAATTCTACGAAATCGAACGGAACGAAACGAAAGATAGTACGCCGTTCCGAATATTCCCGAAGTGCTCATTTTACTTTATTTATTTCAACTTTTTTTTTTAATTAGAGGAATATTTGTGTGTGGGATCGAGTTCAACAACATCAGAAAAAAAACAAAATAATGGATCTTGCGACAGTTTAAATTTCAGCGTTTCTATAGATTAGGAGCCGAGCAAACTTTACCTCTGTCGTGACGTTTGTAAAAGGAATTCTACGAAATCGAACGGAACGAAACGAAAGGTTGTACGCCGTTCCGAATATTCCCGAAGTGCTCATTTTACTTTATTTATTTCAACTTTTTTTTTTAATTATGGGAATATTTGTGTGTGGGGTCGAGTTTAACAACAACAGAAAAACACAAAATAATGGCGGTTCCGACATTGTATATTTCAGCGTTTCTATAGATTAGGACCCAGGCAAACGTAACCTCCGTCGTGACGTTTGCATGACGTTTGTAAAAGGAATTCTACGAAATACAACGGAACGATACGGAAGGTTGTACGCCGTTCCGAATATTCCCGAAGTGCTAATTTTACTTTATTTATTTCAACTTTTTTTTTTTAATTAGAGGAATATTTGTGTGTGGGATCGAGTTCAACAACATCAGAAAAAAAACAAAATAATGGATCTTGCGACAGTTTAAATTTCAGCGTTTCTATAGATTAGGAGCCGAGCAAACTTTACCTCTGTCGTGACGTTTGTAAAAGGAATTCTACGAAATCGAACGGAACGAAACGAAAGGTTGTACGCCGTTCCGAATATTCCCGAAGTGCTCATTTTACTTTATTTATTTCAACTTTTTTTTTTAATTATGGGAATATTTGTGTGTGGGGTCGAGTTTAACAACAACAGAAAAACACAAAATAATGGCGGTTCCGACATTGTATATTTCAGCGTTTCTATAGATTAGGACCCAGGCAAACGTAACCTCCGTCGTGACGTTTGCATGACGTTTGTAAAAGGAATTCTACGAAATCGAACGGAACGAAACGAAAGATAGTACGCCGTTCCGAATATTCCCGAAGTGCTCATTTTACTTTATTTATTTCAACTTTTTTTTTTAATTAGAGGAATATTTGTGTGTGGGATCGAGTTCAACAACATCAGAAAAAAAACAAAATAATGGATCTTGCGACAGTTTAAATTTCAGCGTTTCTATAGATTAGGAGCCGAGCAAACTTTACCTCTGTCGTGACGTTTGTAAAAGGAATTCTACGAAATCGAACGGAACGAAACGAAAGGTTGTACGCCGTTCCGAATATTCCCGAAGTGCTCATTTTACTTTATTTATTTCAACTTTTTTTTTTAATTATGGGAATATTTGTGTGTGGGGTCGAGTTTAACAACAACAGAAAAACACAAAATAATGGCGGTTCCGACATTGTATATTTCAGCGTTTCTATAGATTAGGACCCAGGCAAACGTAACCTTCGTCGTGACGTTTGCATGACGTTTGTAAAAGGAATTCTACGAAATCGAACGGAACGAAACGAAAGATAGTACGCCGTTCCGAATATTCCCGAAGTGCTCATTTTACTTTATTTATTTCAACTTTTTTTTTTAATTAGAGGAATATTTGTGTGTGGGATCGAGTTCAACAACATCAGAAAAAAAACAAAATAATGGATCTTGCGACAGTTTAAATTTCAGCGTTTCTATAGATTAGGAGCCGAGCAAACTTTACCTCTGTCGTGACGTTTGTAAAAGGAATTCTACGAAATCGAACGGAACGAAACGAAAGGTTGTACGCCGTTCCGAATATTCCCGAAGTGCTCATTTTACTTTATTTATTTCAACTTTTTTTTTTAATTATGGGAATATTTGTGTGTGGGGTCGAGTTTAACAACAACAGAAAAACACAAAATAATGGCGGTTCCGACATTGTATATTTCAGCGTTTCTATAGATTAGGACCCAGGCAAACGTAACCTCCGTCGTGACGTTTGCATGACGTTTGTAAAAGGAATTCTACGAAATACAACGGAACGATACGGAAGGTTGTACGCCGTTCCGAATATTCCCGAAGTGCTAATTTTACTTTATTTATTTCAACTTTTTTTTTTTAATTAGAGGAATATTTGTGTGTGGGATCGAGTTCAACAACATCAGAAAAAAAACAAAATAATGGATCTTGCGACAGTTTAAATTTCAGCGTTTCGATAGATTAGGACCCAAGCAAACGTAACCACAGTCGTGACGTTTGCATGACGTTTGAAAAAGGAATTCTACGAAATCGAACGGAACGAAACGAAAGATAGTACGCCGTTCCGAATATTCCCGAAGTGCTCATTTTACTTTATTTATTTCAACTTTTTTTTTTAATTATGGGAATATTTGTGTGTGGGGTCGAGTTTAACAACAACAGAAAAACACAAAATAATGGCGGTTCCGACATTGTATATTTCAGCGTTTCTATAGATTAGGACCCAGGCAAACGTAACCTCCGTCGTGACGTTTGCATGACGTTTGTAAAAGGAATTCTACGAAATACAACGGAACGATACGGAAGGTTGTACGCCGTTCCGAATATTCCCGAAGTGCTAATTTTTATTTATTTATTTCAACTTTTTTTTTTTAATTAGAGGAATATTTGTGTGTGGGATCGAGTTCAACAACATCAGAAAAAAAACAAAATAATGGATCTTGCGACAGTTTAAATTTCAGCGTTTCTATAGATTAGGAGCCGAGCAAACTTTACCTCTGTCGTGACGTTTGTAAAAGGAATTCTACGAAATCGAACGGAACGAAACGAAAGGTTGTACGCCGTTCCGAATATTCCCGAAGTGCTCATTTTACTTTATTTATTTCAACTTTTTTTTTTAATTATGGGAATATTTGTGTGTGGGGTCGAGTTTAACAACAACAGAAAAACACAAAATAATGGCGGTTCCGACATTGTATATTTCAGCGTTTCTATAGATTAGGACCCAGGCAAACGTAACCTCCGTCGTGACGTTTGCATGACGTTTGTAAAAGGAATTCTACGAAATCGAACGGAACGAAACGAAAGATAGTACGCCGTTCCGAATATTCCCGAAGTGCTCATTTTACTTTATTTATTTCAACTTTTTTTTTTAATTATGGGAATATTTGTGTGTGGGGTCGAGTTTAACAACAACAGAAAAACACAAAATAATGGCGGTTCCGACATTGTATATTTCAGCGTTTCTATAGATTAGGACCCAGGCAAACGTAACCTCCGTCGTGACGTTTGCATGACGTTTGTAAAAGGAATTCTACGAAATCGAACGGAACGAAACGAAAGATAGTACGCCGTTCCGAATATTCCCGAAGTGCTCATTTTACTTTATTTATTTCAACTTTTTTTTTTAATTAGAGGAATATTTGTGTGTGGGATCGAGTTCAACAACATCAGAAAAAAAACAAAATAATGGATCTTGCGACAGTTTAAATTTCAGCGTTTCTATAGATTAGGAGCCGAGCAAACTTTACCTCTGTCGTGACGTTTGTAAAAGGAATTCTACGAAATCGAACGGAACGAAACGAAAGGTTGTACGCCGTTCCGAATATTCCCGAAGTGCTCATTTTACTTTATTTATTTCAACTTTTTTTTTTAATTATGGGAATATTTGTGTGTGGGGTCGAGTTTAACAACAACAGAAAAACACAAAATAATGGCGGTTCCGACATTGTATATTTCAGCGTTTCTATAGATTAGGACCCAGGCAAACGTAACCTTCGTCGTGACGTTTGCATGACGTTTGTAAAAGGAATTCTACGAAATCGAACGGAACGAAACGAAAGATAGTACGCCGTTCCGAATATTCCCGAAGTGCTCATTTTACTTTATTTATTTCAACTTTTTTTTTTAATTAGAGGAATATTTGTGTGTGGGATCGAGTTCAACAACATCAGAAAAAAAACAAAATAATGGATCTTGCGACAGTTTAAATTTCAGCGTTTCTATAGATTAGGAGCCGAGCAAACTTTACCTCTGTCGTGACGTTTGTAAAAGGAATTCTACGAAATCGAACGGAACGAAACGAAAGGTTGTACGCCGTTCCGAATATTCCCGAAGTGCTCATTTTACTTTATTTATTTCAACTTTTTTTTTTAATTATGGGAATATTTGTGTGTGGGGTCGAGTTTAACAACAACAGAAAAACACAAAATAATGGCGGTTCCGACATTGTATATTTCAGCGTTTCTATAGATTAGGACCCAGGCAAACGTAACCTCCGTCGTGACGTTTGCATGACGTTTGTAAAAGGAATTCTACGAAATCGAACGGAACGAAACGAAAGATAGTACGCCGTTCCGAATATTCCCGAAGTGCTCATTTTACTTTATTTATTTCAACTTTTTTTTTTAATTAGAGGAATATTTGTGTGTGGGATCGAGTTCAACAACATCAGAAAAAAAACAAAATAATGGATCTTGCGACAGTTTAAATTTCAGCGTTTCTATAGATTAGGAGCCGAGCAAACTTTACCTCTGTCGTGACGTTTGTAAAAGGAATTCTACGAAATCGAACGGAACGAAACGAAAGGTTGTACGCCGTTCCGAATATTCCCGAAGTGCTCATTTTACTTTATTTATTTCAACTTTTTTTTTTAATTATGGGAATATTTGTGTGTGGGGTCGAGTTTAACAACAACAGAAAAACACAAAATAATGGCGGTTCCGACATTGTATATTTCAGCGTTTCTATAGATTAGGACCCAGGCAAACGTAACCTTCGTCGTGACGTTTGCATGACGTTTGTAAAAGGAATTCTACGAAATCGAACGGAACGAAACGAAAGATAGTACGCCGTTCCGAATATTCCCGAAGTGCTCATTTTACTTTATTTATTTCAACTTTTTTTTTTAATTAGAGGAATATTTGTGTGTGGGATCGAGTTCAACAACATCAGAAAAAAAACAAAATAATGGATCTTGCGACAGTTTAAATTTCAGCGTTTCTATAGATTAGGAGCCGAGCAAACTTTACCTCTGTCGTGACGTTTGTAAAAGGAATTCTACGAAATCGAACGGAACGAAACGAAAGGTTGTACGCCGTTCCGAATATTCCCGAAGTGCTCATTTTACTTTATTTATTTCAACTTTTTTTTTTAATTATGGGAATATTTGTGTGTGGGGTCGAGTTTAACAACAACAGAAAAACACAAAATAATGGCGGTTCCGACATTGTATATTTCAGCGTTTCTATAGATTAGGACCCAGGCAAACGTAACCTCCGTCGTGACGTTTGCATGACGTTTGTAAAAGGAATTCTACGAAATACAACGGAACGATACGGAAGGTTGTACGCCGTTCCGAATATTCCCGAAGTGCTAATTTTACTTTATTTATTTCAACTTTTTTTTTTTAATTAGAGGAATATTTGTGTGTGGGATCGAGTTCAACAACATCAGAAAAAAAACAAAATAATGGATCTTGCGACAGTTTAAATTTCAGCGTTTCTATAGATTAGGAGCCGAGCAAACTTTACCTCTGTCGTGACGTTTGTAAAAGGAATTCTACGAAATCGAACGGAACGAAACGAAAGGTTGTACGCCGTTCCGAATATTCCCGAAGTGCTCATTTTACTTTATTTATTTCAACTTTTTTTTTTAATTATGGGAATATTTGTGTGTGGGGTCGAGTTTAACAACAACAGAAAAACACAAAATAATGGCGGTTCCGACATTGTATATTTCAGCGTTTCTATAGATTAGGACCCAGGCAAACGTAACCTCCGTCGTGACGTTTGCATGACGTTTGTAAAAGGAATTCTACGAAATCGAACGGAACGAAACGAAAGATAGTACGCCGTTCCGAATATTCCCGAAGTGCTCATTTTACTTTATTTATTTCAACTTTTTTTTTTAATTAGAGGAATATTTGTGTGTGGGATCGAGTTCAACAACATCAGAAAAAAAACAAAATAATGGATCTTGCGACAGTTTAAATTTCAGCGTTTCTATAGATTAGGAGCCGAGCAAACTTTACCTCTGTCGTGACGTTTGTAAAAGGAATTCTACGAAATCGAACGGAACGAAACGAAAGGTTGTACGCCGTTCCGAATATTCCCGAAGTGCTCATTTTACTTTATTTATTTCAACTTTTTTTTTTAATTATGGGAATATTTGTGTGTGGGGTCGAGTTTAACAACAACAGAAAAACACAAAATAATGGCGGTTCCGACATTGTATATTTCAGCGTTTCTATAGATTAGGACCCAGGCAAACGTAACCTTCGTCGTGACGTTTGCATGACGTTTGTAAAAGGAATTCTACGAAATCGAACGGAACGAAACGAAAGATAGTACGCCGTTCCGAATATTCCCGAAGTGCTCATTTTACTTTATTTATTTCAACTTTTTTTTTTAATTAGAGGAATATTTGTGTGTGGGATCGAGTTCAACAACATCAGAAAAAAAACAAAATAATGGATCTTGCGACAGTTTAAATTTCAGCGTTTCTATAGATTAGGAGCCGAGCAAACTTTACCTCTGTCGTGACGTTTGTAAAAGGAATTCTACGAAATCGAACGGAACGAAACGAAAGGTTGTACGCCGTTCCGAATATTCCCGAAGTGCTCATTTTACTTTATTTATTTCAACTTTTTTTTTTAATTATGGGAATATTTGTGTGTGGGGTCGAGTTTAACAACAACAGAAAAACACAAAATAATGGCGGTTCCGACATTGTATATTTCAGCGTTTCTATAGATTAGGACCCAGGCAAACGTAACCTCCGTCGTGACGTTTGCATGACGTTTGTAAAAGGAATTCTACGAAATACAACGGAACGATACGGAAGGTTGTACGCCGTTCCGAATATTCCCGAAGTGCTAATTTTACTTTATTTATTTCAACTTTTTTTTTTTAATTAGAGGAATATTTGTGTGTGGGATCGAGTTCAACAACATCAGAAAAAAAACAAAATAATGGATCTTGCGACAGTTTAAATTTCAGCGTTTCGATAGATTAGGACCCAAGCAAACGTAACCACAGTCGTGACGTTTGCATGACGTTTGAAAAAGGAATTCTACGAAATCGAACGGAACGAAACGAAAGATAGTACGCCGTTCCGAATATTCCCGAAGTGCTCATTTTACTTTATTTATTTCAACTTTTTTTTTTAATTATGGGAATATTTGTGTGTGGGGTCGAGTTTAACAACAACAGAAAAACACAAAATAATGGCGGTTCCGACATTGTATATTTCAGCGTTTCTATAGATTAGGACCCAGGCAAACGTAACCTCCGTCGTGACGTTTGCATGACGTTTGTAAAAGGAATTCTACGAAATACAACGGAACGATACGGAAGGTTGTACGCCGTTCCGAATATTCCCGAAGTGCTAATTTTTATTTATTTATTTCAACTTTTTTTTTTTAATTAGAGGAATATTTGTGTGTGGGATCGAGTTCAACAACATCAGAAAAAAAACAAAATAATGGATCTTGCGACAGTTTAAATTTCAGCGTTTCTATAGATTAGGAGCCGAGCAAACTTTACCTCTGTCGTGACGTTTGTAAAAGGAATTCTACGAAATCGAACGGAACGAAACGAAAGGTTGTACGCCGTTCCGAATATTCCCGAAGTGCTCATTTTACTTTATTTATTTCAACTTTTTTTTTTAATTATGGGAATATTTGTGTGTGGGGTCGAGTTTAACAACAACAGAAAAACACAAAATAATGGCGGTTCCGACATTGTATATTTCAGCGTTTCTATAGATTAGGACCCAGGCAAACGTAACCTCCGTCGTGACGTTTGCATGACGTTTGTAAAAGGAATTCTACGAAATCGAACGGAACGAAACGAAAGATAGTACGCCGTTCCGAATATTCCCGAAGTGCTCATTTTACTTTATTTATTTCAACTTTTTTTTTTAATTAGAGGAATATTTGTGTGTGGGATCGAGTTCAACAACATCAGAAAAAAAACAAAATAATGGATCTTGCGACAGTTTAAATTTCAGCGTTTCTATAGATTAGGAGCCGAGCAAACTTTACCTCTGTCGTGACGTTTGTAAAAGGAATTCTACGAAATCGAACGGAACGAAACGAAAGGTTGTACGCCGTTCCGAATATTCCCGAAGTGCTCATTTTACTTTATTTATTTCAACTTTTTTTTTTAATTATGGGAATATTTGTGTGTGGGGTCGAGTTTAACAACAACAGAAAAACACAAAATAATGGCGGTTCCGACATTGTATATTTCAGCGTTTCTATAGATTAGGACCCAGGCAAACGTAACCTCCGTCGTGACGTTTGCATGACGTTTGTAAAAGGAATTCTACGAAATACAACGGAACGATACGGAAGGTTGTACGCCGTTCCGAATATTCCCGAAGTGCTAATTTTACTTTATTTATTTCAACTTTTTTTTTTTAATTAGAGGAATATTTGTGTGTGGGATCGAGTTCAACAACATCAGAAAAAAAACAAAATAATGGATCTTGCGACAGTTTAAATTTCAGCGTTTCGATAGATTAGGACCCAAGCAAACGTAACCACAGTCGTGACGTTTGCATGACGTTTGAAAAAGGAATTCTACGAAATCGAACGGAACGAAACGAAAGATAGTACGCCGTTCCGAATATTCCCGAAGTGCTCATTTTACTTTATTTATTTCAACTTTTTTTTTTAATTATGGGAATATTTGTGTGTGGGGTCGAGTTTAACAACAACAGAAAAACACAAAATAATGGCGGTTCCGACATTGTATATTTCAGCGTTTCTATAGATTAGGACCCAGGCAAACGTAACCTCCGTCGTGACGTTTGCATGACGTTTGTAAAAGGAATTCTACGAAATACAACGGAACGATACGGAAGGTTGTACGCCGTTCCGAATATTCCCGAAGTGCTAATTTTACTTTATTTATTTCAACTTTTTTTTTTTAATTAGAGGAATATTTGTGTGTGGGATCGAGTTCAACAACATCAGAAAAAAAACAAAATAATGGATCTTGCGACAGTTTAAATTTCAGCGTTTCTATAGATTAGGAGCCGAGCAAACTTTACCTCTGTCGTGACGTTTGTAAAAGGAATTCTACGAAATCGAACGGAACGAAACGAAAGGTTGTACGCCGTTCCGAATATTCCCGAAGTGCTCATTTTACTTTATTTATTTCAACTTTTTTTTTTAATTATGGGAATATTTGTGTGTGGGGTCGAGTTTAACAACAACAGAAAAACACAAAATAATGGCGGTTCCGACATTGTATATTTCAGCGTTTCTATAGATTAGGACCCAGGCAAACGTAACCTCCGTCGTGACGTTTGCATGACGTTTGTAAAAGGAATTCTACGAAATCGAACGGAACGAAACGAAAGATAGTACGCCGTTCCGAATATTCCCGAAGTGCTCATTTTACTTTATTTATTTCAACTTTTTTTTTTAATTAGAGGAATATTTGTGTGTGGGATCGAGTTCAACAACATCAGAAAAAAAACAAAATAATGGATCTTGCGACAGTTTAAATTTCAGCGTTTCTATAGATTAGGAGCCGAGCAAACTTTACCTCTGTCGTGACGTTTGTAAAAGGAATTCTACGAAATCGAACGGAACGAAACGAAAGGTTGTACGCCGTTCCGAATATTCCCGAAGTGCTCATTTTACTTTATTTATTTCAACTTTTTTTTTTAATTATGGGAATATTTGTGTGTGGGGTCGAGTTTAACAACAACAGAAAAACACAAAATAATGGCGGTTCCGACATTGTATATTTCAGCGTTTCTATAGATTAGGACCCAGGCAAACGTAACCTCCGTCGTGACGTTTGCATGACGTTTGTAAAAGGAATTCTACGAAATACAACGGAACGATACGGAAGGTTGTACGCCGTTCCGAATATTCCCGAAGTGCTAATTTTACTTTATTTATTTCAACTTTTTTTTTTTAATTAGAGGAATATTTGTGTGTGGGATCGAGTTCAACAACATCAGAAAAAAAACAAAATAATGGATCTTGCGACAGTTTAAATTTCAGCGTTTCGATAGATTAGGACCCAAGCAAACGTAACCACAGTCGTGACGTTTGCATGACGTTTGAAAAAGGAATTCTACGAAATCGAACGGAACGAAACGAAAGATAGTACGCCGTTCCGAATATTCCCGAAGTGCTCATTTTACTTTATTTATTTCAACTTTTTTTTTTAATTATGGGAATATTTGTGTGTGGGGTCGAGTTTAACAACAACAGAAAAACACAAAATAATGGCGGTTCCGACATTGTATATTTCAGCGTTTCTATAGATTAGGACCCAGGCAAACGTAACCTCCGTCGTGACGTTTGCATGACGTTTGTAAAAGGAATTCTACGAAATACAACGGAACGATACGGAAGGTTGTACGCCGTTCCGAATATTCCCGAAGTGCTAATTTTTATTTATTTATTTCAACTTTTTTTTTTTAATTAGAGGAATATTTGTGTGTGGGATCGAGTTCAACAACATCAGAAAAAAAACAAAATAATGGATCTTGCGACAGTTTAAATTTCAGCGTTTCTATAGATTAGGAGCCGAGCAAACTTTACCTCTGTCGTGACGTTTGTAAAAGGAATTCTACGAAATCGAACGGAACGAAACGAAAGGTTGTACGCCGTTCCGAATATTCCCGAAGTGCTCATTTTACTTTATTTATTTCAACTTTTTTTTTTAATTATGGGAATATTTGTGTGTGGGGTCGAGTTTAACAACAACAGAAAAACACAAAATAATGGCGGTTCCGACATTGTATATTTCAGCGTTTCTATAGATTAGGACCCAGGCAAACGTAACCTCCGTCGTGACGTTTGCATGACGTTTGTAAAAGGAATTCTACGAAATCGAACGGAACGAAACGAAAGATAGTACGCCGTTCCGAATATTCCCGAAGTGCTCATTTTACTTTATTTATTTCAACTTTTTTTTTTAATTAGAGGAATATTTGTGTGTGGGATCGAGTTCAACAACATCAGAAAAAAAAACAAAATAATGGATCTTGCGACAGTTTAAATTTCAGCGTTTCTATAGATTAGGAGCCGAGCAAACTTTACCTCTGTCGTGACGTTTGTAAAAGGAATTCTACGAAATCGAACGGAACGAAACGAAAGGTTGTACGCCGTTCCGAATATTCCCGAAGTGCTCATTTTACTTTATTTATTTCAACTTTTTTTTTTAATTATGGGAATATTTGTGTGTGGGGTCGAGTTTAACAACAACAGAAAAACACAAAATAATGGCGGTTCCGACATTGTATATTTCAGCGTTTCTATAGATTAGGACCCAGGCAAACGTAACCTCCGTCGTGACGTTTGCATGACGTTTGTAAAAGGAATTCTACGAAATACAACGGAACGATACGGAAGGTTGTACGCCGTTCCGAATATTCCCGAAGTGCTAATTTTACTTTATTTATTTCAACTTTTTTTTTTTAATTAGAGGAATATTTGTGTGTGGGATCGAGTTCAACAACATCAGAAAAAAAACAAAATAATGGATCTTGCGACAGTTTAAATTTCAGCGTTTCGATAGATTAGGACCCAAGCAAACGTAACCACAGTCGTGACGTTTGCATGACGTTTGAAAAAGGAATTCTACGAAATCGAACGGAACGAAACGAAAGATAGTACGCCGTTCCGAATATTCCCGAAGTGCTCATTTTACTTTATTTATTTCAACTTTTTTTTTTAATTATGGGAATATTTGTGTGTGGGGTCGAGTTTAACAACAACAGAAAAACACAAAATAATGGCGGTTCCGACATTGTATATTTCAGCGTTTCTATAGATTAGGAGCCAGGCAAACGTAACCTCCGTCGTGACGTTTGCATGACGTTTGTAAAAGGAATTCTACGAAATACAACGGAACGATACGGAAGGTTGTACGCCGTTCCGAATATTCCCGAAGTGCTAATTTTTATTTATTTATTTCAACTTTTTTTTTTTAATTAGAGGAATATTTGTGTGTGGGATCGAGTTCAACAACATCAGAAAAAAAACAAAATAATGGATCTTGCGACAGTTTAAATTTCAGCGTTTCTATAGATTAGGAGCCGAGCAAACTTTACCTCTGTCGTGACGTTTGTAAAAGGAATTCTACGAAATCGAACGGAACGAAACGAAAGGTTGTACGCCGTTCCGAATATTCCCGAAGTGCTCATTTTACTTTATTTATTTCAACTTTTTTTTTTAATTATGGGAATATTTGTGTGTGGGGTCGAGTTTAACAACAACAGAAAAACACAAAATAATGGCGGTTCCGACATTGTATATTTCAGCGTTTCTATAGATTAGGACTCAGGCAAACGTAACCTCCGTCGTGACGTTTGCATGACGTTTGTAAAAGGAATTCTACGAAATCGAACGGAACGAAACGAAAGATAGTACGCCGTTCCGAATATTCCCGAAGTGCTCATTTTACTTTATTTATTTCAACTTTTTTTTTTTAATTAGAGGAATATTTGTGTGTGGGATCGAGTTCAACAACATCAGAAAAAAAACAAAATAATGGATCTTGCGACAGTTTAAATTTCAGCGTTTCTATAGATTAGGAGCCGAGCAAACTTTACCTCTGTCGTGACGTTTGTAAAAGGAATTCTACGAAATCGAACGGAACGAAACGAAAGGTTGTACGCCGTTCCGAATATTCCCGAAGTGCTCATTTTACTTTATTTATTTCAACTTTTTTTTTTAATTATGGGAATATTTGTGTGTGGGGTCGAGTTTAACAACAACAGAAAAACACAAAATAATGGCGGTTCCGACATTGTATATTTCAGCGTTTCTATAGATTAGGACCCAGGCAAACGTAACCTCCGTCGTGACGTTTGCATGACGTTTGTAAAAGGAATTCTACGAAATACAACGGAACGATACGGAAGGTTGTACGCCGTTCCGAATATTCCCGAAGTGCTAATTTTACTTTATTTATTTCAACTTTTTTTTTTTAATTAGAGGAATATTTGTGTGTGGGATCGAGTTCAACAACATCAGAAAAAAAACAAAATAATGGATCTTGCGACAGTTTAAATTTCAGCGTTTCGATAGATTAGGACCCAAGCAAACGTAACCACAGTCGTGACGTTTGCATGACGTTTGAAAAAGGAATTCTACGAAATCGAACGGAACGAAACGAAAGATAGTACGCCGTTCCGAATATTCCCGAAGTGCTCATTTTACTTTATTTATTTCAACTTTTTTTTTTAATTATGGGAATATTTGTGTGTGGGGTCGAGTTTAACAACAACAGAAAAACACAAAATAATGGCGGTTCCGACATTGTATATTTCAGCGTTTCTATAGATTAGGACCCAGGCAAACGTAACCTCCGTCGTGACGTTTGCATGACGTTTGTAAAAGGAATTCTACGAAATACAACGGAACGATACGGAAGGTTGTACGCCGTTCCGAATATTCCCGAAGTGCTAATTTTTATTTATTTATTTCAACTTTTTTTTTTTAATTAGAGGAATATTTGTGTGTGGGGTCGAGTTTAACAACAACAGAAAAACACAAAATAATGGCGGTTCCGACATTGTATATTTCAGCGTTTCTATAGATTAGGACTCAGGCAAACGTAACCTCCGTCGTGACGTTTGCATGACGTTTGTAAAAGGAATTCTACGAAATCGAACGGAACGAAACGAAAGATAGTACGCCGTTCCGAATATTCCCGAAGTGCTCATTTTACTTTATTTATTTCAACTTTTTTTTTTTAATTAGAGGAATATTTGTGTGTGGGATCGAGTTCAACAACATCAGAAAAAAAACAAAATAATGGATCTTGCGACAGTTTAAATTTCAGCGTTTCTATAGATTAGGAGCCGAGCAAACTTTACCTCTGTCGTGACGTTTGTAAAAGGAATTCTACGAAATCGAACGGAACGAAACGAAAGGTTGTACGCCGTTCCGAATATTCCCGAAGTGCTCATTTTACTTTATTTATTTCAACTTTTTTTTTTAATTATGGGAATATTTGTGTGTGGGGTCGAGTTTAACAACAACAGAAAAACACAAAATAATGGCGGTTCCGACATTGTATATTTCAGCGTTTCTATAGATTAGGACCCAGGCAAACGTAACCTCCGTCGTGACGTTTGCATGACGTTTGTAAAAGGAATTCTACGAAATCGAACGGAACGAAACGAAAGATAGTACGCCGTTCCGAATATTCCCGAAGTGCTCATTTTACTTTATTTATTTCAACTTTTTTTTTTAATTAGAGGAATATTTGTGTGTGGGATCGAGTTCAACAACATCAGAAAAAAAACAAAATAATGGATCTTGCGACAGTTTAAATTTCAGCGTTTCTATAGATTAGGAGCCGAGCAAACTTTACCTCTGTCGTGACGTTTGTAAAAGGAATTCTACGAAATCGAACGGAACGAAACGAAAGGTTGTACGCCGTTCCGAATATTCCCGAAGTGCTCATTTTACTTTATTTATTTCAACTTTTTTTTTTAATTATGGGAATATTTGTGTGTGGGGTCGAGTTTAACAACAACAGAAAAACACAAAATAATGGCGGTTCCGACATTGTATATTTCAGCGTTTCTATAGATTAGGACCCAGGCAAACGTAACCTCCGTCGTGACGTTTGCATGACGTTTGTAAAAGGAATTCTACGAAATACAACGGAACGATACGGAAGGTTGTACGCCGTTCCGAATATTCCCGAAGTGCTAATTTTACTTTATTTATTTCAACTTTTTTTTTTTAATTAGAGGAATATTTGTGTGTGGGATCGAGTTCAACAACATCAGAAAAAAAACAAAATAATGGATCTTGCGACAGTTTAAATTTCAGCGTTTCGATAGATTAGGACCCAAGCAAACGTAACCACAGTCGTGACGTTTGCATGACG
Source organism: Sepiola atlantica (assembly GCA_963556195.1). Taxonomy (NCBI): domain Eukaryota; kingdom Metazoa; phylum Mollusca; class Cephalopoda; order Sepiida; family Sepiolidae; genus Sepiola; species Sepiola atlantica. The sequence continues at coordinate 195,522 of CAUVYP010001120.1, forward strand.
TTTGAAAAAGGAATTCTACGAAATCGAACGGAACGAAACGAAAGATAGTACGCCGTTCCGAATATTCCCGAAGTGCTCATTTTACTTTATTTATTTCAACTTTTTTTTTTAATTATGGGAATATTTGTGTGTGGGGTCGAGTTTAACAACAACAGAAAAACACAAAATAATGGCGGTTCCGACATTGTATATTTCAGCGTTTCTATAGATTAGGACCCAGGCAAACGTAACCTCCGTCGTGACGTTTGCATGACGTTTGTAAAAGGAATTCTACGAAATACAACGGAACGATACGGAAGGTTGTACGCCGTTCCGAATATTCCCGAAGTGCTAATTTTTATTTATTTATTTCAACTTTTTTTTTTTAATTAGAGGAATATTTGTGTGTGGGATCGAGTTCAACAACATCAGAAAAAAAACAAAATAATGGATCTTGCGACAGTTTAAATTTCAGCGTTTCTATAGATTAGGAGCCGAGCAAACTTTACCTCTGTCGTGACGTTTGTAAAAGGAATTCTACGAAATCGAACGGAACGAAACGAAAGGTTGTACGCCGTTCCGAATATTCCCGAAGTGCTCATTTTACTTTATTTATTTCAACTTTTTTTTTTAATTATGGGAATATTTGTGTGTGGGGTCGAGTTTAACAACAACAGAAAAACACAAAATAATGGCGGTTCCGACATTGTATATTTCAGCGTTTCTATAGATTAGGACCCAGGCAAACGTAACCTCCGTCGTGACGTTTGCATGACGTTTGTAAAAGGAATTCTACGAAATACAACGGAACGATACGGAAGGTTGTACGCCGTTCCGAATATTCCCGAAGTGCTAATTTTACTTTATTTATTTCAACTTTTTTTTTTTAATTAGAGGAATATTTGTGTGTGGGATCGAGTTCAACAACATCAGAAAAAAAACAAAATAATGGATCTTGCGACAGTTTAAATTTCAGCGTTTCGATAGATTAGGACCCAAGCAAACGTAACCACAGTCGTGACGTTTGCATGACGTTTGAAAAAGGAATTCTACGAAATCGAACGGAACGAAACGAAAGATAGTACGCCGTTCCGAATATTCCCGAAGTGCTCATTTTACTTTATTTATTTCAACTTTTTTTTTTAATTATGGGAATATTTGTGTGTGGGGTCGAGTTTAACAACAACAGAAAAACACAAAATAATGGCGGTTCCGACATTGTATATTTCAGCGTTTCTATAGATTAGGACCCAGGCAAACGTAACCTCCGTCGTGACGTTTGCATGACGTTTGTAAAAGGAATTCTACGAAATACAACGGAACGATACGGAAGGTTGTACGCCGTTCCGAATATTCCCGAAGTGCTAATTTTTATTTATTTATTTCAACTTTTTTTTTTTAATTAGAGGAATATTTGTGTGTGGGATCGAGTTCAACAACATCAGAAAAAAAACAAAATAATGGATCTTGCGACAGTTTAAATTTCAGCGTTTCTATAGATTAGGAGCCGAGCAAACTTTACCTCTGTCGTGACGTTTGTAAAAGGAATTCTACGAAATCGAACGGAACGAAACGAAAGGTTGTACGCCGTTCCGAATATTCCCGAAGTGCTCATTTTACTTTATTTATTTCAACTTTTTTTTTTAATTATGGGAATATTTGTGTGTGGGGTCGAGTTTAACAACAACAGAAAAACACAAAATAATGGCGGTTCCGACATTGTATATTTCAGCGTTTCTATAGATTAGGACCCAGGCAAACGTAACCTCCGTCGTGACGTTTGCATGACGTTTGTAAAAGGAATTCTACGAAATCGAACGGAACGAAACGAAAGATAGTACGCCGTTCCGAATATTCCCGAAGTGCTCATTTTACTTTATTTATTTCAACTTTTTTTTTTAATTAGAGGAATATTTGTGTGTGGGATCGAGTTCAACAACATCAGAAAAAAAACAAAATAATGGATCTTGCGACAGTTTAAATTTCAGCGTTTCTATAGATTAGGAGCCGAGCAAACTTTACCTCTGTCGTGACGTTTGTAAAAGGAATTCTACGAAATCGAACGGAACGAAACGAAAGGTTGTACGCCGTTCCGAATATTCCCGAAGTGCTCATTTTACTTTATTTATTTCAACTTTTTTTTTTAATTATGGGAATATTTGTGTGTGGGGTCGAGTTTAACAACAACAGAAAAACACAAAATAATGGCGGTTCCGACATTGTATATTTCAGCGTTTCTATAGATTAGGACCCAGGCAAACGTAACCTCCGTCGTGACGTTTGCATGACGTTTGTAAAAGGAATTCTACGAAATACAACGGAACGATACGGAAGGTTGTACGCCGTTCCGAATATTCCCGAAGTGCTAATTTTACTTTATTTATTTCAACTTTTTTTTTTTAATTAGAGGAATATTTGTGTGTGGGATCGAGTTCAACAACATCAGAAAAAAAACAAAATAATGGATCTTGCGACAGTTTAAATTTCAGCGTTTCGATAGATTAGGACCCAAGCAAACGTAACCACAGTCGTGACGTTTGCATGACGTTTGAAAAAGGAATTCTACGAAATCGAACGGAACGAAACGAAAGATAGTACGCCGTTCCGAATATTCCCGAAGTGCTCATTTTACTTTATTTATTTCAACTTTTTTTTTTAATTATGGGAATATTTGTGTGTGGGGTCGAGTTTAACAACAACAGAAAAACACAAAATAATGGCGGTTCCGACATTGTATATTTCAGCGTTTCTATAGATTAGGACCCAGGCAAACGTAACCTCCGTCGTGACGTTTGCATGACGTTTGTAAAAGGAATTCTACGAAATACAACGGAACGATACGGAAGGTTGTACGCCGTTCCGAATATTCCCGAAGTGCTAATTTTTATTTATTTATTTCAACTTTTTTTTTTTAATTAGAGGAATATTTGTGTGTGGGATCGAGTTCAACAACATCAGAAAAAAAACAAAATAATGGATCTTGCGACAGTTTAAATTTCAGCGTTTCTATAGATTAGGAGCCGAGCAAACTTTACCTCTGTCGTGACGTTTGTAAAAGGAATTCTACGAAATCGAACGGAACGAAACGAAAGGTTGTACGCCGTTCCGAATATTCCCGAAGTGCTCATTTTACTTTATTTATTTCAACTTTTTTTTTTAATTATGGGAATATTTGTGTGTGGGGTCGAGTTTAACAACAACAGAAAAACACAAAATAATGGCGGTTCCGACATTGTATATTTCAGCGTTTCTATAGATTAGGACCCAGGCAAACGTAACCTCCGTCGTGACGTTTGCATGACGTTTGTAAAAGGAATTCTACGAAATACAACGGAACGATACGGAAGGTTGTACGCCGTTCCGAATATTCCCGAAGTGCTAATTTTACTTTATTTATTTCAACTTTTTTTTTTTAATTAGAGGAATATTTGTGTGTGGGATCGAGTTCAACAACATCAGAAAAAAAACAAAATAATGGATCTTGCGACAGTTTAAATTTCAGCGTTTCGATAGATTAGGACCCAAGCAAACGTAACCACAGTCGTGACGTTTGCATGACGTTTGAAAAAGGAATTCTACGAAATCGAACGGAACGAAACGAAAGATAGTACGCCGTTCCGAATATTCCCGAAGTGCTCATTTTACTTTATTTATTTCAACTTTTTTTTTTAATTATGGGAATATTTGTGTGTGGGGTCGAGTTTAACAACAACAGAAAAACACAAAATAATGGCGGTTCCGACATTGTATATTTCAGCGTTTCTATAGATTAGGACCCAGGCAAACGTAACCTCCGTCGTGACGTTTGCATGACGTTTGTAAAAGGAATTCTACGAAATACAACGGAACGATACGGAAGGTTGTACGCCGTTCCGAATATTCCCGAAGTGCTAATTTTTATTTATTTATTTCAACTTTTTTTTTTTAATTAGAGGAATATTTGTGTGTGGGATCGAGTTCAACAACATCAGAAAAAAAACAAAATAATGGATCTTGCGACAGTTTAAATTTCAGCGTTTCTATAGATTAGGAGCCGAGCAAACTTTACCTCTGTCGTGACGTTTGTAAAAGGAATTCTACGAAATCGAACGGAACGAAACGAAAGGTTGTACGCCGTTCCGAATATTCCCGAAGTGCTCATTTTACTTTATTTATTTCAACTTTTTTTTTTAATTATGGGAATATTTGTGTGTGGGGTCGAGTTTAACAACAACAGAAAAACACAAAATAATGGCGGTTCCGACATTGTATATTTCAGCGTTTCTATAGATTAGGACCCAGGCAAACGTAACCTCCGTCGTGACGTTTGCATGACGTTTGTAAAAGGAATTCTACGAAATCGAACGGAACGAAACGAAAGATAGTACGCCGTTCCGAATATTCCCGAAGTGCTCATTTTACTTTATTTATTTCAACTTTTTTTTTTAATTAGAGGAATATTTGTGTGTGGGATCGAGTTCAACAACATCAGAAAAAAAACAAAATAATGGATCTTGCGACAGTTTAAATTTCAGCGTTTCTATAGATTAGGAGCCGAGCAAACTTTACCTCTGTCGTGACGTTTGTAAAAGGAATTCTACGAAATCGAACGGAACGAAACGAAAGGTTGTACGCCGTTCCGAATATTCCCGAAGTGCTCATTTTACTTTATTTATTTCAACTTTTTTTTTTAATTATGGGAATATTTGTGTGTGGGGTCGAGTTTAACAACAACAGAAAAACACAAAATAATGGCGGTTCCGACATTGTATATTTCAGCGTTTCTATAGATTAGGACCCAGGCAAACGTAACCTCCGTCGTGACGTTTGCATGACGTTTGTAAAAGGAATTCTACGAAATACAACGGAACGATACGGAAGGTTGTACGCCGTTCCGAATATTCCCGAAGTGCTAATTTTACTTTATTTATTTCAACTTTTTTTTTTTAATTAGAGGAATATTTGTGTGTGGGATCGAGTTCAACAACATCAGAAAAAAAACAAAATAATGGATCTTGCGACAGTTTAAATTTCAGCGTTTCGATAGATTAGGACCCAAGCAAACGTAACCACAGTCGTGACGTTTGCATGACGTTTGAAAAAGGAATTCTACGAAATCGAACGGAACGAAACGAAAGGTTGTACGCCGTTCCGAATATTCCCGAAGTGCTCATTTTACTTTATTTATTTCAACTTTTTTTTTTAATTATGGGAATATTTGTGTGTGGGGTCGAGTTTAACAACAACAGAAAAACACAAAATAATGGCGGTTCCGACATTGTATATTTCAGCGTTTCTATAGATTAGGACCCAGGCAAACGTAACCTCCGTCGTGACGTTTGCATGACGTTTGTAAAAGGAATTCTACGAAATACAACGGAACGATACGGAAGGTTGTACGCCGTTCCGAATATTCCCGAAGTGCTAATTTTTATTTATTTATTTCAACTTTTTTTTTTTAATTAGAGGAATATTTGTGTGTGGGATCGAGTTCAACAACATCAGAAAAAAAACAAAATAATGGATCTTGCGACAGTTTAAATTTCAGCGTTTCTATAGATTAGGAGCCGAGCAAACTTTACCTCTGTCGTGACGTTTGTAAAAGGAATTCTACGAAATCGAACGGAACGAAACGAAAGGTTGTACGCCGTTCCGAATATTCCCGAAGTGCTCATTTTACTTTATTTATTTCAACTTTTTTTTTTAATTATGGGAATATTTGTGTGTGGGGTCGAGTTTAACAACAACAGAAAAACACAAAATAATGGCGGTTCCGACATTGTATATTTCAGCGTTTCTATAGATTAGGACCCAGGCAAACGTAACCTCCGTCGTGACGTTTGCATGACGTTTGTAAAAGGAATTCTACGAAATCGAACGGAACGAAACGAAAGATAGTACGCCGTTCCGAATATTCCCGAAGTGCTCATTTTACTTTATTTATTTCAACTTTTTTTTTTAATTAGAGGAATATTTGTGTGTGGGATCGAGTTCAACAACATCAGAAAAAAAACAAAATAATGGATCTTGCGACAGTTTAAATTTCAGCGTTTCTATAGATTAGGAGCCGAGCAAACTTTACCTCTGTCGTGACGTTTGTAAAAGGAATTCTACGAAATCGAACGGAACGAAACGAAAGGTTGTACGCCGTTCCGAATATTCCCGAAGTGCTCATTTTACTTTATTTATTTCAACTTTTTTTTTTAATTATGGGAATATTTGTGTGTGGGGTCGAGTTTAACAACAACAGAAAAACACAAAATAATGGCGGTTCCGACATTGTATATTTCAGCGTTTCTATAGATTAGGACCCAGGCAAACGTAACCTCCGTCGTGACGTTTGCATGACGTTTGTAAAAGGAATTCTACGAAATACAACGGAACGATACGGAAGGTTGTACGCCGTTCCGAATATTCCCGAAGTGCTAATTTTACTTTATTTATTTCAACTTTTTTTTTTTAATTAGAGGAATATTTGTGTGTGGGATCGAGTTCAACAACATCAGAAAAAAAACAAAATAATGGATCTTGCGACAGTTTAAATTTCAGCGTTTCGATAGATTAGGACCCAAGCAAACGTAACCACAGTCGTGACGTTTGCATGACGTTTGAAAAAGGAATTCTACGAAATCGAACGGAACGAAACGAAAGGTTGTACGCCGTTCCGAATATTCCCGAAGTGCTCATTTTACTTTATTTATTTCAACTTTTTTTTTTAATTATGGGAATATTTGTGTGTGGGGTCGAGTTTAACAACAACAGAAAAACACAAAATAATGGCGGTTCCGACATTGTATATTTCAGCGTTTCTATAGATTAGGACCCAGGCAAACGTAACCTCCGTCGTGACGTTTGCATGACGTTTGTAAAAGGAATTCTACGAAATACAACGGAACGATACGGAAGGTTGTACGCCGTTCCGAATATTCCCGAAGTGCTAATTTTTATTTATTTATTTCAACTTTTTTTTTTTAATTAGAGGAATATTTGTGTGTGGGATCGAGTTCAACAACATCAGAAAAAAAACAAAATAATGGATCTTGCGACAGTTTAAATTTCAGCGTTTCTATAGATTAGGAGCCGAGCAAACTTTACCTCTGTCGTGACGTTTGTAAAAGGAATTCTACGAAATCGAACGGAACGAAACGAAAGGTTGTACGCCGTTCCGAATATTCCCGAAGTGCTCATTTTACTTTATTTATTTCAACTTTTTTTTTTAATTATGGGAATATTTGTGTGTGGGGTCGAGTTTAACAACAACAGAAAAACACAAAATAATGGCGGTTCCGACATTGTATATTTCAGCGTTTCTATAGATTAGGACCCAGGCAAACGTAACCTCCGTCGTGACGTTTGCATGACGTTTGTAAAAGGAATTCTACGAAATCGAACGGAACGAAACGAAAGATAGTACGCCGTTCCGAATATTCCCGAAGTGCTCATTTTACTTTATTTATTTCAACTTTTTTTTTTAATTAGAGGAATATTTGTGTGTGGGATCGAGTTCAACAACATCAGAAAAAAAACAAAATAATGGATCTTGCGACAGTTTAAATTTCAGCGTTTCTATAGATTAGGAGCCGAGCAAACTTTACCTCTGTCGTGACGTTTGTAAAAGGAATTCTACGAAATCGAACGGAACGAAACGAAAGGTTGTACGCCGTTCCGAATATTCCCGAAGTGCTCATTTTACTTTATTTATTTCAACTTTTTTTTTTAATTATGGGAATATTTGTGTGTGGGGTCGAGTTTAACAACAACAGAAAAACACAAAATAATGGCGGTTCCGACATTGTATATTTCAGCGTTTCTATAGATTAGGACCCAGGCAAACGTAACCTCCGTCGTGACGTTTGCATGACGTTTGTAAAAGGAATTCTACGAAATCGAACGGAACGAAACGAAAGATAGTACGCCGTTCCGAATATTCCCGAAGTGCTCATTTTACTTTATTTATTTCAACTTTTTTTTTTAATTAGAGGAATATTTGTGTGTGGGATCGAGTTCAACAACATCAGAAAAAAAACAAAATAATGGATCTTGCGACAGTTTAAATTTCAGCGTTTCTATAGATTAGGAGCCGAGCAAACTTTACCTCTGTCGTGACGTTTGTAAAAGGAATTCTACGAAATCGAACGGAACGAAACGAAAGGTTGTACGCCGTTCCGAATATTCCCGAAGTGCTCATTTTACTTTATTTATTTCAACTTTTTTTTTTAATTATGGGAATATTTGTGTGTGGGGTCGAGTTTAACAACAACAGAAAAACACAAAATAATGGCGGTTCCGACATTGTATATTTCAGCGTTTCTATAGATTAGGACCCAGGCAAACGTAACCTCCGTCGTGACGTTTGCATGACGTTTGTAAAAGGAATTCTACGAAATACAACGGAACGATACGGAAGGTTGTACGCCGTTCCGAATATTCCCGAAGTGCTAATTTTACTTTATTTATTTCAACTTTTTTTTTTTAATTAGAGGAATATTTGTGTGTGGGATCGAGTTCAACAACATCAGAAAAAAAACAAAATAATGGATCTTGCGACAGTTTAAATTTCAGCGTTTCGATAGATTAGGACCCAAGCAAACGTAACCACAGTCGTGACGTTTGCATGACGTTTGAAAAAGGAATTCTACGAAATCGAACGGAACGAAACGAAAGATAGTACGCCGTTCCGAATATTCCCGAAGTGCTCATTTTACTTTATTTATTTCAACTTTTTTTTTTAATTATGGGAATATTTGTGTGTGGGGTCGAGTTTAACAACAACAGAAAAACACAAAATAATGGCGGTTCCGACATTGTATATTTCAGCGTTTCTATAGATTAGGACCCAGGCAAACGTAACCTCCGTCGTGACGTTTGCATGACGTTTGTAAAAGGAATTCTACGAAATACAACGGAACGATACGGAAGGTTGTACGCCGTTCCGAATATTCCCGAAGTGCTAATTTTTATTTATTTATTTCAACTTTTTTTTTTTAATTAGAGGAATATTTGTGTGTGGGATCGAGTTCAACAACATCAGAAAAAAAACAAAATAATGGATCTTGCGACAGTTTAAATTTCAGCGTTTCTATAGATTAGGAGCCGAGCAAACTTTACCTCTGTCGTGACGTTTGTAAAAGGAATTCTACGAAATCGAACGGAACGAAACGAAAGGTTGTACGCCGTTCCGAATATTCCCGAAGTGCTCATTTTACTTTATTTATTTCAACTTTTTTTTTTAATTATGGGAATATTTGTGTGTGGGGTCGAGTTTAACAACAACAGAAAAACACAAAATAATGGCGGTTCCGACATTGTATATTTCAGCGTTTCTATAGATTAGGACCCAGGCAAACGTAACCTCCGTCGTGACGTTTGCATGACGTTTGTAAAAGGAATTCTACGAAATCGAACGGAACGAAACGAAAGATAGTACGCCGTTCCGAATATTCCCGAAGTGCTCATTTTACTTTATTTATTTCAACTTTTTTTTTTAATTAGAGGAATATTTGTGTGTGGGATCGAGTTCAACAACATCAGAAAAAAAACAAAATAATGGATCTTGCGACAGTTTAAATTTCAGCGTTTCTATAGATTAGGAGCCGAGCAAACTTTACCTCTGTCGTGACGTTTGTAAAAGGAATTCTACGAAATCGAACGGAACGAAACGAAAGGTTGTACGCCGTTCCGAATATTCCCGAAGTGCTCATTTTACTTTATTTATTTCAACTTTTTTTTTTAATTATGGGAATATTTGTGTGTGGGGTCGAGTTTAACAACAACAGAAAAACACAAAATAATGGCGGTTCCGACATTGTATATTTCAGCGTTTCTATAGATTAGGACCCAGGCAAACGTAACCTCCGTCGTGACGTTTGCATGACGTTTGTAAAAGGAATTCTACGAAATACAACGGAACGATACGGAAGGTTGTACGCCGTTCCGAATATTCCCGAAGTGCTCATTTTACTTTATTTATTTCAACTTTTTTTTTTTAATTAGAGGAATATTTGTGTGTGGGATCGAGTTCAACAACATCAGAAAAAAAACAAAATAATGGATCTTGCGACAGTTTAAATTTCAGCGTTTCGATAGATTAGGACCCAAGCAAACGTAACCACAGTCGTGACGTTTGCATGACGTTTGAAAAAGGAATTCTACGAAATCGAACGGAACGAAACGAAAGATAGTACGCCGTTCCGAATATTCCCGAAGTGCTCATTTTACTTTATTTATTTCAACTTTTTTTTTTAATTATGGGAATATTTGTGTGTGGGGTCGAGTTTAACAACAACAGAAAAACACAAAATAATGGCGGTTCCGACATTGTATATTTCAGCGTTTCTATAGATTAGGACCCAGGCAAACGTAACCTCCGTCGTGACGTTTGCATGACGTTTGTAAAAGGAATTCTACGAAATACAACGGAACGATACGGAAGGTTGTACGCCGTTCCGAATATTCCCGAAGTGCTAATTTTTATTTATTTATTTCAACTTTTTTTTTTTAATTAGAGGAATATTTGTGTGTGGGATCGAGTTCAACAACATCAGAAAAAAAACAAAATAATGGATCTTGCGACAGTTTAAATTTCAGCGTTTCTATAGATTAGGAGCCGAGCAAACTTTACCTCTGTCGTGACGTTTGTAAAAGGAATTCTACGAAATCGAACGGAACGAAACGAAAGGTTGTACGCCGTTCCGAATATTCCCGAAGTGCTCATTTTACTTTATTTATTTCAACTTTTTTTTTTAATTATGGGAATATTTGTGTGTGGGGTCGAGTTTAACAACAACAGAAAAACACAAAATAATGGCGGTTCCGACATTGTATATTTCAGCGTTTCTATAGATTAGGACCCAGGCAAACGTAACCTCCGTCGTGACGTTTGCATGACGTTTGTAAAAGGAATTCTACGAAATACAACGGAACGATACGGAAGGTTGTACGCCGTTCCGAATATTCCCGAAGTGCTAATTTTTATTTATTTATTTCAACTTTTTTTTTTTAATTAGAGGAATATTTGTGTGTGGGATCGAGTTCAACAACATCAGAAAAAAAACAAAATAATGGATCTTGCGACAGTTTAAATTTCAGCGTTTCTATAGATTAGGAGCCGAGCAAACTTTACCTCTGTCGTGACGTTTGTAAAAGGAATTCTACGAAATCGAACGGAACGAAACGAAAGGTTGTACGCCGTTCCGAATATTCCCGAAGTGCTCATTTTACTTTATTTATTTCAACTTTTTTTTTTAATTATGGGAATATTTGTGTGTGGGGTCGAGTTTAACAACAACAGAAAAACACAAAATAATGGCGGTTCCGACATTGTATATTTCAGCGTTTCTATAGATTAGGACCCAGGCAAACGTAACCTCCGTCGTGACGTTTGCATGACGTTTGTAAAAGGAATTCTACGAAATCGAACGGAACGAAACGAAAGATAGTACGCCGTTCCGAATATTCCCGAAGTGCTCATTTTACTTTATTTATTTCAACTTTTTTTTTTAATTAGAGGAATATTTGTGTGTGGGATCGAGTTCAACAACATCAGAAAAAAAACAAAATAATGGATCTTGCGACAGTTTAAATTTCAGCGTTTCTATAGATTAGGAGCCGAGCAAACTTTACCTCTGTCGTGACGTTTGTAAAAGGAATTCTACGAAATCGAACGGAACGAAACGAAAGGTTGTACGCCGTTCCGAATATTCCCGAAGTGCTCATTTTACTTTATTTATTTCAACTTTTTTTTTTAATTATGGGAATATTTGTGTGTGGGGTCGAGTTTAACAACAACAGAAAAACACAAAATAATGGCGGTTCCGACATTGTATATTTCAGCGTTTCTATAGATTAGGACCCAGGCAAACGTAACCTCCGTCGTGACGTTTGCATGACGTTTGTAAAAGGAATTCTACGAAATACAACGGAACGATACGGAAGGTTGTACGCCGTTCCGAATATTCCCGAAGTGCTAATTTTTATTTATTTATTTCAACTTTTTTTTTTTAATTAGAGGAATATTTGTGTGTGGGATCGAGTTCAACAACATCAGAAAAAAAACAAAATAATGGATCTTGCGACAGTTTAAATTTCAGCGTTTCTATAGATTAGGAGCCGAGCAAACTTTACCTCTGTCGTGACGTTTGTAAAAGGAATTCTACGAAATCGAACGGAACGAAACGAAAGGTTGTACGCCGTTCCGAATATTCCCGAAGTGCTCATTTTACTTTATTTATTTCAACTTTTTTTTTTAATTATGGGAATATTTGTGTGTGGGGTCGAGTTTAACAACAACAGAAAAACACAAAATAATGGCAGTTCCGACATTGTATATTTCAGCGTTTCTATAGATTAGGACCCAGGCAAACGTAACCTCCGTCGTGACGTTTGCATGACGTTTGTAAAAGGAATTCTACGAAATCGAACGGAACGAAACGAAAGATAGTACGCCGTTCCGAATATTCCCGAAGTGCTCATTTTACTTTATTTATTTCAACTTTTTTTTTTAATTAGAGGAATATTTGTGTGTGGGATCGAGTTCAACAACATCAGAAAAAAAACAAAATAATGGATCTTGCGACAGTTTAAATTTCAGCGTTTCTATAGATTAGGAGCCGAGCAAACTTTACCTCTGTCGTGACGTTTGTAAAAGGAATTCTACGAAATCGAACGGAACGAAACGAAAGGTTGTACGCCGTTCCGAATATTCCCGAAGTGCTCATTTTACTTTATTTATTTCAACTTTTTTTTTTAATTATGGGAATATTTGTGTGTGGGGTCGAGTTTAACAACAACAGAAAAACACAAAATAATGGCGGTTCCGACATTGTATATTTCAGCGTTTCTATAGATTAGGACCCAGGCAAACGTAACCTCCGTCGTGACGTTTGCATGACGTTTGTAAAAGGAATTCTACGAAATACAACGGAACGATACGGAAGGTTGTACGCCGTTCCGAATATTCCCGAAGTGCTAATTTTTATTTATTTATTTCAACTTTTTTTTTTTAATTAGAGGAATATTTGTGTGTGGGATCGAGTTCAACAACATCAGAAAAAAAACAAAATAATGGATCTTGCGACAGTTTAAATTTCAGCGTTTCTATAGATTAGGAGCCGAGCAAACTTTACCTCTGTCGTGACGTTTGTAAAAGGAATTCTACGAAATCGAACGGAACGAAACGAAAGGTTGTACGCCGTTCCGAATATTCCCGAAGTGCTCATTTTACTTTATTTATTTCAACTTTTTTTTTTAATTATGGGAATATTTGTGTGTGGGGTCGAGTTTAACAACAACAGAAAAACACAAAATAATGGCGGTTCCGACATTGTATATTTCAGCGTTTCTATAGATTAGGACCCAGGCAAACGTAACCTCCGTCGTGACGTTTGCATGACGTTTGTAAAAGGAATTCTACGAAATCGAACGGAACGAAACGAAAGATAGTACGCCGTTCCGAATATTCCCGAAGTGCTCATTTTACTTTATTTATTTCAACTTTTTTTTTTAATTAGAGGAATATTTGTGTGTGGGATCGAGTTCAACAACATCAGAAAAAAAACAAAATAATGGATCTTGCGACAGTTTAAATTTCAGCGTTTCTATAGATTAGGAGCCGAGCAAACTTTACCTCTGTCGTGACGTTTGTAAAAGGAATTCTACGAAATCGAACGGAACGAAACGAAAGGTTGTACGCCGTTCCGAATATTCCCGAAGTGCTCATTTTACTTTATTTATTTCAACTTTTTTTTTTAATTATGGGAATATTTGTGTGTGGGGTCGAGTTTAACAACAACAGAAAAACACAAAATAATGGCGGTTCCGACATTGTATATTTCAGCGTTTCTATAGATTAGGACCCAGGCAAACGTAACCTCCGTCGTGACGTTTGCATGACGTTTGTAAAAGGAATTCTACGAAATCGAACGGAACGAAACGAAAGATAGTACGCCGTTCCGAATATTCCCGAAGTGCTCATTTTACTTTATTTATTTCAACTTTTTTTTTTAATTAGAGGAATATTTGTGTGTGGGATCGAGTTCAACAACATCAGAAAAAAAACAAAATAATGGATCTTGCGACAGTTTAAATTTCAGCGTTTCTATAGATTAGGAGCCGAGCAAACTTTACCTCTGTCGTGACGTTTGTAAAAGGAATTCTACGAAATCGAACGGAACGAAACGAAAGGTTGTACGCCGTTCCGAATATTCCCGAAGTGCTCATTTTACTTTATTTATTTCAACTTTTTTTTTTAATTATGGGAATATTTGTGTGTGGGGTCGAGTTTAACAACAACAGAAAAACACAAAATAATGGCGGTTCCGACATTGTATATTTCAGCGTTTCTATAGATTAGGACCCAGGCAAACGTAACCTCCGTCGTGACGTTTGCATGACGTTTGTAAAAGGAATTCTACGAAATACAACGGAACGATACGGAAGGTTGTACGCCGTTCCGAATATTCCCGAAGTGCTAATTTTTATTTATTTATTTCAACTTTTTTTTTTTAATTAGAGGAATATTTGTGTGTGGGATCGAGTTCAACAACATCAGAAAAAAAACAAAATAATGGATCTTGCGACAGTTTAAATTTCAGCGTTTCTATAGATTAGGAGCCGAGCAAACTTTACCTCTGTCGTGACGTTTGTAAAAGGAATTCTACGAAATCGAACGGAACGAAACGAAAGGTTGTACGCCGTTCCGAATATTCCCGAAGTGCTCATTTTACTTTATTTATTTCAACTTTTTTTTTTAATTATGGGAATATTTGTGTGTGGGGTCGAGTTTAACAACAACAGAAAAACACAAAATAATGGCGGTTCCGACATTGTATATTTCAGCGTTTCTATAGATTAGGACCCAGGCAAACGTAACCTCCGTCGTGACGTTTGCATGACGTTTGTAAAAGGAATTCTACGAAATCGAACGGAACGAAACGAAAGATAGTACGCCGTTCCGAATATTCCCGAAGTGCTCATTTTACTTTATTTATTTCAACTTTTTTTTTTAATTAGAGGAATATTTGTGTGTGGGATCGAGTTCAACAACATCAGAAAAAAAACAAAATAATGGATCTTGCGACAGTTTAAATTTCAGCGTTTCTATAGATTAGGAGCCGAGCAAACTTTACCTCTGTCGTGACGTTTGTAAAAGGAATTCTACGAAATCGAACGGAACGAAACGAAAGGTTGTACGCCGTTCCGAATATTCCCGAAGTGCTCATTTTACTTTATTTATTTCAACTTTTTTTTTTAATTATGGGAATATTTGTGTGTGGGGTCGAGTTTAACAACAACAGAAAAACACAAAATAATGGCGGTTCCGACATTGTATATTTCAGCGTTTCTATAGATTAGGACCCAGGCAAACGTAACCTCCGTCGTGACGTTTGCATGACGTTTGTAAAAGGAATTCTACGAAATCGAACGGAACGAAACGAAAGATAGTACGCCGTTCCGAATATTCCCGAAGTGCTCATTTTACTTTATTTATTTCAACTTTTTTTTTTAATTAGAGGAATATTTGTGTGTGGGATCGAGTTCAACAACATCAGAAAAAAAACAAAATAATGGATCTTGCGACAGTTTAAATTTCAGCGTTTCTATAGATTAGGAGCCGAGCAAACTTTACCTCTGTCGTGACGTTTGTAAAAGGAATTCTACGAAATCGAACGGAACGAAACGAAAGGTTGTACGCCGTTCCGAATATTCCCGAAGTGCTCATTTTACTTTATTTATTTCAACTTTTTTTTTTAATTATGGGAATATTTGTGTGTGGGGTCGAGTTTAACAACAACAGAAAAACACAAAATAATGGCGGTTCCGACATTGTATATTTCAGCGTTTCTATAGATTAGGACCCAGGCAAACGTAACCTCCGTCGTGACGTTTGCATGACGTTTGTAAAAGGAATTCTACGAAATACAACGGAACGATACGGAAGGTTGTACGCCGTTCCGAATATTCCCGAAGTGCTAATTTTTATTTATTTATTTCAACTTTTTTTTTTTAATTAGAGGAATATTTGTGTGTGGGATCGAGTTCAACAACATCAGAAAAAAAACAAAATAATGGATCTTGCGACAGTTTAAATTTCAGCGTTTCTATAGATTAGGAGCCGAGCAAACTTTACCTCTGTCGTGACGTTTGTAAAAGGAATTCTACGAAATCGAACGGAACGAAACGAAAGGTTGTACGCCGTTCCGAATATTCCCGAAGTGCTCATTTTACTTTATTTATTTCAACTTTTTATTTTAATTATGGGAATATTTGTGTGTGGGGTCGAGTTTAACAACAACAGAAAAACACAAAATAATGGCGGTTCCGACATTGTATATTTCAGCGTTTCTATAGATTAGGACCCAGGCAAACGTAACCTCCGTCGTGACGTTTGCATGACGTTTGTAAAAGGAATTCTACGAAATCGAACGGAACGAAACGAAAGATAGTACGCCGTTCCGAATATTCCCGAAGTGCTCATTTTACTTTATTTATTTCAACTTTTTTTTTTAATTAGAGGAATATTTGTGTGTGGGATCGAGTTCAACAACATCAGAAAAAAAACAAAATAATGGATCTTGCGACAGTTTAAATTTCAGCGTTTCGATAGATTAGGACCCAAGCAAACGTAACCACAGTCGTGACGTTTGCATGACGTTTGAAAAAGGAATTCTACGAAATCGAACGGAACGAAACGAAAGATAGTACGCCGTTCCGAATATTCCCGAAGTGCTAATTTTACTTTATTTATTTCAACTTTTTTTTTTAATTAGAGGAATATTTGTGTGTGGGATCGAGTTCAACAACATCAGAAAAAAAACAAAATAATGGATCTTGCGACAGTTTAAATTTCAGCGTTTCTATAGATTAGGAGCCGAGCAAACTTTACCTCTGTCGTGACGTTTGTAAAAGGAATTCTACGAAATCGAACGGAACGAAACGAAAGGTTGTACGCCGTTCCGAATATTCCCGAAGTGCTCATTTTACTTTATTTATTTCAACTTTTTTTTTTAATTTTGGGAATATTTGTGTGTGGGGTCGAGTTTAACAACAACAGAAAAACACAAAATAATGGCGGTTCCGACATTGTATATTTCAGCGTTTCTATAGATTAGGACCCAGGCAAACGTAACCTCCGTCGTGACGTTTGCATGACGTTTGTAAAAGGAATTCTACGAAATACAACGGAACGATACGGAAGGTTGTACGCCGTTCCGAATATTCCCGAAGTGCTAATTTTTATTTATTTATTTCAACTTTTTTTTTTTAATTAGAGGAATATTTGTGTGTGGGATCGAGTTCAACAACATCAGAAAAAAAACAAAATAATGGATCTTGCGACAGTTTAAATTTCAGCGTTTCTATAGATTAGGAGCCGAGCAAACTTTACCTCTGTCGTGACGTTTGTAAAAGGAATTCTACGAAATCGAACGGAACGAAACGAAAGGTTGTACGCCGTTCCGAATATTCCCGAAGTGCTCATTTTACTTTATTTATTTCAACTTTTTTTTTTAATTATGGGAATATTTGTGTGTGGGGTCGAGTTTAACAACAACAGAAAAACACAAAATAATGGCGGTTCCGACATTGTATATTTCAGCGTTTCTATAGATTAGGACCCAGGCAAACGTAACCTCCGTCGTGACGTTTGCATGACGTTTGTAAAAGGAATTCTACGAAATCGAACGGAACGAAACGAAAGATAGTACGCCGTTCCGAATATTCCCGAAGTGCTCATTTTACTTTATTTATTTCAACTTTTTTTTTTAATTAGAGGAATATTTGTGTGTGGGATCGAGTTCAACAACATCAGAAAAAAAACAAAATAATGGATCTTGCGACAGTTTAAATTTCAGCGTTTCTATAGATTAGGAGCCGAGCAAACTTTACCTCTGTCGTGACGTTTGTAAAAGGAATTCTACGAAATCGAACGGAACGAAACGAAAGGTTGTACGCCGTTCCGAATATTCCCGAAGTGCTCATTTTACTTTATTTATTTCAACTTTTTTTTTTAATTATGGGAATATTTGTGTGTGGGGTCGAGTTTAACAACAACAGAAAAACACAAAATAATGGCGGTTCCGACATTGTATATTTCAGCGTTTCTATAGATTAGGACCCAGGCAAACGTAACCTCCGTCGTGACGTTTGCATGACGTTTGTAAAAGGAATTCTACGAAATCGAACGGAACGAAACGAAAGATAGTACGCCGTTCCGAATATTCCCGAAGTGCTCATTTTACTTTATTTATTTCAACTTTTTTTTTTAATTAGAGGAATATTTGTGTGTGGGATCGAGTTCAACAACATCAGAAAAAAAACAAAATAATGGATCTTGCGACAGTTTAAATTTCAGCGTTTCTATAGATTAGGAGCCGAGCAAACTTTACCTCTGTCGTGACGTTTGTAAAAGGAATTCTACGAAATCGAACGGAACGAAACGAAAGGTTGTACGCCGTTCCGAATATTCCCGAAGTGCTCATTTTACTTTATTTATTTCAACTTTTTTTTTTAATTTTGGGAATATTTGTGTGTGGGGTCGAGTTTAACAACAACAGAAAAACACAAAATAATGGCGGTTCCGACATTGTATATTTCAGCGTTTCTATAGATTAGGACCCAGGCAAACGTAACCTCCGTCGTGACGTTTGCATGACGTTTGTAAAAGGAATTCTACGAAATACAACGGAACGATACGGAAGGTTGTACGCCGTTCCGAATATTCCCGAAGTGCTAATTTTTATTTATTTATTTCAACTTTTTTTTTTTAATTAGAGGAATATTTGTGTGTGGGATCGAGTTCAACAACATCAGAAAAAAAACAAAATAATGGATCTTGCGACAGTTTAAATTTCAGCGTTTCTATAGATTAGGAGCCGAGCAAACTTTACCTCTGTCGTGACGTTTGTAAAAGGAATTCTACGAAATCGAACGGAACGAAACGAAAGGTTGTACGCCGTTCCGAATATTCCCGAAGTGCTCATTTTACTTTATTTATTTCAACTTTTTTTTTTAATTATGGGAATATTTGTGTGTGGGGTCGAGTTTAACAACAACAGAAAAACACAAAATAATGGCGGTTCCGACATTGTATATTTCAGCGTTTCTATAGATTAGGACCCAGGCAAACGTAACCTCCGTCGTGACGTTTGCATGACGTTTGTAAAAGGAATTCTACGAAATCGAACGGAACGAAACGAAAGATAGTACGCCGTTCCGAATATTCCCGAAGTGCTCATTTTACTTTATTTATTTCAACTTTTTTTTTTAATTAGAGGAATATTTGTGTGTGGGATCGAGTTCAACAACATCAGAAAAAAAACAAAATAATGGATCTTGCGACAGTTTAAATTTCAGCGTTTCTATAGATTAGGAGCCGAGCAAACTTTACCTCTGTCGTGACGTTTGTAAAAGGAATTCTACGAAATCGAACGGAACGAAACGAAAGGTTGTACGCCGTTCCGAATATTCCCGAAGTGCTCATTTTACTTTATTTATTTCAACTTTTTTTTTTAATTATGGGAATATTTGTGTGTGGGGTCGAGTTTAACAACAACAGAAAAACACAAAATAATGGCGGTTCCGACATTGTATATTTCAGCGTTTCTATAGATTAGGACCCAGGCAAACGTAACCTCCGTCGTGACGTTTGCATGACGTTTGTAAAAGGAATTCTACGAAATCGAACGGAACGAAACGAAAGATAGTACGCCGTTCCGAATATTCCCGAAGTGCTCATTTTACTTTATTTATTTCAACTTTTTTTTTTAATTAGAGGAATATTTGTGTGTGGGATCGAGTTCAACAACATCAGAAAAAAACAAAATAATGGATCTTGCGACAGTTTAAATTTCAGCGTTTCTATAGATTAGGAGCCGAGCAAACTTTACCTCTGTCGTGACGTTTGTAAAAGGAATTCTACGAAATCGAACGGAACGAAACGAAAGGTTGTACGCCGTTCCGAATATTCCCGAAGTGCTCATTTTACTTTATTTATTTCAACTTTTTTTTTTAATTATGGGAATATTTGTGTGTGGGGTCGAGTTTAACAACAACAGAAAAACACAAAATAATGGCGGTTCCGACATTGTATATTTCAGCGTTTCTATAGATTAGGACCCAGGCAAACGTAACCTCCGTCGTGACGTTTGCATGACGTTTGTAAAAGGAATTCTACGAAATCGAACGGAACGAAACGAAAGATAGTACGCCGTTCCGAATATTCCCGAAGTGCTCATTTTACTTTATTTATTTCAACTTTTTTTTTTAATTAGAGGAATATTTGTGTGTGGGATCGAGTTCAACAACATCAGAAAAAAAACAAAATAATGGATCTTGCGACAGTTTAAATTTCAGCGTTTCTATAGATTAGGAGCCGAGCAAACTTTACCTCTGTCGTGACGTTTGTAAAAGGAATTCTACGAAATCGAACGGAACGAAACGAAAGGTTGTACGCCGTTCCGAATATTCCCGAAGTGCTCATTTTACTTTATTTATTTCAACTTTTTTTTTTAATTATGGGGAATATTTGTGTGTGGGGTCGAGTTTAACAACAACAGAAAAACACAAAATAATGGCGGTTCCGACATTGTATATTTCAGCGTTTCTATAGATTAGGACCCAGGCAAACGTAACCCTCCGTCGTGACGTTTGCATGACGTTTGTAAAAGGAATTCTACGAAATCGAACGGAACGAAACGAAAGATAGTACGCCGTTCCGAATATTCCCGAAGTGCTCATTTTACTTTATTTATTTCAACTTTTTTTTTTAATTAGAGGAATATTTGTGTGTGGGATCGAGTTCAACAACATCAGAAAAAAACAAAATAATGGATCTTGCGACAGTTTAAATTTCAGCGTTTCTATAGATTAGGAGCCGAGCAAACTTTACCTCTGTCGTGACGTTTGTAAAAGGAATTCTACGAAATCGAACGGAACGAAACGAAAGGTTGTACGCCGTTCCGAATATTCCCGAAGTGCTCATTTTACTTTATTTATTTCAACTTTTTTTTTTAATTTTGGAATATTTGTGTGTGGGGTCGAGTTTAACAACAACAGAAAAACACAAAATAATGGCGGTTCCGACATTGTATATTTCAGCGTTTCTATAGATTAGGACCCAGGCAAACGTAACCTCCGTCGTGACGTTTGCATGACGTTTGTAAAAGGAATTCTACGAAATACAACGGAACGATACGGAAGGTTGTACGCCGTTCCGAATATTCCCGAAGTGCTAATTTTTATTTATTTATTTCAACTTTTTTTTTTTAATTAGAGGAATATTTGTGTGTGGGATCGAGTTCAACAACATCAGAAAAAAAACAAAATAATGGATCTTGCGACAGTTTAAATTTCAGCGTTTCTATAGATTAGGAGCCGAGCAAACTTTACCTCTGTCGTGACGTTTGTAAAAGGAATTCTACGAAATCGAACGGAACGAAACGAAAGGTTGTACGCCGTTCCGATATTCCCGAAGTGCTCATTTTACTTTATTTATTTCAACTTTTTTTTTAATTTTGGGAATATTTGTGTGTGGGGTCGAGTTTAACAACAACAGAAAAACACAAAATAATGGCGGTTCCGACATTGTATATTTCAGCGTTTCTATAGATTAGGACCCAGGCAAACGTAACCTCCGTCGTGACGTTTGCATGACGTTTGTAAAAGGAATTCTACGAAATCGAACGGAACGAAACGAAAGATAGTACGCCGTTCCGAATATTCCCGAAGTGCTCATTTTACTTTATTTATTTCAACTTTTTTTTTTAATTAGAGGAATATTTGTGTGTGGGATCGAGTTCAACAACATCAGAAAAAAAAACAAAAATAATGGATCTTGCGACAGTTTAAATTTCAGCGTTTCTATAGATTAGGAGCCGAGCAAACTTTACCTCTGTCGTGACGTTTGTAAAAGGAATTCTACGAAATCGAACGGAACGAAACGAAAGGTTGTACGCCGTTCCGAATATTCCCGAAGTGCTCATTTTACTTTATTTATTTCAACTTTTTTTTTTAATTATGGGAATATTTGTGTGTGGGGTCGAGTTTAACAACAACAGAAAAACACAAAATAATGGCGGTTCCGACATTGTATATTTCAGCGTTTCTATAGATTAGGACCCAGGCAAACGTAACCTCCGTCGTGACGTTTGCATGACGTTTGTAAAAGGAATTCTACGAAATCGAACGGAACGAAACGAAAGATAGTACGCCGTTCCGAATATTCCCGAAGTGCTCATTTTACTTTATTTATTTCAACTTTTTTTTTTAATTAGAGGAATATTTGTGTGTGGGATCGAGTTCAACAACATCAGAAAAAAAACAAAATAATGGATCTTGCGACAGTTTAAATTTCAGCGTTTCTATAGATTAGGAGCCGAGCAAACTTTACCTCTGTCGTGACGTTTGTAAAAGGAATTCTACGAAATCGAACGGAACGAAACGAAAGGTTGTACGCCGTTCCGAATATTCCCGAAGTGCTCATTTTACTTTATTTATTTCAACTTTTTTTTTTAATTATGGGAATATTTGTGTGTGGGGTCGAGTTTAACAACAACAGAAAAACACAAAATAATGGCGGTTCCGACATTGTATATTTCAGCGTTTCTATAGATTAGGACCCAGGCAAACGTAACCTCCGTCGTGACGTTTGCATGACGTTTGTAAAAGGAATTCTACGAAATCGAACGGAACGAAACGAAAGATAGTACGCCGTTCCGAATATTCCCGAAGTGCTCATTTTACTTTATTTATTTCAACTTTTTTTTTTAATTAGAGGAATATTTGTGTGTGGGATCGAGTTCAACAACATCAGAAAAAAAACAAAATAATGGATCTTGCGACAGTTTAAATTTCAGCGTTTCTATAGATTAGGAGCCGAGCAAACTTTACCTCTGTCGTGACGTTTGTAAAAGGAATTCTACGAAATCGAACGGAACGAAACGAAAGGTTGTACGCCGTTCCGAATATTCCCGAAGTGCTCATTTTACTTTATTTATTTCAACTTTTTTTTTTAATTTTGGGAATATTTGTGTGTGGGGTCGAGTTTAACAACAACAGAAAAAACACAAAATAATGGCGGTTCCGACATTGTATATTTCAGCGTTTCTATAGATTAGGACCCAGGCAAACGTAACCTCCGTCGTGACGTTTGCATGACGTTTGTAAAAGGAATTCTACGAAATACAACGGAACGATACGGAAGGTTGTACGCCGTTCCGAATATTCCCGAAGTGCTAATTTTTATTTATTTATTTCAACTTTTTTTTTTTAATTAGAGGAATATTTGTGTGTGGGATCGAGTTCAACAACATCAGAAAAAAAACAAAATAATGGATCTTGCGACAGTTTAAATTTCAGCGTTTCTATAGATTAGGAGCCGAGCAAACTTTACCTCTGTCGTGACGTTTGTAAAAGGAATTCTACGAAATCGAACGGAACGAAACGAAAGGTTGTACGCCGTTCCGAATATTCCCGAAGTGCTCATTTTACTTTATTTATTTCAACTTTTTTTTTTAATTTTGGGAATATTTGTGTGTGGGGTCGAGTTTAACAACAACAGAAAAACACAAAATAATGGCGGTTCCGACATTGTATATTTCAGCGTTTCTATAGATTAGGACCCAGGCAAACGTAACCTCCGTCGTGACGTTTGCATGACGTTTGTAAAAGGAATTCTACGAAATACAACGGAACGATACGGAAGGTTGTACGCCGTTCCGAATATTCCCGAAGTGCTAATTTTTATTTATTTATTTCAACTTTTTTTTTTTAATTAGAGGAATATTTGTGTGTGGGATCGAGTTCAACAACATCAGAAAAAAAACAAAATAATGGATCTTGCGACAGTTTAAATTTCAGCGTTTCTATAGATTAGGAGCCGAGCAAACTTTACCTCTGTCGTGACGTTTGTAAAAGGAATTCTACGAAATCGAACGGAACGAAACGAAAGGTTGTACGCCGTTCCGAATATTCCCGAAGTGCTCATTTTACTTTATTTATTTCAACTTTTTTTTTTAATTATGGGAATATTTGTGTGTGGGGTCGAGTTTAACAACAACAGAAAAACACAAAATAATGGCGGTTCCGACATTGTATATTTCAGCGTTTCTATAGATTAGGACCCAGGCAAACGTAACCTCCGTCGTGACGTTTGCATGACGTTTGTAAAAGGAATTCTACGAAATCGAACGGAACGAAACGAAAGATAGTACGCCGTTCCGAATATTCCCGAAGTGCTCATTTTACTTTATTTATTTCAACTTTTTTTTTTAATTAGAGGAATATTTGTGTGTGGGATCGAGTTCAACAACATCAGAAAAAAAACAAAATAATGGATCTTGCGACAGTTTAAATTTCAGCGTTTCTATAGATTAGGAGCCGAGCAAACTTTACCTCTGTCGTGACGTTTGTAAAAGGAATTCTACGAAATCGAACGGAACGAAACGAAAGGTTGTACGCCGTTCCGAATATTCCCGAAGTGCTCATTTTACTTTATTTATTTCAACTTTTTTTTTTAATTATGGGAATATTTGTGTGTGGGGTCGAGTTTAACAACAACAGAAAAACACAAAATAATGGCGGTTCCGACATTGTATATTTCAGCGTTTCTATAGATTAGGACCCAGGCAAACGTAACCTCCGTCGTGACGTTTGCATGACGTTTGTAAAAGGAATTCTACGAAATACAACGGAACGATACGGAAGGTTGTACGCCGTTCCGAATATTCCCGAAGTGCTAATTTTTATTTATTTATTTCAACTTTTTTTTTTTAATTAGAGGAATATTTGTGTGTGGGATCGAGTTCAACAACATCAGAAAAAAAACAAAATAATGGATCTTGCGACAGTTTAAATTTCAGCGTTTCTATAGATTAGGAGCCGAGCAAACTTTACCTCTGTCGTGACGTTTGTAAAAGGAATTCTACGAAATCGAACGGAACGAAACGAAAGGTTGTACGCCGTTCCGAATATTCCCGAAGTGCTCATTTTACTTTATTTATTTCAACTTTTTTTTTTAATTATGGGAATATTTGTGTGTGGGGTCGAGTTTAACAACAACAGAAAAACACAAAATAATGGCGGTTCCGACATTGTATATTTCAGCGTTTCTATAGATTAGGACCCAGGCAAACGTAACCTCCGTCGTGACGTTTGCATGACGTTTGTAAAAGGAATTCTACGAAATCGAACGGAACGAAACGAAAGATAGTACGCCGTTCCGAATATTCCCGAAGTGCTCATTTTACTTTATTTATTTCAACTTTTTTTTTTAATTAGAGGAATATTTGTGTGTGGGATCGAGTTCAACAACATCAGAAAAAAAACAAAATAATGGATCTTGCGACAGTTTAAATTTCAGCGTTTCTATAGATTAGGAGCCGAGCAAACTTTACCTCTGTCGTGACGTTTGTAAAAGGAATTCTACGAAATCGAACGGAACGAAACGAAAGGTTGTACGCCGTTCCGAATATTCCCGAAGTGCTCATTTTACTTTATTTATTTCAACTTTTTTTTTTAATTTTGGGAATATTTGTGTGTGGGGTCGAGTTTAACAACAACAGAAAAACACAAAATAATGGCGGTTCCGACATTGTATATTTCAGCGTTTCTATAGATTAGGACCCAGGCAAACGTAACCTCCGTCGTGACGTTTGCATGACGTTTGTAAAAGGAATTCTACGAAATACAACGGAACGATACGGAAGGTTGTACGCCGTTCCGAATATTCCCGAAGTGCTAATTTTTATTTATTTATTTCAACTTTTTTTTTTTAATTAGAGGAATATTTGTGTGTGGGATCGAGTTCAACAACATCAGAAAAAAAACAAAATAATGGATCTTGCGACAGTTTAAATTTCAGCGTTTCTATAGATTAGGAGCCGAGCAAACTTTACCTCTGTCGTGACGTTTGTAAAAGGAATTCTACGAAATCGAACGGAACGAAACGAAAGGTTGTACGCCGTTCCGAATATTCCCGAAGTGCTCATTTTACTTTATTTATTTCAACTTTTTTTTTTAATTTTGGGAATATTTGTGTGTGGGGTCGAGTTTAACAACAACAGAAAAACACAAAATAATGGCGGTTCCGACATTGTATATTTCAGCGTTTCTATAGATTAGGACCCAGGCAAACGTAACCTCCGTCGTGACGTTTGCATGACGTTTGTAAAAGGAATTCTACGAAATACAACGGAACGATACGGAAGGTTGTACGCCGTTCCGAATATTCCCGAAGTGCTAATTTTTATTTATTTATTTCAACTTTTTTTTTTTAATTAGAGGAATATTTGTGTGTGGGATCGAGTTCAACAACATCAGAAAAAAAACAAAATAATGGATCTTGCGACAGTTTAAATTTCAGCGTTTCTATAGATTAGGAGCCGAGCAAACTTTACCTCTGTCGTGACGTTTGTAAAAGGAATTCTACGAAATCGAACGGAACGAAACGAAAGGTTGTACGCCGTTCCGAATATTCCCGAAGTGCTCATTTTACTTTATTTATTTCAACTTTTTTTTTTAATTATGGGAATATTTGTGTGTGGGGTCGAGTTTAACAACAACAGAAAAACACAAAATAATGGCGGTTCCGACATTGTATATTTCAGCGTTTCTATAGATTAGGACCCAGGCAAACGTAACCTCCGTCGTGACGTTTGCATGACGTTTGTAAAAGGAATTCTACGAAATCGAACGGAACGAAACGAAAGATAGTACGCCGTTCCGAATATTCCCGAAGTGCTCATTTTACTTTATTTATTTCAACTTTTTTTTTTAATTAGAGGAATATTTGTGTGTGGGATCGAGTTCAACAACATCAGAAAAAAAACAAAATAATGGATCTTGCGACAGTTTAAATTTCAGCGTTTCTATAGATTAGGAGCCGAGCAAACTTTACCTCTGTCGTGACGTTTGTAAAAGGAATTCTACGAAATCGAACGGAACGAAACGAAAGGTTGTACGCCGTTCCGAATATTCCCGAAGTGCTCATTTTACTTTATTTATTTCAACTTTTTTTTTTAATTTTGGGAATATTTGTGTGTGGGGTCGAGTTTAACAACAACAGAAAAACACAAAATAATGGCGGTTCCGACATTGTATATTTCAGCGTTTCTATAGATTAGGACCCAGGCAAACGTAACCTCCGTCGTGACGTTTGCATGACGTTTGTAAAAGGAATTCTACGAAATACAACGGAACGATACGGAAGGTTGTACGCCGTTCCGAATATTCCCGAAGTGCTAATTTTTATTTATTTATTTCAACTTTTTTTTTTTAATTAGAGGAATATTTGTGTGTGGGATCGAGTTCAACAACATCAGAAAAAAAACAAAATAATGGATCTTGCGACAGTTTAAATTTCAGCGTTTCTATAGATTAGGAGCCGAGCAAACTTTACCTCTGTCGTGACGTTTGTAAAAGGAATTCTACGAAATCGAACGGAACGAAACGAAAGGTTGTACGCCGTTCCGAATATTCCCGAAGTGCTCATTTTACTTTATTTATTTCAACTTTTTTTTTTAATTTTGGGAATATTTGTGTGTGGGGTCGAGTTTAACAACAACAGAAAAACACAAAATAATGGCGGTTCCGACATTGTATATTTCAGCGTTTCTATAGATTAGGACCCAGGCAAACGTAACCTCCGTCGTGACGTTTGCATGACGTTTGTAAAAGGAATTCTACGAAATACAACGGAACGATACGGAAGGTTGTACGCCGTTCCGAATATTCCCGAAGTGCTAATTTTTATTTATTTATTTCAACTTTTTTTTTTTAATTAGAGGAATATTTGTGTGTGGGATCGAGTTCAACAACATCAGAAAAAAAACAAAATAATGGATCTTGCGACAGTTTAAATTTCAGCGTTTCTATAGATTAGGAGCCGAGCAAACTTTACCTCTGTCGTGACGTTTGTAAAAGGAATTCTACGAAATCGAACGGAACGAAACGAAAGGTTGTACGCCGTTCCGAATATTCCCGAAGTGCTCATTTTACTTTATTTATTTCAACTTTTTTTTTTAATTATGGGAATATTTGTGTGTGGGGTCGAGTTTAACAACAACAGAAAAACACAAAATAATGGCGGTTCCGACATTGTATATTTCAGCGTTTCTATAGATTAGGACCCAGGCAAACGTAACCTCCGTCGTGACGTTTGCATGACGTTTGTAAAAGGAATTCTACGAAATCGAACGGAACGAAACGAAAGATAGTACGCCGTTCCGAATATTCCCGAAGTGCTCATTTTACTTTATTTATTTCAACTTTTTTTTTTAATTAGAGGAATATTTGTGTGTGGGATCGAGTTCAACAACATCAGAAAAAAAACAAAATAATGGATCTTGCGACAGTTTAAATTTCAGCGTTTCTATAGATTAGGAGCCGAGCAAACTTTACCTCTGTCGTGACGTTTGTAAAAGGAATTCTACGAAATCGAACGGAACGAAACGAAAGGTTGTACGCCGTTCCGAATATTCCCGAAGTGCTCATTTTACTTTATTTATTTCAACTTTTTTTTTTAATTATGGGAATATTTGTGTGTGGGGTCGAGTTTAACAACAACAGAAAAACACAAAATAATGGCGGTTCCGACATTGTATATTTCAGCGTTTCTATAGATTAGGACCCAGGCAACGTAACCTCCGTCGTGACGTTTGCATGACGTTTGTAAAAGGAATTCTACGAAATACAACGGAACGATACGGAAGGTTGTACGCCGTTCCGAATATTCCCGAAGTGCTAATTTTTATTTATTTATTTCAACTTTTTTTTTTTAATTAGAGGAATATTTGTGTGTGGGATCGAGTTCAACAACATCAGAAAAAAAACAAAATAATGGATCTTGCGACAGTTTAAATTTCAGCGTTTCTATAGATTAGGAGCCGAGCAAACTTTACCTCTGTCGTGACGTTTGTAAAAGGAATTCTACGAAATCGAACGGAACGAAACGAAAGGTTGTACGCCGTTCCGAATATTCCCGAAGTGCTCATTTTACTTTATTTATTTCAACTTTTTTTTTTAATTATGGGAATATTTGTGTGTGGGGTCGAGTTTAACAACAACAGAAAAACACAAAATAATGGCGGTTCCGACATTGTATATTTCAGCGTTTCTATAGATTAGGACCCAGGCAAACGTAACCTCCGTCGTGACGTTTGCATGACGTTTGTAAAAGGAATTCTACGAAATCGAACGGAACGAAACGAAAGATAGTACGCCGTTCCGAATATTCCCGAAGTGCTCATTTTACTTTATTTATTTCAACTTTTTTTTTTAATTAGAGGAATATTTGTGTGTGGGATCGAGTTCAACAACATCAGAAAAAAAACAAAATAATGGATCTTGCGACAGTTTAAATTTCAGCGTTTCTATAGATTAGGAGCCGAGCAAACTTTACCTCTGTCGTGACGTTTGTAAAAGGAATTCTACGAAATCGAACGGAACGAAACGAAAGGTTGTACGCCGTTCCGAATATTCCCGAAGTGCTCATTTTACTTTATTTATTTCAACTTTTTTTTTTAATTTTGGGAATATTTGTGTGTGGGGTCGAGTTTAACAACAACAGAAAAACACAAAATAATGGCGGTTCCGACATTGTATATTTCAGCGTTTCTATAGATTAGGACCCAGGCAAACGTAACCTCCGTCGTGACGTTTGCATGACGTTTGTAAAAGGAATTCTACGAAATACAACGGAACGATACGGAAGGTTGTACGCCGTTCCGAATATTCCCGAAGTGCTAATTTTTATTTATTTATTTCAACTTTTTTTTTTTAATTAGAGGAATATTTGTGTGTGGGATCGAGTTCAACAACATCAGAAAAAAAACAAAATAATGGATCTTGCGACAGTTTAAATTTCAGCGTTTCTATAGATTAGGAGCCGAGCAAACTTTACCTCTGTCGTGACGTTTGTAAAAGGAATTCTACGAAATCGAACGGAACGAAACGAAAGGTTGTACGCCGTTCCGAATATTCCCGAAGTGCTCATTTTACTTTATTTATTTCAACTTTTTTTTTTAATTTTGGGAATATTTGTGTGTGGGGTCGAGTTTAACAACAACAGAAAAACACAAAATAATGGCGGTTCCGACATTGTATATTTCAGCGTTTCTATAGATTAGGACCCAGGCAAACGTAACCTCCGTCGTGACGTTTGCATGACGTTTGTAAAAGGAATTCTACGAAATACAACGGAACGATACGGAAGGTTGTACGCCGTTCCGAATATTCCCGAAGTGCTAATTTTTATTTATTTATTTCAACTTTTTTTTTTTAATTAGAGGAATATTTGTGTGTGGGATCGAGTTCAACAACATCAGAAAAAAAACAAAATAATGGATCTTGCGACAGTTTAAATTTCAGCGTTTCTATAGATTAGGAGCCGAGCAAACTTTACCTCTGTCGTGACGTTTGTAAAAGGAATTCTACGAAATCGAACGGAACGAAACGAAAGGTTGTACGCCGTTCCGAATATTCCCGAAGTGCTCATTTTACTTTATTTATTTCAACTTTTTTTTTTAATTATGGGAATATTTGTGTGTGGGGTCGAGTTTAACAACAACAGAAAAACACAAAATAATGGCGGTTCCGACATTGTATATTTCAGCGTTTCTATAGATTAGGACCCAGGCAAACGTAACCTCCGTCGTGACGTTTGCATGACGTTTGTAAAAGGAATTCTACGAAATCGAACGGAACGAAACGAAAGATAGTACGCCGTTCCGAATATTCCCGAAGTGCTCATTTTACTTTATTTATTTCAACTTTTTTTTTTAATTAGAGGAATATTTGTGTGTGGGATCGAGTTCAACAACATCAGAAAAAAAACAAAATAATGGATCTTGCGACAGTTTAAATTTCAGCGTTTCTATAGATTAGGAGCCGAGCAAACTTTACCTCTGTCGTGACGTTTGTAAAAGGAATTCTACGAAATCGAACGGAACGAAACGAAAGGTTGTACGCCGTTCCGAATATTCCCGAAGTGCTCATTTTACTTTATTTATTTCAACTTTTTTTTTTAATTATGGGAATATTTGTGTGTGGGGTCGAGTTTAACAACAACAGAAAAACACAAAATAATGGCGGTTCCGACATTGTATATTTCAGCGTTTCTATAGATTAGGACCCAGGCAAACGTAACCTCCGTCGTGACGTTTGCATGACGTTTGTAAAAGGAATTCTACGAAATCGAACGGAACGAAACGAAAGATAGTACGCCGTTCCGAATATTCCCGAAGTGCTCATTTTACTTTATTTATTTCAACTTTTTTTTTTAATTAGAGGAATATTTGTGTGTGGGATCGAGTTCAACAACATCAGAAAAAAAACAAAATAATGGATCTTGCGACAGTTTAAATTTCAGCGTTTCTATAGATTAGGAGCCGAGCAAACTTTACCTCTGTCGTGACGTTTGTAAAAGGAATTCTACGAAATCGAACGGAACGAAACGAAAGGTTGTACGCCGTTCCGAATATTCCCGAAGTGCTCATTTTACTTTATTTATTTCAACTTTTTTTTTTAATTTTGGGAATATTTGTGTGTGGGGTCGAGTTTAACAACAACAGAAAAACACAAAATAATGGCGGTTCCGACATTGTATATTTCAGCGTTTCTATAGATTAGGACCCAGGCAAACGTAACCTCCGTCGTGACGTTTGCATGACGTTTGTAAAAGGAATTCTACGAAATACAACGGAACGATACGGAAGGTTGTACGCCGTTCCGAATATTCCCGAAGTGCTCATTTTACTTTATTTATTTCAACTTTTTTTTTTTAATTAGAGGAATATTTGTGTGTGGGATCGAGTTCAACAACATCAGAAAAAAAACAAAATAATGGATCTTGCGACAGTTTAAATTTCAGCGTTTCTATAGATTAGGAGCCGAGCAAACTTTACCTCTGTCGTGACGTTTGTAAAAGGAATTCTACGAAATCGAACGGAACGAAACGAAAGGTTGTACGCCGTTCCGAATATTCCCGAAGTGCTCATTTTACTTTATTTATTTCAACTTTTTTTTTTAATTTTGGGAATATTTGTGTGTGGGGTCGAGTTTAACAACAACAGAAAAACACAAAATAATGGCGGTTCCGACATTGTATATTTCAGCGTTTCTATAGATTAGGACCCAGGCAAACGTAACCTCCGTCGTGACGTTTGCATGACGTTTGTAAAAGGAATTCTACGAAATACAACGGAACGATACGGAAGGTTGTACGCCGTTCCGAATATTCCCGAAGTGCTAATTTTTATTTATTTATTTCAACTTTTTTTTTTTAATTAGAGGAATATTTGTGTGTGGGATCGAGTTCAACAACATCAGAAAAAAAACAAAATAATGGATCTTGCGACAGTTTAAATTTCAGCGTTTCTATAGATTAGGAGCCGAGCAAACTTTACCTCTGTCGTGACGTTTGTAAAAGGAATTCTACGAAATCGAACGGAACGAAACGAAAGGTTGTACGCCGTTCCGAATATTCCCGAAGTGCTCATTTTACTTTATTTATTTCAACTTTTTTTTTTAATTTTGGGAATATTTGTGTGTGGGGTCGAGTTTAACAACAACAGAAAAACACAAAATAATGGCGGTTCCGACATTGTATATTTCAGCGTTTCTATAGATTAGGACCCAGGCAAACGTAACCTCCGTCGTGACGTTTGCATGACGTTTGTAAAAGGAATTCTACGAAATACAACGGAACGATACGGAAGGTTGTACGCCGTTCCGAATATTCCCGAAGTGCTAATTTTTATTTATTTATTTCAACTTTTTTTTTTTAATTAGAGGAATATTTGTGTGTGGGATCGAGTTCAACAACATCAGAAAAAAAACAAAATAATGGATCTTGCGACAGTTTAAATTTCAGCGTTTCTATAGATTAGGAGCCGAGCAAACTTTACCTCTGTCGTGACGTTTGTAAAAGGAATTCTACGAAATCGAACGGAACGAAACGAAAGGTTGTACGCCGTTCCGAATATTCCCGAAGTGCTCATTTTACTTTATTTATTTCAACTTTTTTTTTTAATTAGAGGAATATTTGTGTGTGGGATCGAGTTCAACAACATCAGAAAAAAAACAAAATAATGGATCTTGCGACAGTTTAAATTTCAGCGTTTCTATAGATTAGGAGCCGAGCAAACTTTACCTCTGTCGTGACGTTTGTAAAAGGAATTCTACGAAATCGAACGGAACGAAACGAAAGGTTGTACGCCGTTCCGAATATTCCCGAAGTGCTCATTTTACTTTATTTATTTCAACTTTTTTTTTTAATTTTGGGAATATTTGTGTGTGGGGTCGAGTTTAACAACAACAGAAAAACACAAAATAATGGCGGTTCCGACATTGTATATTTCAGCGTTTCTATAGATTAGGACCCAGGCAAACGTAACCTCCGTCGTGACGTTTGCATGACGTTTGTAAAAGGAATTCTACGAAATACAACGGAACGATACGGAAGGTTGTACGCCGTTCCGAATATTCCCGAAGTGCTAATTTTTATTTATTTATTTCAACTTTTTTTTTTTAATTAGAGGAATATTTGTGTGTGGGATCGAGTTCAACAACATCAGAAAAAAAACAAAATAATGGATCTTGCGACAGTTTAAATTTCAGCGTTTCTATAGATTAGGAGCCGAGCAAACTTTACCTCTGTCGTGACGTTTGTAAAAGGAATTCTACGAAATCGAACGGAACGAAACGAAAGGTTGTACGCCGTTCCGAATATTCCCGAAGTGCTCATTTTACTTTATTTATTTCAACTTTTTTTTTTAATTATGGGAATATTTGTGTGTGGGGTCGAGTTTAACAACAACAGAAAAACACAAAATAATGGCGGTTCCGACATTGTATATTTCAGCGTTTCTATAGATTAGGACCCAGGCAAACGTAACCTCCGTCGTGACGTTTGCATGACGTTTGTAAAAGGAATTCTACGAAATCGAACGGAACGAAACGAAAGATAGTACGCCGTTCCGAATATTCCCGAAGTGCTCATTTTACTTTATTTATTTCAACTTTTTTTTTTAATTAGAGGAATATTTGTGTGTGGGATCGAGTTCAACAACATCAGAAAAAAAACAAAATAATGGATCTTGCGACAGTTTAAATTTCAGCGTTTCTATAGATTAGGAGCCGAGCAAACTTTACCTCTGTCGTGACGTTTGTAAAAGGAATTCTACGAAATCGAACGGAACGAAACGAAAGGTTGTACGCCGTTCCGAATATTCCCGAAGTGCTCATTTTACTTTATTTATTTCAACTTTTTTTTTTAATTTTGGGAATATTTGTGTGTGGGGTCGAGTTTAACAACAACAGAAAAACACAAAATAATGGCGGTTCCGACATTGTATATTTCAGCGTTTCTATAGATTAGGACCCAGGCAAACGTAACCTCCGTCGTGACGTTTGCATGACGTTTGTAAAAGGAATTCTACGAAATACAACGGAACGATACGGAAGGTTGTACGCCGTTCCGAATATTCCCGAAGTGCTCATTTTACTTTATTTATTTCAACTTTTTTTTTTTAATTAGAGGAATATTTGTGTGTGGGATCGAGTTCAACAACATCAGAAAAAAAACAAAATAATGGATCTTGCGACAGTTTAAATTTCAGCGTTTCTATAGATTAGGAGCCGAGCAAACTTTACCTCTGTCGTGACGTTTGTAAAAGGAATTCTACGAAATCGAACGGAACGAAACGAAAGGTTGTACGCCGTTCCGAATATTCCCGAAGTGCTCATTTTACTTTATTTATTTCAACTTTTTTTTTTAATTTTGGGAATATTTGTGTGTGGGGTCGAGTTTAACAACAACAGAAAAACACAAAATAATGGCGGTTCCGACATTGTATATTTCAGCGTTTCTATAGATTAGGACCCAGGCAAACGTAACCTCCGTCGTGACGTTTGCATGACGTTTGTAAAAGGAATTCTACGAAATACAACGGAACGATACGGAAGGTTGTACGCCGTTCCGAATATTCCCGAAGTGCTAATTTTTATTTATTTATTTCAACTTTTTTTTTTTAATTAGAGGAATATTTGTGTGTGGGATCGAGTTCAACAACATCAGAAAAAAAACAAAATAATGGATCTTGCGACAGTTTAAATTTCAGCGTTTCTATAGATTAGGAGCCGAGCAAACTTTACCTCTGTCGTGACGTTTGTAAAAGGAATTCTACGAAATCGAACGGAACGAAACGAAAGGTTGTACGCCGTTCCGAATATTCCCGAAGTGCTCATTTTACTTTATTTATTTCAACTTTTTTTTTTAATTTTGGGAATATTTGTGTGTGGGGTCGAGTTTAACAACAACAGAAAAACACAAAATAATGGCGGTTCCGACATTGTATATTTCAGCGTTTCTATAGATTAGGACCCAGGCAAACGTAACCTCCGTCGTGACGTTTGCATGACGTTTGTAAAAGGAATTCTACGAAATACAACGGAACGATACGGAAGGTTGTACGCCGTTCCGAATATTCCCGAAGTGCTAATTTTTATTTATTTATTTCAACTTTTTTTTTTTAATTAGAGGAATATTTGTGTGTGGGATCGAGTTCAACAACATCAGAAAAAAAACAAAATAATGGATCTTGCGACAGTTTAAATTTCAGCGTTTCTATAGATTAGGAGCCGAGCAAACTTTACCTCTGTCGTGACGTTTGTAAAAGGAATTCTACGAAATCGAACGGAACGAAACGAAAGGTTGTACGCCGTTCCGAATATTCCCGAAGTGCTCATTTTACTTTATTTATTTCAACTTTTTTTTTTAATTATGGGAATATTTGTGTGTGGGGTCGAGTTTAACAACAACAGAAAAACACAAAATAATGGCGGTTCCGACATTGTATATTTCAGCGTTTCTATAGATTAGGACCCAGGCAAACGTAACCTCCGTCGTGACGTTTGCATGACGTTTGTAAAAGGAATTCTACGAAATCGAACGGAACGAAACGAAAGATAGTACGCCGTTCCGAATATTCCCGAAGTGCTCATTTTACTTTATTTATTTCAACTTTTTTTTTTAATTAGAGGAATATTTGTGTGTGGGATCGAGTTCAACAACATCAGAAAAAAAACAAAATAATGGATCTTGCGACAGTTTAAATTTCAGCGTTTCTATAGATTAGGAGCCGAGCAAACTTTACCTCTGTCGTGACGTTTGTAAAAGGAATTCTACGAAATCGAACGGAACGAAACGAAAGGTTGTACGCCGTTCCGAATATTCCCGAAGTGCTCATTTTACTTTATTTATTTCAACTTTTTTTTTTAATTTTGGGAATATTTGTGTGTGGGGTCGAGTTTAACAACAACAGAAAAACACAAAATAATGGCGGTTCCGACATTGTATATTTCAGCGTTTCTATAGATTAGGACCCAGGCAAACGTAACCTCCGTCGTGACGTTTGCATGACGTTTGTAAAAGGAATTCTACGAAATACAACGGAACGATACGGAAGGTTGTACGCCGTTCCGAATATTCCCGAAGTGCTCATTTTACTTTATTTATTTCAACTTTTTTTTTTTAATTAGAGGAATATTTGTGTGTGGGATCGAGTTCAACAACATCAGAAAAAAAACAAAATAATGGATCTTGCGACAGTTTAAATTTCAGCGTTTCTATAGATTAGGAGCCGAGCAAACTTTACCTCTGTCGTGACGTTTGTAAAAGGAATTCTACGAAATCGAACGGAACGAAACGAAAGGTTGTACGCCGTTCCGAATATTCCCGAAGTGCTCATTTTACTTTATTTATTTCAACTTTTTTTTTTAATTTTGGGAATATTTGTGTGTGGGGTCGAGTTTAACAACAACAGAAAAACACAAAATAATGGCGGTTCCGACATTGTATATTTCAGCGTTTCTATAGATTAGGACCCAGGCAAACGTAACCTCCGTCGTGACGTTTGCATGACGTTTGTAAAAGGAATTCTACGAAATACAACGGAACGATACGGAAGGTTGTACGCCGTTCCGAATATTCCCGAAGTGCTAATTTTTATTTATTTATTTCAACTTTTTTTTTTTAATTAGAGGAATATTTGTGTGTGGGATCGAGTTCAACAACATCAGAAAAAAAACAAAATAATGGATCTTGCGACAGTTTAAATTTCAGCGTTTCTATAGATTAGGAGCCGAGCAAACTTTACCTCTGTCGTGACGTTTGTAAAAGGAATTCTACGAAATCGAACGGAACGAAACGAAAGGTTGTACGCCGTTCCGAATATTCCCGAAGTGCTCATTTTACTTTATTTATTTCAACTTTTTTTTTTAATTTTGGGAATATTTGTGTGTGGGGTCGAGTTTAACAACAACAGAAAAACACAAAATAATGGCGGTTCCGACATTGTATATTTCAGCGTTTCTATAGATTAGGACCCAGGCAAACGTAACCTCCGTCGTGACGTTTGCATGACGTTTGTAAAAGGAATTCTACGAAATACAACGGAACGATACGG
Organism: Sepiola atlantica; assembly: GCA_963556195.1. Lineage (NCBI taxonomy): Eukaryota > Metazoa > Mollusca > Cephalopoda > Sepiida > Sepiolidae > Sepiola > Sepiola atlantica. Next base: position 232,937 of record CAUVYP010001120.1, read on the forward strand.
AAGGTTGTACGCCGTTCCGAATATTCCCGAAGTGCTCATTTTACTTTATTTATTTCAACTTTTTTTTTTTAATTAGAGGAATATTTGTGTGTGGGATCGAGTTCAACAACATCAGAAAAAAAACAAAATAATGGATCTTGCGACAGTTTAAATTTCAGCGTTTCTATAGATTAGGAGCCGAGCAAACTTTACCTCTGTCGTGACGTTTGTAAAAGGAATTCTACGAAATCGAACGGAACGAAACGAAAGGTTGTACGCCGTTCCGAATATTCCCGAAGTGCTCATTTTACTTTATTTATTTCAACTTTTTTTTTTAATTATGGGAATATTTGTGTGTGGGGTCGAGTTTAACAACAACAGAAAAACACAAAATAATGGCGGTTCCGACATTGTATATTTCAGCGTTTCTATAGATTAGGACCCAGGCAAACGTAACCTCCGTCGTGACGTTTGCATGACGTTTGTAAAAGGAATTCTACGAAATCGAACGGAACGAAACGAAAGATAGTACGCCGTTCCGAATATTCCCGAAGTGCTCATTTTACTTTATTTATTTCAACTTTTTTTTTTAATTAGAGGAATATTTGTGTGTGGGATCGAGTTCAACAACATCAGAAAAAAAACAAAATAATGGATCTTGCGACAGTTTAAATTTCAGCGTTTCTATAGATTAGGAGCCGAGCAAACTTTACCTCTGTCGTGACGTTTGTAAAAGGAATTCTACGAAATCGAACGGAACGAAACGAAAGGTTGTACGCCGTTCCGAATATTCCCGAAGTGCTCATTTTACTTTATTTATTTCAACTTTTTTTTTTAATTATGGGAATATTTGTGTGTGGGGTCGAGTTTAACAACAACAGAAAAACACAAAATAATGGCGGTTCCGACATTGTATATTTCAGCGTTTCTATAGATTAGGACCCAGGCAAACGTAACCTCCGTCGTGACGTTTGCATGACGTTTGTAAAAGGAATTCTACGAAATCGAACGGAACGAAACGAAAGATAGTACGCCGTTCCGAATATTCCCGAAGTGCTCATTTTACTTTATTTATTTCAACTTTTTTTTTTAATTAGAGGAATATTTGTGTGTGGGATCGAGTTCAACAACATCAGAAAAAAAACAAAATAATGGATCTTGCGACAGTTTAAATTTCAGCGTTTCTATAGATTAGGAGCCGAGCAAACTTTACCTCTGTCGTGACGTTTGTAAAAGGAATTCTACGAAATCGAACGGAACGAAACGAAAGGTTGTACGCCGTTCCGAATATTCCCGAAGTGCTCATTTTACTTTATTTATTTCAACTTTTTTTTTTAATTTTGGGAATATTTGTGTGTGGGGTCGAGTTTAACAACAACAGAAAAACACAAAATAATGGCGGTTCCGACATTGTATATTTCAGCGTTTCTATAGATTAGGACCCAGGCAAACGTAACCTCCGTCGTGACGTTTGCATGACGTTTGTAAAAGGAATTCTACGAAATACAACGGAACGATACGGAAGGTTGTACGCCGTTCCGAATATTCCCGAAGTGCTCATTTTACTTTATTTATTTCAACTTTTTTTTTTAATTAGAGGAATATTTGTGTGTGGGATCGAGTTCAACAACATCAGAAAAAAAACAAAATAATGGATCTTGCGACAGTTTAAATTTCAGCGTTTCTATAGATTAGGAGCCGAGCAAACTTTACCTCTGTCGTGACGTTTGTAAAAGGAATTCTACGAAATCGAACGGAACGAAACGAAAGGTTGTACGCCGTTCCGAATATTCCCGAAGTGCTCATTTTACTTTATTTATTTCAACTTTTTTTTTTAATTATGGGAATATTTGTGTGTGGGGTCGAGTTTAACAACAACAGAAAAACACAAAATAATGGCGGTTCCGACATTGTATATTTCAGCGTTTCTATAGATTAGGACCCAGGCAAACGTAACCTCCGTCGTGACGTTTGCATGACGTTTGTAAAAGGAATTCTACGAAATCGAACGGAACGAAACGAAAGATAGTACGCCGTTCCGAATATTCCCGAAGTGCTCATTTTACTTTATTTATTTCAACTTTTTTTTTTAATTAGAGGAATATTTGTGTGTGGGATCGAGTTCAACAACATCAGAAAAAAAACAAAATAATGGATCTTGCGACAGTTTAAATTTCAGCGTTTCTATAGATTAGGAGCCGAGCAAACTTTACCTCTGTCGTGACGTTTGTAAAAGGAATTCTACGAAATCGAACGGAACGAAACGAAAGGTTGTACGCCGTTCCGAATATTCCCGAAGTGCTCATTTTACTTTATTTATTTCAACTTTTTTTTTTAATTTTGGGAATATTTGTGTGTGGGGTCGAGTTTAACAACAACAGAAAAACACAAAATAATGGCGGTTCCGACATTGTATATTTCAGCGTTTCTATAGATTAGGACCCAGGCAAACGTAACCTCCGTCGTGACGTTTGCATGACGTTTGTAAAAGGAATTCTACGAAATACAACGGAACGATACGGAAGGTTGTACGCCGTTCCGAATATTCCCGAAGTGCTCATTTTACTTTATTTATTTCAACTTTTTTTTTTAATTAGAGGAATATTTGTGTGTGGGATCGAGTTCAACAACATCAGAAAAAAAACAAAATAATGGATCTTGCGACAGTTTAAATTTCAGCGTTTCTATAGATTAGGAGCCGAGCAAACTTTACCTCTGTCGTGACGTTTGTAAAAGGAATTCTACGAAATCGAACGGAACGAAACGAAAGGTTGTACGCCGTTCCGAATATTCCCGAAGTGCTCATTTTACTTTATTTATTTCAACTTTTTTTTTTAATTTTGGGAATATTTGTGTGTGGGGTCGAGTTTAACAACAACAGAAAAACACAAAATAATGGCGGTTCCGACATTGTATATTTCAGCGTTTCTATAGATTAGGACCCAGGCAAACGTAACCTCCGTCGTGACGTTTGCATGACGTTTGTAAAAGGAATTCTACGAAATACAACGGAACGATACGGAAGGTTGTACGCCGTTCCGAATATTCCCGAAGTGCTAATTTTTATTTATTTATTTCAACTTTTTTTTTTTAATTAGAGGAATATTTGTGTGTGGGATCGAGTTCAACAACATCAGAAAAAAAACAAAATAATGGATCTTGCGACAGTTTAAATTTCAGCGTTTCTATAGATTAGGAGCCGAGCAAACTTTACCTCTGTCGTGACGTTTGTAAAAGGAATTCTACGAAATCGAACGGAACGAAACGAAAGGTTGTACGCCGTTCCGAATATTCCCGAAGTGCTCATTTTACTTTATTTATTTCAACTTTTTTTTTTAATTTTGGGAATATTTGTGTGTGGGGTCGAGTTTAACAACAACAGAAAAACACAAAATAATGGCGGTTCCGACATTGTATATTTCAGCGTTTCTATAGATTAGGACCCAGGCAAACGTAACCTCCGTCGTGACGTTTGCATGACGTTTGTAAAAGGAATTCTACGAAATACAACGGAACGATACGGAAGGTTGTACGCCGTTCCGAATATTCCCGAAGTGCTCATTTTACTTTATTTATTTCAACTTTTTTTTTTTAATTAGAGGAATATTTGTGTGTGGGATCGAGTTCAACAACATCAGAAAAAAAACAAAATAATGGATCTTGCGACAGTTTAAATTTCAGCGTTTCTATAGATTAGGAGCCGAGCAAACTTTACCTCTGTCGTGACGTTTGTAAAAGGAATTCTACGAAATCGAACGGAACGAAACGAAAGGTTGTACGCCGTTCCGAATATTCCCGAAGTGCTCATTTTACTTTATTTATTTCAACTTTTTTTTTTAATTATGGGAATATTTGTGTGTGGGGTCGAGTTTAACAACAACAGAAAAACACAAAATAATGGCGGTTCCGACATTGTATATTTCAGCGTTTCTATAGATTAGGACCCAGGCAAACGTAACCTCCGTCGTGACGTTTGCATGACGTTTGTAAAAGGAATTCTACGAAATCGAACGGAACGAAACGAAAGATAGTACGCCGTTCCGAATATTCCCGAAGTGCTCATTTTACTTTATTTATTTCAACTTTTTTTTTTAATTAGAGGAATATTTGTGTGTGGGATCGAGTTCAACAACATCAGAAAAAAAACAAAATAATGGATCTTGCGACAGTTTAAATTTCAGCGTTTCTATAGATTAGGAGCCGAGCAAACTTTACCTCTGTCGTGACGTTTGTAAAAGGAATTCTACGAAATCGAACGGAACGAAACGAAAGGTTGTACGCCGTTCCGAATATTCCCGAAGTGCTCATTTTACTTTATTTATTTCAACTTTTTTTTTTAATTATGGGAATATTTGTGTGTGGGGTCGAGTTTAACAACAACAGAAAAACACAAAATAATGGCGGTTCCGACATTGTATATTTCAGCGTTTCTATAGATTAGGACCCAGGCAAACGTAACCTCCGTCGTGACGTTTGCATGACGTTTGTAAAAGGAATTCTACGAAATCGAACGGAACGAAACGAAAGATAGTACGCCGTTCCGAATATTCCCGAAGTGCTCATTTTACTTTATTTATTTCAACTTTTTTTTTTAATTAGAGGAATATTTGTGTGTGGGATCGAGTTCAACAACATCAGAAAAAAAACAAAATAATGGATCTTGCGACAGTTTAAATTTCAGCGTTTCTATAGATTAGGAGCCGAGCAAACTTTACCTCTGTCGTGACGTTTGTAAAAGGAATTCTACGAAATCGAACGGAACGAAACGAAAGGTTGTACGCCGTTCCGAATATTCCCGAAGTGCTCATTTTACTTTATTTATTTCAACTTTTTTTTTTAATTTTGGGAATATTTGTGTGTGGGGTCGAGTTTAACAACAACAGAAAAACACAAAATAATGGCGGTTCCGACATTGTATATTTCAGCGTTTCTATAGATTAGGACCCAGGCAAACGTAACCTCCGTCGTGACGTTTGCATGACGTTTGTAAAAGGAATTCTACGAAATACAACGGAACGATACGGAAGGTTGTACGCCGTTCCGAATATTCCCGAAGTGCTCATTTTACTTTATTTATTTCAACTTTTTTTTTTAATTAGAGGAATATTTGTGTGTGGGATCGAGTTCAACAACATCAGAAAAAAAACAAAATAATGGATCTTGCGACAGTTTAAATTTCAGCGTTTCTATAGATTAGGAGCCGAGCAAACTTTACCTCTGTCGTGACGTTTGTAAAAGGAATTCTACGAAATCGAACGGAACGAAACGAAAGGTTGTACGCCGTTCCGAATATTCCCGAAGTGCTCATTTTACTTTATTTATTTCAACTTTTTTTTTTAATTATGGGAATATTTGTGTGTGGGGTCGAGTTTAACAACAACAGAAAAACACAAAATAATGGCGGTTCCGACATTGTATATTTCAGCGTTTCTATAGATTAGGACCCAGGCAAACGTAACCTCCGTCGTGACGTTTGCATGACGTTTGTAAAAGGAATTCTACGAAATCGAACGGAACGAAACGAAAGATAGTACGCCGTTCCGAATATTCCCGAAGTGCTCATTTTACTTTATTTATTTCAACTTTTTTTTTTAATTAGAGGAATATTTGTGTGTGGGATCGAGTTCAACAACATCAGAAAAAAAACAAAATAATGGATCTTGCGACAGTTTAAATTTCAGCGTTTCTATAGATTAGGAGCCGAGCAAACTTTACCTCTGTCGTGACGTTTGTAAAAGGAATTCTACGAAATCGAACGGAACGAAACGAAAGGTTGTACGCCGTTCCGAATATTCCCGAAGTGCTCATTTTACTTTATTTATTTCAACTTTTTTTTTTAATTTTGGGAATATTTGTGTGTGGGGTCGAGTTTAACAACAACAGAAAAACACAAAATAATGGCGGTTCCGACATTGTATATTTCAGCGTTTCTATAGATTAGGACCCAGGCAAACGTAACCTCCGTCGTGACGTTTGCATGACGTTTGTAAAAGGAATTCTACGAAATACAACGGAACGATACGGAAGGTTGTACGCCGTTCCGAATATTCCCGAAGTGCTCATTTTACTTTATTTATTTCAACTTTTTTTTTTTAATTAGAGGAATATTTGTGTGTGGGATCGAGTTCAACAACATCAGAAAAAAAACAAAATAATGGATCTTGCGACAGTTTAAATTTCAGCGTTTCTATAGATTAGGAGCCGAGCAAACTTTACCTCTGTCGTGACGTTTGTAAAAGGAATTCTACGAAATCGAACGGAACGAAACGAAAGGTTGTACGCCGTTCCGAATATTCCCGAAGTGCTCATTTTACTTTATTTATTTCAACTTTTTTTTTTAATTTTGGGAATATTTGTGTGTGGGGTCGAGTTTAACAACAACAGAAAAACACAAAATAATGGCGGTTCCGACATTGTATATTTCAGCGTTTCTATAGATTAGGACCCAGGCAAACGTAACCTCCGTCGTGACGTTTGCATGACGTTTGTAAAAGGAATTCTACGAAATACAACGGAACGATACGGAAGGTTGTACGCCGTTCCGAATATTCCCGAAGTGCTAATTTTTATTTATTTATTTCAACTTTTTTTTTTTAATTAGAGGAATATTTGTGTGTGGGATCGAGTTCAACAACATCAGAAAAAAAACAAAATAATGGATCTTGCGACAGTTTAAATTTCAGCGTTTCTATAGATTAGGAGCCGAGCAAACTTTACCTCTGTCGTGACGTTTGTAAAAGGAATTCTACGAAATCGAACGGAACGAAACGAAAGGTTGTACGCCGTTCCGAATATTCCCGAAGTGCTCATTTTACTTTATTTATTTCAACTTTTTTTTTTAATTATGGGAATATTTGTGTGTGGGGTCGAGTTTAACAACAACAGAAAAACACAAAATAATGGCGGTTCCGACATTGTATATTTCAGCGTTTCTATAGATTAGGACCCAGGCAAACGTAACCTCCGTCGTGACGTTTGCATGACGTTTGTAAAAGGAATTCTACGAAATCGAACGGAACGAAACGAAAGATAGTACGCCGTTCCGAATATTCCCGAAGTGCTCATTTTACTTTATTTATTTCAACTTTTTTTTTTAATTAGAGGAATATTTGTGTGTGGGATCGAGTTCAACAACATCAGAAAAAAAACAAAATAATGGATCTTGCGACAGTTTAAATTTCAGCGTTTCTATAGATTAGGAGCCGAGCAAACTTTACCTCTGTCGTGACGTTTGTAAAAGGAATTCTACGAAATCGAACGGAACGAAACGAAAGGTTGTACGCCGTTCCGAATATTCCCGAAGTGCTCATTTTACTTTATTTATTTCAACTTTTTTTTTTAATTATGGGAATATTTGTGTGTGGGGTCGAGTTTAACAACAACAGAAAAACACAAAATAATGGCGGTTCCGACATTGTATATTTCAGCGTTTCTATAGATTAGGACCCAGGCAAACGTAACCTCCGTCGTGACGTTTGCATGACGTTTGTAAAAGGAATTCTACGAAATCGAACGGAACGAAACGAAAGATAGTACGCCGTTCCGAATATTCCCGAAGTGCTCATTTTACTTTATTTATTTCAACTTTTTTTTTTAATTAGAGGAATATTTGTGTGTGGGATCGAGTTCAACAACATCAGAAAAAAAACAAAATAATGGATCTTGCGACAGTTTAAATTTCAGCGTTTCTATAGATTAGGAGCCGAGCAAACTTTACCTCTGTCGTGACGTTTGTAAAAGGAATTCTACGAAATCGAACGGAACGAAACGAAAGGTTGTACGCCGTTCCGAATATTCCCGAAGTGCTCATTTTACTTTATTTATTTCAACTTTTTTTTTTAATTATGGGAATATTTGTGTGTGGGGTCGAGTTTAACAACAACAGAAAAACACAAAATAATGGCGGTTCCGACATTGTATATTTCAGCGTTTCTATAGATTAGGACCCAGGCAAACGTAACCTCCGTCGTGACGTTTGCATGACGTTTGTAAAAGGAATTCTACGAAATCGAACGGAACGAAACGAAAGGTTGTACGCCGTTCCGAATATTCCCGAAGTGCTCATTTTACTTTATTTATTTCAACTTTTTTTTTTAATTATGGGAATATTTGTGTGTGGGGTCGAGTTTAACAACAACAGAAAAACACAAAATAATGGCGGTTCCGACATTGTATATTTCAGCGTTTCTATAGATTAGGACCCAGGCAAACGTAACCTCCGTCGTGACGTTTGCATGACGTTTGTAAAAGGAATTCTACGAAATACAACGGAACGATACGGAAGGTTGTACGCCGTTCCGAATATTCCCGAAGTGCTAATTTTTATTTATTTATTTCAACTTTTTTTTTTTAATTAGAGGAATATTTGTGTGTGGGATCGAGTTCAACAACATCAGAAAAAAAAACAAAATAATGGATCTTGCGACAGTTTAAATTTCAGCGTTTCTATAGATTAGGAGCCGAGCAAACTTTACCTCTGTCGTGACGTTTGTAAAAGGAATTCTACGAAATCGAACGGAACGAAACGAAAGGTTGTACGCCGTTCCGAATATTCCCGAAGTGCTCATTTTACTTTATTTATTTCAACTTTTTTTTTTAATTATGGGAATATTTGTGTGTGGGGTCGAGTTTAACAACAACAGAAAAACACAAAATAATGGCGGTTCCGACATTGTATATTTCAGCGTTTCTATAGATTAGGACCCAGGCAAACGTAACCTCCGTCGTGACGTTTGCATGACGTTTGTAAAAGGAATTCTACGAAATCGAACGGAACGAAACGAAAGATAGTACGCCGTTCCGAATATTCCCGAAGTGCTCATTTTACTTTATTTATTTCAACTTTTTTTTTTAATTAGAGGAATATTTGTGTGTGGGATCGAGTTCAACAACATCAGAAAAAAAACAAAATAATGGATCTTGCGACAGTTTAAATTTCAGCGTTTCTATAGATTAGGAGCCGAGCAAACTTTACCTCTGTCGTGACGTTTGTAAAAGGAATTCTACGAAATCGAACGGAACGAAACGAAAGGTTGTACGCCGTTCCGAATATTCCCGAAGTGCTCATTTTACTTTATTTATTTCAACTTTTTTTTTTAATTATGGGAATATTTGTGTGTGGGGTCGAGTTTAACAACAACAGAAAAACACAAAATAATGGCGGTTCCGACATTGTATATTTCAGCGTTTCTATAGATTAGGACCCAGGCAAACGTAACCTCCGTCGTGACGTTTGCATGACGTTTGTAAAAGGAATTCTACGAAATCGAACGGAACGAAACGAAAGATAGTACGCCGTTCCGAATATTCCCGAAGTGCTCATTTTACTTTATTTATTTCAACTTTTTTTTTTAATTAGAGGAATATTTGTGTGTGGGATCGAGTTCAACAACATCAGAAAAAAAACAAAATAATGGATCTTGCGACAGTTTAAATTTCAGCGTTTCTATAGATTAGGAGCCGAGCAAACTTTACCTCTGTCGTGACGTTTGTAAAAGGAATTCTACGAAATCGAACGGAACGAAACGAAAGGTTGTACGCCGTTCCGAATATTCCCGAAGTGCTCATTTTACTTTATTTATTTCAACTTTTTTTTTTAATTATGGGAATATTTGTGTGTGGGGTCGAGTTTAACAACAACAGAAAAACACAAAATAATGGCGGTTCCGACATTGTATATTTCAGCGTTTCTATAGATTAGGACCCAGGCAAACGTAACCTCCGTCGTGACGTTTGCATGACGTTTGTAAAAGGAATTCTACGAAATCGAACGGAACGAAACGAAAGATAGTACGCCGTTCCGAATATTCCCGAAGTGCTCATTTTACTTTATTTATTTCAACTTTTTTTTTTAATTAGAGGAATATTTGTGTGTGGGATCGAGTTCAACAACATCAGAAAAAAAACAAAATAATGGATCTTGCGACAGTTTAAATTTCAGCGTTTCTATAGATTAGGAGCCGAGCAAACTTTACCTCTGTCGTGACGTTTGTAAAAGGAATTCTACGAAATCGAACGGAACGAAACGAAAGGTTGTACGCCGTTCCGAATATTCCCGAAGTGCTCATTTTACTTTATTTATTTCAACTTTTTTTTTTAATTATGGGAATATTTGTGTGTGGGGTCGAGTTTAACAACAACAGAAAAACACAAAATAATGGCGGTTCCGACATTGTATATTTCAGCGTTTCTATAGATTAGGACCCAGGCAAACGTAACCTCCGTCGTGACGTTTGCATGACGTTTGTAAAAGGAATTCTACGAAATCGAACGGAACGAAACGAAAGATAGTACGCCGTTCCGAATATTCCCGAAGTGCTCATTTTACTTTATTTATTTCAACTTTTTTTTTTAATTAGAGGAATATTTGTGTGTGGGATCGAGTTCAACAACATCAGAAAAAAAACAAAATAATGGATCTTGCGACAGTTTAAATTTCAGCGTTTCTATAGATTAGGAGCCGAGCAAACTTTACCTCTGTCGTGACGTTTGTAAAAGGAATTCTACGAAATCGAACGGAACGAAACGAAAGGTTGTACGCCGTTCCGAATATTCCCGAAGTGCTCATTTTACTTTATTTATTTCAACTTTTTTTTTTAATTATGGGAATATTTGTGTGTGGGGTCGAGTTTAACAACAACAGAAAAACACAAAATAATGGCGGTTCCGACATTGTATATTTCAGCGTTTCTATAGATTAGGACCCAGGCAAACGTAACCTCCGTCGTGACGTTTGCATGACGTTTGTAAAAGGAATTCTACGAAATCGAACGGAACGAAACGAAAGATAGTACGCCGTTCCGAATATTCCCGAAGTGCTCATTTTACTTTATTTATTTCAACTTTTTTTTTTAATTAGAGGAATATTTGTGTGTGGGATCGAGTTCAACAACATCAGAAAAAAAACAAAATAATGGATCTTGCGACAGTTTAAATTTCAGCGTTTCTATAGATTAGGAGCCGAGCAAACTTTACCTCTGTCGTGACGTTTGTAAAAGGAATTCTACGAAATCGAACGGAACGAAACGAAAGGTTGTACGCCGTTCCGAATATTCCCGAAGTGCTCATTTTACTTTATTTATTTCAACTTTTTTTTTTAATTTTGGGAATATTTGTGTGTGGGGTCGAGTTTAACAACAACAGAAAAACACAAAATAATGGCGGTTCCGACATTGTATATTTCAGCGTTTCTATAGATTAGGACCCAGGCAAACGTAACCTCCGTCGTGACGTTTGCATGACGTTTGTAAAAGGAATTCTACGAAATACAACGGAACGATACGGAAGGTTGTACGCCGTTCCGAATATTCCCGAAGTGCTCATTTTACTTTATTTATTTCAACTTTTTTTTTTAATTAGAGGAATATTTGTGTGTGGGATCGAGTTCAACAACATCAGAAAAAAAACAAAATAATGGATCTTGCGACAGTTTAAATTTCAGCGTTTCTATAGATTAGGAGCCGAGCAAACTTTACCTCTGTCGTGACGTTTGTAAAAGGAATTCTACGAAATCGAACGGAACGAAACGAAAGGTTGTACGCCGTTCCGAATATTCCCGAAGTGCTCATTTTACTTTATTTATTTCAACTTTTTTTTTTAATTATGGGAATATTTGTGTGTGGGGTCGAGTTTAACAACAACAGAAAAACACAAAATAATGGCGGTTCCGACATTGTATATTTCAGCGTTTCTATAGATTAGGACCCAGGCAAACGTAACCTCCGTCGTGACGTTTGCATGACGTTTGTAAAAGGAATTCTACGAAATCGAACGGAACGAAACGAAAGATAGTACGCCGTTCCGAATATTCCCGAAGTGCTCATTTTACTTTATTTATTTCAACTTTTTTTTTTAATTAGAGGAATATTTGTGTGTGGGATCGAGTTCAACAACATCAGAAAAAAAACAAAATAATGGATCTTGCGACAGTTTAAATTTCAGCGTTTCTATAGATTAGGAGCCGAGCAAACTTTACCTCTGTCGTGACGTTTGTAAAAGGAATTCTACGAAATCGAACGGAACGAAACGAAAGGTTGTACGCCGTTCCGAATATTCCCGAAGTGCTCATTTTACTTTATTTATTTCAACTTTTTTTTTTAATTTTGGGAATATTTGTGTGTGGGGTCGAGTTTAACAACAACAGAAAAACACAAAATAATGGCGGTTCCGACATTGTATATTTCAGCGTTTCTATAGATTAGGACCCAGGCAAACGTAACCTCCGTCGTGACGTTTGCATGACGTTTGTAAAAGGAATTCTACGAAATACAACGGAACGATACGGAAGGTTGTACGCCGTTCCGAATATTCCCGAAGTGCTCATTTTACTTTATTTATTTCAACTTTTTTTTTTTAATTAGAGGAATATTTGTGTGTGGGATCGAGTTCAACAACATCAGAAAAAAAACAAAATAATGGATCTTGCGACAGTTTAAATTTCAGCGTTTCTATAGATTAGGAGCCGAGCAAACTTTACCTCTGTCGTGACGTTTGTAAAAGGAATTCTACGAAATCGAACGGAACGAAACGAAAGGTTGTACGCCGTTCCGAATATTCCCGAAGTGCTCATTTTACTTTATTTATTTCAACTTTTTTTTTTAATTTTGGGAATATTTGTGTGTGGGGTCGAGTTTAACAACAACAGAAAAACACAAAATAATGGCGGTTCCGACATTGTATATTTCAGCGTTTCTATAGATTAGGACCCAGGCAAACGTAACCTCCGTCGTGACGTTTGCATGACGTTTGTAAAAGGAATTCTACGAAATACAACGGAACGATACGGAAGGTTGTACGCCGTTCCGAATATTCCCGAAGTGCTAATTTTTATTTATTTATTTCAACTTTTTTTTTTTAATTAGAGGAATATTTGTGTGTGGGATCGAGTTCAACAACATCAGAAAAAAAACAAAATAATGGATCTTGCGACAGTTTAAATTTCAGCGTTTCTATAGATTAGGAGCCGAGCAAACTTTACCTCTGTCGTGACGTTTGTAAAAGGAATTCTACGAAATCGAACGGAACGAAACGAAAGGTTGTACGCCGTTCCGAATATTCCCGAAGTGCTCATTTTACTTTATTTATTTCAACTTTTTTTTTTAATTATGGGAATATTTGTGTGTGGGGTCGAGTTTAACAACAACAGAAAAACACAAAATAATGGCGGTTCCGACATTGTATATTTCAGCGTTTCTATAGATTAGGACCCAGGCAAACGTAACCTCCGTCGTGACGTTTGCATGACGTTTGTAAAAGGAATTCTACGAAATCGAACGGAACGAAACGAAAGATAGTACGCCGTTCCGAATATTCCCGAAGTGCTCATTTTACTTTATTTATTTCAACTTTTTTTTTTAATTAGAGGAATATTTGTGTGTGGGATCGAGTTCAACAACATCAGAAAAAAAACAAAATAATGGATCTTGCGACAGTTTAAATTTCAGCGTTTCTATAGATTAGGAGCCGAGCAAACTTTACCTCTGTCGTGACGTTTGTAAAAGGAATTCTACGAAATCGAACGGAACGAAACGAAAGGTTGTACGCCGTTCCGAATATTCCCGAAGTGCTCATTTTACTTTATTTATTTCAACTTTTTTTTTTAATTTTGGGAATATTTGTGTGTGGGGTCGAGTTTAACAACAACAGAAAAACACAAAATAATGGCGGTTCCGACATTGTATATTTCAGCGTTTCTATAGATTAGGACCCAGGCAAACGTAACCTCCGTCGTGACGTTTGCATGACGTTTGTAAAAGGAATTCTACGAAATACAACGGAACGATACGGAAGGTTGTACGCCGTTCCGAATATTCCCGAAGTGCTCATTTTACTTTATTTATTTCAACTTTTTTTTTTAATTAGAGGAATATTTGTGTGTGGGATCGAGTTCAACAACATCAGAAAAAAAACAAAATAATGGATCTTGCGACAGTTTAAATTTCAGCGTTTCTATAGATTAGGAGCCGAGCAAACTTTACCTCTGTCGTGACGTTTGTAAAAGGAATTCTACGAAATCGAACGGAACGAAACGAAAGGTTGTACGCCGTTCCGAATATTCCCGAAGTGCTCATTTTACTTTATTTATTTCAACTTTTTTTTTTAATTATGGGAATATTTGTGTGTGGGGTCGAGTTTAACAACAACAGAAAAACACAAAATAATGGCGGTTCCGACATTGTATATTTCAGCGTTTCTATAGATTAGGACCCAGGCAAACGTAACCTCCGTCGTGACGTTTGCATGACGTTTGTAAAAGGAATTCTACGAAATCGAACGGAACGAAACGAAAGATAGTACGCCGTTCCGAATATTCCCGAAGTGCTCATTTTACTTTATTTATTTCAACTTTTTTTTTTAATTAGAGGAATATTTGTGTGTGGGATCGAGTTCAACAACATCAGAAAAAAAACAAAATAATGGATCTTGCGACAGTTTAAATTTCAGCGTTTCTATAGATTAGGAGCCGAGCAAACTTTACCTCTGTCGTGACGTTTGTAAAAGGAATTCTACGAAATCGAACGGAACGAAACGAAAGGTTGTACGCCGTTCCGAATATTCCCGAAGTGCTCATTTTACTTTATTTATTTCAACTTTTTTTTTTAATTTTGGGAATATTTGTGTGTGGGGTCGAGTTTAACAACAACAGAAAAACACAAAATAATGGCGGTTCCGACATTGTATATTTCAGCGTTTCTATAGATTAGGACCCAGGCAAACGTAACCTCCGTCGTGACGTTTGCATGACGTTTGTAAAAGGAATTCTACGAAATACAACGGAACGATACGGAAGGTTGTACGCCGTTCCGAATATTCCCGAAGTGCTCATTTTACTTTATTTATTTCAACTTTTTTTTTTTAATTAGAGGAATATTTGTGTGTGGGATCGAGTTCAACAACATCAGAAAAAAAACAAAATAATGGATCTTGCGACAGTTTAAATTTCAGCGTTTCTATAGATTAGGAGCCGAGCAAACTTTACCTCTGTCGTGACGTTTGTAAAAGGAATTCTACGAAATCGAACGGAACGAAACGAAAGGTTGTACGCCGTTCCGAATATTCCCGAAGTGCTCATTTTACTTTATTTATTTCAACTTTTTTTTTTAATTTTGGGAATATTTGTGTGTGGGGTCGAGTTTAACAACAACAGAAAAACACAAAATAATGGCGGTTCCGACATTGTATATTTCAGCGTTTCTATAGATTAGGACCCAGGCAAACGTAACCTCCGTCGTGACGTTTGCATGACGTTTGTAAAAGGAATTCTACGAAATCGAACGGAACGAAACGAAAGATAGTACGCCGTTCCGAATATTCCCGAAGTGCTCATTTTACTTTATTTATTTCAACTTTTTTTTTTAATTAGAGGAATATTTGTGTGTGGGATCGAGTTCAACAACATCAGAAAAAAAACAAAATAATGGATCTTGCGACAGTTTAAATTTCAGCGTTTCTATAGATTAGGAGCCGAGCAAACTTTACCTCTGTCGTGACGTTTGTAAAAGGAATTCTACGAAATCGAACGGAACGAAACGAAAGGTTGTACGCCGTTCCGAATATTCCCGAAGTGCTCATTTTACTTTATTTATTTCAACTTTTTTTTTTAATTATGGGAATATTTGTGTGTGGGGTCGAGTTTAACAACAACAGAAAAACACAAAATAATGGCGGTTCCGACATTGTATATTTCAGCGTTTCTATAGATTAGGACCCAGGCAAACGTAACCTCCGTCGTGACGTTTGCATGACGTTTGTAAAAGGAATTCTACGAAATCGAACGGAACGAAACGAAAGATAGTACGCCGTTCCGAATATTCCCGAAGTGCTCATTTTACTTTATTTATTTCAACTTTTTTTTTTAATTAGAGGAATATTTGTGTGTGGGATCGAGTTCAACAACATCAGAAAAAAAACAAAATAATGGATCTTGCGACAGTTTAAATTTCAGCGTTTCTATAGATTAGGAGCCGAGCAAACTTTACCTCTGTCGTGACGTTTGTAAAAGGAATTCTACGAAATCGAACGGAACGAAACGAAAGGTTGTACGCCGTTCCGAATATTCCCGAAGTGCTCATTTTACTTTATTTATTTCAACTTTTTTTTTTAATTATGGGAATATTTGTGTGTGGGGTCGAGTTTAACAACAACAGAAAAACACAAAATAATGGCGGTTCCGACATTGTATATTTCAGCGTTTCTATAGATTAGGACCCAGGCAAACGTAACCTCCGTCGTGACGTTTGCATGACGTTTGTAAAAGGAATTCTACGAAATCGAACGGAACGAAACGAAAGGTTGTACGCCGTTCCGAATATTCCCGAAGTGCTCATTTTACTTTATTTATTTCAACTTTTTTTTTTAATTATGGGAATATTTGTGTGTGGGGTCGAGTTTAACAACAACAGAAAAACACAAAATAATGGCGGTTCCGACATTGTATATTTCAGCGTTTCTATAGATTAGGACCCAGGCAAACGTAACCTCCGTCGTGACGTTTGCATGACGTTTGTAAAAGGAATTCTACGAAATACAACGGAACGATACGGAAGGTTGTACGCCGTTCCGAATATTCCCGAAGTGCTAATTTTTATTTATTTATTTCAACTTTTTTTTTTTAATTAGAGGAATATTTGTGTGTGGGATCGAGTTCAACAACATCAGAAAAAAAACAAAATAATGGATCTTGCGACAGTTTAAATTTCAGCGTTTCTATAGATTAGGAGCCGAGCAAACTTTACCTCTGTCGTGACGTTTGTAAAAGGAATTCTACGAAATCGAACGGAACGAAACGAAAGGTTGTACGCCGTTCCGAATATTCCCGAAGTGCTCATTTTACTTTATTTATTTCAACTTTTTTTTTTAATTATGGGAATATTTGTGTGTGGGGTCGAGTTTAACAACAACAGAAAAACACAAAATAATGGCGGTTCCGACATTGTATATTTCAGCGTTTCTATAGATTAGGACCCAGGCAAACGTAACCTCCGTCGTGACGTTTGCATGACGTTTGTAAAAGGAATTCTACGAAATCGAACGGAACGAAACGAAAGATAGTACGCCGTTCCGAATATTCCCGAAGTGCTCATTTTACTTTATTTATTTCAACTTTTTTTTTTAATTAGAGGAATATTTGTGTGTGGGATCGAGTTCAACAACATCAGAAAAAAAACAAAATAATGGATCTTGCGACAGTTTAAATTTCAGCGTTTCTATAGATTAGGAGCCGAGCAAACTTTACCTCTGTCGTGACGTTTGTAAAAGGAATTCTACGAAATCGAACGGAACGAAACGAAAGGTTGTACGCCGTTCCGAATATTCCCGAAGTGCTCATTTTACTTTATTTATTTCAACTTTTTTTTTTAATTATGGGAATATTTGTGTGTGGGGTCGAGTTTAACAACAACAGAAAAACACAAAATAATGGCGGTTCCGACATTGTATATTTCAGCGTTTCTATAGATTAGGACCCAGGCAAACGTAACCTCCGTCGTGACGTTTGCATGACGTTTGTAAAAGGAATTCTACGAAATCGAACGGAACGAAACGAAAGATAGTACGCCGTTCCGAATATTCCCGAAGTGCTCATTTTACTTTATTTATTTCAACTTTTTTTTTTAATTAGAGGAATATTTGTGTGTGGGATCGAGTTCAACAACATCAGAAAAAAAACAAAATAATGGATCTTGCGACAGTTTAAATTTCAGCGTTTCTATAGATTAGGAGCCGAGCAAACTTTACCTCTGTCGTGACGTTTGTAAAAGGAATTCTACGAAATCGAACGGAACGAAACGAAAGGTTGTACGCCGTTCCGAATATTCCCGAAGTGCTCATTTTACTTTATTTATTTCAACTTTTTTTTTTAATTATGGGAATATTTGTGTGTGGGGTCGAGTTTAACAACAACAGAAAAACACAAAATAATGGCGGTTCCGACATTGTATATTTCAGCGTTTCTATAGATTAGGACCCAGGCAAACGTAACCTCCGTCGTGACGTTTGCATGACGTTTGTAAAAGGAATTCTACGAAATCGAACGGAACGAAACGAAAGATAGTACGCCGTTCCGAATATTCCCGAAGTGCTCATTTTACTTTATTTATTTCAACTTTTTTTTTTAATTAGAGGAATATTTGTGTGTGGGATCGAGTTCAACAACATCAGAAAAAAAACAAAATAATGGATCTTGCGACAGTTTAAATTTCAGCGTTTCTATAGATTAGGAGCCGAGCAAACTTTACCTCTGTCGTGACGTTTGTAAAAGGAATTCTACGAAATCGAACGGAACGAAACGAAAGGTTGTACGCCGTTCCGAATATTCCCGAAGTGCTCATTTTACTTTATTTATTTCAACTTTTTTTTTTAATTATGGGAATATTTGTGTGTGGGGTCGAGTTTAACAACAACAGAAAAACACAAAATAATGGCGGTTCCGACATTGTATATTTCAGCGTTTCTATAGATTAGGACCCAGGCAAACGTAACCTCCGTCGTGACGTTTGCATGACGTTTGTAAAAGGAATTCTACGAAATCGAACGGAACGAAACGAAAGATAGTACGCCGTTCCGAATATTCCCGAAGTGCTCATTTTACTTTATTTATTTCAACTTTTTTTTTTAATTAGAGGAATATTTGTGTGTGGGATCGAGTTCAACAACATCAGAAAAAAAACAAAATAATGGATCTTGCGACAGTTTAAATTTCAGCGTTTCTATAGATTAGGAGCCGAGCAAACTTTACCTCTGTCGTGACGTTTGTAAAAGGAATTCTACGAAATCGAACGGAACGAAACGAAAGGTTGTACGCCGTTCCGAATATTCCCGAAGTGCTCATTTTACTTTATTTATTTCAACTTTTTTTTTTAATTATGGGAATATTTGTGTGTGGGGTCGAGTTTAACAACAACAGAAAAACACAAAATAATGGCGGTTCCGACATTGTATATTTCAGCGTTTCTATAGATTAGGACCCAGGCAAACGTAACCTCCGTCGTGACGTTTGCATGACGTTTGTAAAAGGAATTCTACGAAATCGAACGGAACGAAACGAAAGATAGTACGCCGTTCCGAATATTCCCGAAGTGCTCATTTTACTTTATTTATTTCAACTTTTTTTTTTAATTAGAGGAATATTTGTGTGTGGGATCGAGTTCAACAACATCAGAAAAAAAACAAAATAATGGATCTTGCGACAGTTTAAATTTCAGCGTTTCTATAGATTAGGAGCCGAGCAAACTTTACCTCTGTCGTGACGTTTGTAAAAGGAATTCTACGAAATCGAACGGAACGAAACGAAAGGTTGTACGCCGTTCCGAATATTCCCGAAGTGCTCATTTTACTTTATTTATTTCAACTTTTTTTTTTAATTATGGGAATATTTGTGTGTGGGGTCGAGTTTAACAACAACAGAAAAACACAAAATAATGGCGGTTCCGACATTGTATATTTCAGCGTTTCTATAGATTAGGACCCAGGCAAACGTAACCTCCGTCGTGACGTTTGCATGACGTTTGTAAAAGGAATTCTACGAAATACAACGGAACGATACGGAAGGTTGTACGCCGTTCCGAATATTCCCGAAGTGCTCATTTTACTTTATTTATTTCAACTTTTTTTTTTTAATTAGAGGAATATTTGTGTGTGGGATCGAGTTCAACAACATCAGAAAAAAAACAAAATAATGGATCTTGCGACAGTTTAAATTTCAGCGTTTCTATAGATTAGGAGCCGAGCAAACTTTACCTCTGTCGTGACGTTTGTAAAAGGAATTCTACGAAATCGAACGGAACGAAACGAAAGGTTGTACGCCGTTCCGAATATTCCCGAAGTGCTCATTTTACTTTATTTATTTCAACTTTTTTTTTTAATTTTGGGAATATTTGTGTGTGGGGTCGAGTTTAACAACAACAGAAAAACACAAAATAATGGCGGTTCCGACATTGTATATTTCAGCGTTTCTATAGATTAGGACCCAGGCAAACGTAACCTCCGTCGTGACGTTTGCATGACGTTTGTAAAAGGAATTCTACGAAATACAACGGAACGATACGGAAGGTTGTACGCCGTTCCGAATATTCCCGAAGTGCTAATTTTTATTTATTTATTTCAACTTTTTTTTTTTAATTAGAGGAATATTTGTGTGTGGGATCGAGTTCAACAACATCAGAAAAAAAACAAAATAATGGATCTTGCGACAGTTTAAATTTCAGCGTTTTTATAGATTAGGAGCCGAGCAAACTTTACCTCTGTCGTGACGTTTGTAAAAGGAATTCTACGAAATCGAACGGAACGAAACGAAAGGTTGTACGCCGTTCCGAATATTCCCGAAGTGCTCATTTTACTTTATTTATTTCAACTTTTTTTTTTAATTATGGGAATATTTGTGTGTGGGGTCGAGTTTAACAACAACAGAAAAACACAAAATAATGGCGGTTCCGACATTGTATATTTCAGCGTTTCTATAGATTAGGACCCAGGCAAACGTAACCTCCGTCGTGACGTTTGCATGACGTTTGTAAAAGGAATTCTACGAAATCGAACGGAACGAAACGAAAGATAGTACGCCGTTCCGAATATTCCCGAAGTGCTCATTTTACTTTATTTATTTCAACTTTTTTTTTTAATTAGAGGAATATTTGTGTGTGGGATCGAGTTCAACAACATCAGAAAAAAAACAAAATAATGGATCTTGCGACAGTTTAAATTTCAGCGTTTCTATAGATTAGGAGCCGAGCAAACTTTACCTCTGTCGTGACGTTTGTAAAAGGAATTCTACGAAATCGAACGGAACGAAACGAAAGGTTGTACGCCGTTCCGAATATTCCCGAAGTGCTCATTTTACTTTATTTATTTCAACTTTTTTTTTTAATTATGGGAATATTTGTGTGTGGGGTCGAGTTTAACAACAACAGAAAAACACAAAATAATGGCGGTTCCGACATTGTATATTTCAGCGTTTCTATAGATTAGGACCCAGGCAAACGTAACCTCCGTCGTGACGTTTGCATGACGTTTGTAAAAGGAATTCTACGAAATCGAACGGAACGAAACGAAAGATAGTACGCCGTTCCGAATATTCCCGAAGTGCTCATTTTACTTTATTTATTTCAACTTTTTTTTTTTAATTAGAGGAATATTTGTGTGTGGGATCGAGTTCAACAACATCAGAAAAAAAACAAAATAATGGATCTTGCGACAGTTTAAATTTCAGCGTTTCTATAGATTAGGAGCCGAGCAAACTTTACCTCTGTCGTGACGTTTGTAAAAGGAATTCTACGAAATCGAACGGAACGAAACGAAAGGTTGTACGCCGTTCCGAATATTCCCGAAGTGCTCATTTTACTTTATTTATTTCAACTTTTTTTTTTAATTATGGGAATATTTGTGTGTGGGGTCGAGTTTAACAACAACAGAAAAACACAAAATAATGGCGGTTCCGACATTGTATATTTCAGCGTTTCTATAGATTAGGACCCAGGCAAACGTAACCTCCGTCGTGACGTTTGCATGACGTTTGTAAAAGGAATTCTACGAAATACAACGGAACGATACGGAAGGTTGTACGCCGTTCCGAATATTCCCGAAGTGCTAATTTTACTTTATTTATTTCAACTTTTTTTTTTTAATTAGAGGAATATTTGTGTGTGGGATCGAGTTCAACAACATCAGAAAAAAAACAAAATAATGGATCTTGCGACAGTTTAAATTTCAGCGTTTCGATAGATTAGGACCCAAGCAAACGTAACCACAGTCGTGACGTTTGCATGACGTTTGAAAAAGGAATTCTACGAAATCGAACGGAACGAAACGAAAGATAGTACGCCGTTCCGAATATTCCCGAAGTGCTAATTTTACTTTATTTATTTCAACTTTTTTTTTTAATTAGAGGAATATTTGTGTGTGGGATCGAGTTCAACAACATCAGAAAAAAAACAAAATAATGGATCTTGCGACAGTTTAAATTTCAGCGTTTCTATAGATTAGGAGCCGAGCAAACTTTACCTCTGTCGTGACGTTTGTAAAAGGAATTCTACGAAATCGAACGGAACGAAACGAAAGGTTGTACGCCGTTCCGAATATTCCCGAAGTGCTCATTTTACTTTATTTATTTCAACTTTTTTTTTTAATTATGGGAATATTTGTGTGTGGGGTCGAGTTTAACAACAACAGAAAAACACAAAATAATGGCGGTTCCGACATTGTATATTTCAGCGTTTCTATAGATTAGGACCCAGGCAAACGTAACCTCCGTCGTGACGTTTGCATGACGTTTGTAAAAGGAATTCTACGAAATCGAACGGAACGAAACGAAAGATAGTACGCCGTTCCGAATATTCCCGAAGTGCTCATTTTACTTTATTTATTTCAACTTTTTTTTTTAATTAGAGGAATATTTGTGTGTGGGATCGAGTTCAACAACATCAGAAAAAAAACAAAATAATGGATCTTGCGACAGTTTAAATTTCAGCGTTTCTATAGATTAGGAGCCGAGCAAACTTTACCTCTGTCGTGACGTTTGTAAAAGGAATTCTACGAAATCGAACGGAACGAAACGAAAGGTTGTACGCCGTTCCGAATATTCCCGAAGTGCTCATTTTACTTTATTTATTTCAACTTTTTTTTTTAATTTTGGGAATATTTGTGTGTGGGGTCGAGTTTAACAACAACAGAAAAACACAAAATAATGGCGGTTCCGACATTGTATATTTCAGCGTTTCTATAGATTAGGACCCAGGCAAACGTAACCTCCGTCGTGACGTTTGCATGACGTTTGTAAAAGGAATTCTACGAAATACAACGGAACGATACGGAAGGTTGTACGCCGTTCCGAATATTCCCGAAGTGCTAATTTTTATTTATTTATTTCAACTTTTTTTTTTTAATTAGAGGAATATTTGTGTGTGGGATCGAGTTCAACAACATCAGAAAAAAAACAAAATAATGGATCTTGCGACAGTTTAAATTTCAGCGTTTCTATAGATTAGGAGCCGAGCAAACTTTACCTCTGTCGTGACGTTTGTAAAAGGAATTCTACGAAATCGAACGGAACGAAACGAAAGGTTGTACGCCGTTCCGAATATTCCCGAAGTGCTCATTTTACTTTATTTATTTCAACTTTTTTTTTTAATTTTGGGAATATTTGTGTGTGGGGTCGAGTTTAACAACAACAGAAAAACACAAAATAATGGCGGTTCCGACATTGTATATTTCAGCGTTTCTATAGATTAGGACCCAGGCAAACGTAACCTCCGTCGTGACGTTTGCATGACGTTTGTAAAAGGAATTCTACGAAATACAACGGAACGATACGGAAGGTTGTACGCCGTTCCGAATATTCCCGAAGTGCTCATTTTACTTTATTTATTTCAACTTTTTTTTTTTAATTAGAGGAATATTTGTGTGTGGGATCGAGTTCAACAACATCAGAAAAAAAACAAAATAATGGATCTTGCGACAGTTTAAATTTCAGCGTTTCTATAGATTAGGAGCCGAGCAAACTTTACCTCTGTCGTGACGTTTGTAAAAGGAATTCTACGAAATCGAACGGAACGAAACGAAAGGTTGTACGCCGTTCCGAATATTCCCGAAGTGCTCATTTTACTTTATTTATTTCAACTTTTTTTTTTAATTTTGGGAATATTTGTGTGTGGGGTCGAGTTTAACAACAACAGAAAAACACAAAATAATGGCGGTTCCGACATTGTATATTTCAGCGTTTCTATAGATTAGGACCCAGGCAAACGTAACCTCCGTCGTGACGTTTGCATGACGTTTGTAAAAGGAATTCTACGAAATACAACGGAACGATACGGAAGGTTGTACGCCGTTCCGAATATTCCCGAAGTGCTAATTTTTATTTATTTATTTCAACTTTTTTTTTTTAATTAGAGGAATATTTGTGTGTGGGATCGAGTTCAACAACATCAGAAAAAAAACAAAATAATGGATCTTGCGACAGTTTAAATTTCAGCGTTTTTATAGATTAGGAGCCGAGCAAACTTTACCTCTGTCGTGACGTTTGTAAAAGGAATTCTACGAAATCGAACGGAACGAAACGAAAGGTTGTACGCCGTTCCGAATATTCCCGAAGTGCTCATTTTACTTTATTTATTTCAACTTTTTTTTTTAATTATGGGAATATTTGTGTGTGGGGTCGAGTTTAACAACAACAGAAAAACACAAAATAATGGCGGTTCCGACATTGTATATTTCAGCGTTTCTATAGATTAGGACCCAGGCAAACGTAACCTCCGTCGTGACGTTTGCATGACGTTTGTAAAAGGAATTCTACGAAATCGAACGGAACGAAACGAAAGATAGTACGCCGTTCCGAATATTCCCGAAGTGCTCATTTTACTTTATTTATTTCAACTTTTTTTTTTAATTAGAGGAATATTTGTGTGTGGGATCGAGTTCAACAACATCAGAAAAAAAACAAAATAATGGATCTTGCGACAGTTTAAATTTCAGCGTTTCTATAGATTAGGAGCCGAGCAAACTTTACCTCTGTCGTGACGTTTGTAAAAGGAATTCTACGAAATCGAACGGAACGAAACGAAAGGTTGTACGCCGTTCCGAATATTCCCGAAGTGCTCATTTTACTTTATTTATTTCAACTTTTTTTTTTAATTATGGGAATATTTGTGTGTGGGGTCGAGTTTAACAACAACAGAAAAACACAAAATAATGGCGGTTCCGACATTGTATATTTCAGCGTTTCTATAGATTAGGACCCAGGCAAACGTAACCTCCGTCGTGACGTTTGCATGACGTTTGTAAAAGGAATTCTACGAAATCGAACGGAACGAAACGAAAGATAGTACGCCGTTCCGAATATTCCCGAAGTGCTCATTTTACTTTATTTATTTCAACTTTTTTTTTTTAATTAGAGGAATATTTGTGTGTGGGATCGAGTTCAACAACATCAGAAAAAAAACAAAATAATGGATCTTGCGACAGTTTAAATTTCAGCGTTTCTATAGATTAGGAGCCGAGCAAACTTTACCTCTGTCGTGACGTTTGTAAAAGGAATTCTACGAAATCGAACGGAACGAAACGAAAGGTTGTACGCCGTTCCGAATATTCCCGAAGTGCTCATTTTACTTTATTTATTTCAACTTTTTTTTTTAATTATGGGAATATTTGTGTGTGGGGTCGAGTTTAACAACAACAGAAAAACACAAAATAATGGCGGTTCCGACATTGTATATTTCAGCGTTTCTATAGATTAGGACCCAGGCAAACGTAACCTCCGTCGTGACGTTTGCATGACGTTTGTAAAAGGAATTCTACGAAATACAACGGAACGATACGGAAGGTTGTACGCCGTTCCGAATATTCCCGAAGTGCTAATTTTACTTTATTTATTTCAACTTTTTTTTTTTAATTAGAGGAATATTTGTGTGTGGGATCGAGTTCAACAACATCAGAAAAAAAACAAAATAATGGATCTTGCGACAGTTTAAATTTCAGCGTTTCGATAGATTAGGACCCAAGCAAACGTAACCACAGTCGTGACGTTTGCATGACGTTTGAAAAAGGAATTCTACGAAATCGAACGGAACGAAACGAAAGATAGTACGCCGTTCCGAATATTCCCGAAGTGCTAATTTTACTTTATTTATTTCAACTTTTTTTTTTAATTAGAGGAATATTTGTGTGTGGGATCGAGTTCAACAACATCAGAAAAAAAACAAAATAATGGATCTTGCGACAGTTTAAATTTCAGCGTTTCTATAGATTAGGAGCCGAGCAAACTTTACCTCTGTCGTGACGTTTGTAAAAGGAATTCTACGAAATCGAACGGAACGAAACGAAAGGTTGTACGCCGTTCCGAATATTCCCGAAGTGCTCATTTTACTTTATTTATTTCAACTTTTTTTTTTAATTATGGGAATATTTGTGTGTGGGGTCGAGTTTAACAACAACAGAAAAACACAAAATAATGGCGGTTCCGACATTGTATATTTCAGCGTTTCTATAGATTAGGACCCAGGCAAACGTAACCTCCGTCGTGACGTTTGCATGACGTTTGTAAAAGGAATTCTACGAAATCGAACGGAACGAAACGAAAGATAGTACGCCGTTCCGAATATTCCCGAAGTGCTCATTTTACTTTATTTATTTCAACTTTTTTTTTTAATTAGAGGAATATTTGTGTGTGGGATCGAGTTCAACAACATCAGAAAAAAAACAAAATAATGGATCTTGCGACAGTTTAAATTTCAGCGTTTCTATAGATTAGGAGCCGAGCAAACTTTACCTCTGTCGTGACGTTTGTAAAAGGAATTCTACGAAATCGAACGGAACGAAACGAAAGGTTGTACGCCGTTCCGAATATTCCCGAAGTGCTCATTTTACTTTATTTATTTCAACTTTTTTTTTTAATTTTGGGAATATTTGTGTGTGGGGTCGAGTTTAACAACAACAGAAAAACACAAAATAATGGCGGTTCCGACATTGTATATTTCAGCGTTTCTATAGATTAGGACCCAGGCAAACGTAACCTCCGTCGTGACGTTTGCATGACGTTTGTAAAAGGAATTCTACGAAATACAACGGAACGATACGGAAGGTTGTACGCCGTTCCGAATATTCCCGAAGTGCTAATTTTTATTTATTTATTTCAACTTTTTTTTTTTAATTAGAGGAATATTTGTGTGTGGGATCGAGTTCAACAACATCAGAAAAAAAACAAAATAATGGATCTTGCGACAGTTTAAATTTCAGCGTTTCTATAGATTAGGAGCCGAGCAAACTTTACCTCTGTCGTGACGTTTGTAAAAGGAATTCTACGAAATCGAACGGAACGAAACGAAAGGTTGTACGCCGTTCCGAATATTCCCGAAGTGCTCATTTTACTTTATTTATTTCAACTTTTTTTTTTAATTATGGGAATATTTGTGTGTGGGGTCGAGTTTAACAACAACAGAAAAACACAAAATAATGGCGGTTCCGACATTGTATATTTCAGCGTTTCTATAGATTAGGACCCAGGCAAACGTAACCTCCGTCGTGACGTTTGCATGACGTTTGTAAAAGGAATTCTACGAAATCGAACGGAACGAAACGAAAGATAGTACGCCGTTCCGAATATTCCCGAAGTGCTCATTTTACTTTATTTATTTCAACTTTTTTTTTTAATTAGAGGAATATTTGTGTGTGGGATCGAGTTCAACAACATCAGAAAAAAAACAAAATAATGGATCTTGCGACAGTTTAAATTTCAGCGTTTCTATAGATTAGGAGCCGAGCAAACTTTACCTCTGTCGTGACGTTTGTAAAAGGAATTCTACGAAATCGAACGGAACGAAACGAAAGGTTGTACGCCGTTCCGAATATTCCCGAAGTGCTCATTTTACTTTATTTATTTCAACTTTTTTTTTTAATTATGGGAATATTTGTGTGTGGGGTCGAGTTTAACAACAACAGAAAAACACAAAATAATGGCGGTTCCGACATTGTATATTTCAGCGTTTCTATAGATTAGGACCCAGGCAAACGTAACCTCCGTCGTGACGTTTGCATGACGTTTGTAAAAGGAATTCTACGAAATCGAACGGAACGAAACGAAAGATAGTACGCCGTTCCGAATATTCCCGAAGTGCTCATTTTACTTTATTTATTTCAACTTTTTTTTTTAATTAGAGGAATATTTGTGTGTGGGATCGAGTTCAACAACATCAGAAAAAAAACAAAATAATGGATCTTGCGACAGTTTAAATTTCAGCGTTTCTATAGATTAGGAGCCGAGCAAACTTTACCTCTGTCGTGACGTTTGTAAAAGGAATTCTACGAAATCGAACGGAACGAAACGAAAGGTTGTACGCCGTTCCGAATATTCCCGAAGTGCTCATTTT
This sequence comes from Sepiola atlantica, assembly GCA_963556195.1. Lineage (NCBI taxonomy): Eukaryota > Metazoa > Mollusca > Cephalopoda > Sepiida > Sepiolidae > Sepiola > Sepiola atlantica. Next base: position 260,767 of record CAUVYP010001120.1, read on the forward strand.
ACTTTATTTATTTCAACTTTTTTTTTTAATTTTGGGAATATTTGTGTGTGGGGTCGAGTTTAACAACAACAGAAAAACACAAAATAATGGCGGTTCCGACATTGTATATTTCAGCGTTTCTATAGATTAGGACCCAGGCAAACGTAACCTCCGTCGTGACGTTTGCATGACGTTTGTAAAAGGAATTCTACGAAATACAACGGAACGATACGGAAGGTTGTACGCCGTTCCGAATATTCCCGAAGTGCTCATTTTACTTTATTTATTTCAACTTTTTTTTTTTAATTAGAGGAATATTTGTGTGTGGGATCGAGTTCAACAACATCAGAAAAAAAACAAAATAATGGATCTTGCGACAGTTTAAATTTCAGCGTTTCTATAGATTAGGAGCCGAGCAAACTTTACCTCTGTCGTGACGTTTGTAAAAGGAATTCTACGAAATCGAACGGAACGAAACGAAAGGTTGTACGCCGTTCCGAATATTCCCGAAGTGCTCATTTTACTTTATTTATTTCAACTTTTTTTTTTAATTTTGGGAATATTTGTGTGTGGGGTCGAGTTTAACAACAACAGAAAAACACAAAATAATGGCGGTTCCGACATTGTATATTTCAGCGTTTCTATAGATTAGGACCCAGGCAAACGTAACCTCCGTCGTGACGTTTGCATGACGTTTGTAAAAGGAATTCTACGAAATACAACGGAACGATACGGAAGGTTGTACGCCGTTCCGAATATTCCCGAAGTGCTAATTTTTATTTATTTATTTCAACTTTTTTTTTTTAATTAGAGGAATATTTGTGTGTGGGATCGAGTTCAACAACATCAGAAAAAAAACAAAATAATGGATCTTGCGACAGTTTAAATTTCAGCGTTTCTATAGATTAGGAGCCGAGCAAACTTTACCTCTGTCGTGACGTTTGTAAAAGGAATTCTACGAAATCGAACGGAACGAAACGAAAGGTTGTACGCCGTTCCGAATATTCCCGAAGTGCTCATTTTACTTTATTTATTTCAACTTTTTTTTTTAATTTTGGGAATATTTGTGTGTGGGGTCGAGTTTAACAACAACAGAAAAACACAAAATAATGGCGGTTCCGACATTGTATATTTCAGCGTTTCTATAGATTAGGACCCAGGCAAACGTAACCTCCGTCGTGACGTTTGCATGACGTTTGTAAAAGGAATTCTACGAAATACAACGGAACGATACGGAAGGTTGTACGCCGTTCCGAATATTCCCGAAGTGCTAATTTTTATTTATTTATTTCAACTTTTTTTTTTTAATTAGAGGAATATTTGTGTGTGGGATCGAGTTCAACAACATCAGAAAAAAAACAAAATAATGGATCTTGCGACAGTTTAAATTTCAGCGTTTCTATAGATTAGGAGCCGAGCAAACTTTACCTCTGTCGTGACGTTTGTAAAAGGAATTCTACGAAATCGAACGGAACGAAACGAAAGGTTGTACGCCGTTCCGAATATTCCCGAAGTGCTCATTTTACTTTATTTATTTCAACTTTTTTTTTTAATTATGGGAATATTTGTGTGTGGGGTCGAGTTTAACAACAACAGAAAAACACAAAATAATGGCGGTTCCGACATTGTATATTTCAGCGTTTCTATAGATTAGGACCCAGGCAAACGTAACCTCCGTCGTGACGTTTGCATGACGTTTGTAAAAGGAATTCTACGAAATCGAACGGAACGAAACGAAAGATAGTACGCCGTTCCGAATATTCCCGAAGTGCTCATTTTACTTTATTTATTTCAACTTTTTTTTTTAATTAGAGGAATATTTGTGTGTGGGATCGAGTTCAACAACATCAGAAAAAAAACAAAATAATGGATCTTGCGACAGTTTAAATTTCAGCGTTTCTATAGATTAGGAGCCGAGCAAACTTTACCTCTGTCGTGACGTTTGTAAAAGGAATTCTACGAAATCGAACGGAACGAAACGAAAGGTTGTACGCCGTTCCGAATATTCCCGAAGTGCTCATTTTACTTTATTTATTTCAACTTTTTTTTTTAATTTTGGGAATATTTGTGTGTGGGGTCGAGTTTAACAACAACAGAAAAACACAAAATAATGGCGGTTCCGACATTGTATATTTCAGCGTTTCTATAGATTAGGACCCAGGCAAACGTAACCTCCGTCGTGACGTTTGCATGACGTTTGTAAAAGGAATTCTACGAAATACAACGGAACGATACGGAAGGTTGTACGCCGTTCCGAATATTCCCGAAGTGCTCATTTTACTTTATTTATTTCAACTTTTTTTTTTAATTAGAGGAATATTTGTGTGTGGGATCGAGTTCAACAACATCAGAAAAAAAACAAAATAATGGATCTTGCGACAGTTTAAATTTCAGCGTTTCTATAGATTAGGAGCCGAGCAAACTTTACCTCTGTCGTGACGTTTGTAAAAGGAATTCTACGAAATCGAACGGAACGAAACGAAAGGTTGTACGCCGTTCCGAATATTCCCGAAGTGCTCATTTTACTTTATTTATTTCAACTTTTTTTTTTAATTATGGGAATATTTGTGTGTGGGGTCGAGTTTAACAACAACAGAAAAACACAAAATAATGGCGGTTCCGACATTGTATATTTCAGCGTTTCTATAGATTAGGACCCAGGCAAACGTAACCTCCGTCGTGACGTTTGCATGACGTTTGTAAAAGGAATTCTACGAAATCGAACGGAACGAAACGAAAGGTTGTACGCCGTTCCGAATATTCCCGAAGTGCTCATTTTACTTTATTTATTTCAACTTTTTTTTTTAATTATGGGAATATTTGTGTGTGGGGTCGAGTTTAACAACAACAGAAAAACACAAAATAATGGCGGTTCCGACATTGTATATTTCAGCGTTTCTATAGATTAGGACCCAGGCAAACGTAACCTCCGTCGTGACGTTTGCATGACGTTTGTAAAAGGAATTCTACGAAATACAACGGAACGATACGGAAGGTTGTACGCCGTTCCGAATATTCCCGAAGTGCTAATTTTACTTTATTTATTTCAACTTTTTTTTTTTAATTAGAGGAATATTTGTGTGTGGGATCGAGTTCAACAACATCAGAAAAAAAACAAAATAATGGATCTTGCGACAGTTTAAATTTCAGCGTTTCGATAGATTAGGACCCAAGCAAACGTAACCACAGTCGTGACGTTTGCATGACGTTTGAAAAAGGAATTCTACGAAATCGAACGGAACGAAACGAAAGATAGTACGCCGTTCCGAATATTCCCGAAGTGCTAATTTTACTTTATTTATTTCAACTTTTTTTTTTAATTAGAGGAATATTTGTGTGTGGGATCGAGTTCAACAACATCAGAAAAAAAACAAAATAATGGATCTTGCGACAGTTTAAATTTCAGCGTTTCTATAGATTAGGAGCCGAGCAAACTTTACCTCTGTCGTGACGTTTGTAAAAGGAATTCTACGAAATCGAACGGAACGAAACGAAAGGTTGTACGCCGTTCCGAATATTCCCGAAGTGCTCATTTTACTTTATTTATTTCAACTTTTTTTTTTAATTTTGGGAATATTTGTGTGTGGGGTCGAGTTTAACAACAACAGAAAAACACAAAATAATGGCGGTTCCGACATTGTATATTTCAGCGTTTCTATAGATTAGGACCCAGGCAAACGTAACCTCCGTCGTGACGTTTGCATGACGTTTGTAAAAGGAATTCTACGAAATACAACGGAACGATACGGAAGGTTGTACGCCGTTCCGAATATTCCCGAAGTGCTCATTTTACTTTATTTATTTCAACTTTTTTTTTTTAATTAGAGGAATATTTGTGTGTGGGATCGAGTTCAACAACATCAGAAAAAAAACAAAATAATGGATCTTGCGACAGTTTAAATTTCAGCGTTTCTATAGATTAGGAGCCGAGCAAACTTTACCTCTGTCGTGACGTTTGTAAAAGGAATTCTACGAAATCGAACGGAACGAAACGAAAGGTTGTACGCCGTTCCGAATATTCCCGAAGTGCTCATTTTACTTTATTTATTTCAACTTTTTTTTTTAATTTTGGGAATATTTGTGTGTGGGGTCGAGTTTAACAACAACAGAAAAACACAAAATAATGGCGGTTCCGACATTGTATATTTCAGCGTTTCTATAGATTAGGACCCAGGCAAACGTAACCTCCGTCGTGACGTTTGCATGACGTTTGTAAAAGGAATTCTACGAAATCGAACGGAACGAAACGAAAGATAGTACGCCGTTCCGAATATTCCCGAAGTGCTCATTTTACTTTATTTATTTCAACTTTTTTTTTTAATTAGAGGAATATTTGTGTGTGGGATCGAGTTCAACAACATCAGAAAAAAAACAAAATAATGGATCTTGCGACAGTTTAAATTTCAGCGTTTCTATAGATTAGGAGCCGAGCAAACTTTACCTCTGTCGTGACGTTTGTAAAAGGAATTCTACGAAATCGAACGGAACGAAACGAAAGGTTGTACGCCGTTCCGAATATTCCCGAAGTGCTCATTTTACTTTATTTATTTCAACTTTTTTTTTTAATTATGGGAATATTTGTGTGTGGGGTCGAGTTTAACAACAACAGAAAAACACAAAATAATGGCGGTTCCGACATTGTATATTTCAGCGTTTCTATAGATTAGGACCCAGGCAAACGTAACCTCCGTCGTGACGTTTGCATGACGTTTGTAAAAGGAATTCTACGAAATACAACGGAACGATACGGAAGGTTGTACGCCGTTCCGAATATTCCCGAAGTGCTCATTTTACTTTATTTATTTCAACTTTTTTTTTTTAATTAGAGGAATATTTGTGTGTGGGATCGAGTTCAACAACATCAGAAAAAAAACAAAATAATGGATCTTGCGACAGTTTAAATTTCAGCGTTTCTATAGATTAGGAGCCGAGCAAACTTTACCTCTGTCGTGACGTTTGTAAAAGGAATTCTACGAAATCGAACGGAACGAAACGAAAGGTTGTACGCCGTTCCGAATATTCCCGAAGTGCTCATTTTACTTTATTTATTTCAACTTTTTTTTTTAATTTTGGGAATATTTGTGTGTGGGGTCGAGTTTAACAACAACAGAAAAACACAAAATAATGGCGGTTCCGACATTGTATATTTCAGCGTTTCTATAGATTAGGACCCAGGCAAACGTAACCTCCGTCGTGACGTTTGCATGACGTTTGTAAAAGGAATTCTACGAAATACAACGGAACGATACGGAAGGTTGTACGCCGTTCCGAATATTCCCGAAGTGCTAATTTTTATTTATTTATTTCAACTTTTTTTTTTTAATTAGAGGAATATTTGTGTGTGGGATCGAGTTCAACAACATCAGAAAAAAAACAAAATAATGGATCTTGCGACAGTTTAAATTTCAGCGTTTCTATAGATTAGGAGCCGAGCAAACTTTACCTCTGTCGTGACGTTTGTAAAAGGAATTCTACGAAATCGAACGGAACGAAACGAAAGGTTGTACGCCGTTCCGAATATTCCCGAAGTGCTCATTTTACTTTATTTATTTCAACTTTTTTTTTTAATTATGGGAATATTTGTGTGTGGGGTCGAGTTTAACAACAACAGAAAAACACAAAATAATGGCGGTTCCGACATTGTATATTTCAGCGTTTCTATAGATTAGGACCCAGGCAAACGTAACCTCCGTCGTGACGTTTGCATGACGTTTGTAAAAGGAATTCTACGAAATCGAACGGAACGAAACGAAAGATAGTACGCCGTTCCGAATATTCCCGAAGTGCTCATTTTACTTTATTTATTTCAACTTTTTTTTTTAATTAGAGGAATATTTGTGTGTGGGATCGAGTTCAACAACATCAGAAAAAAAACAAAATAATGGATCTTGCGACAGTTTAAATTTCAGCGTTTCTATAGATTAGGAGCCGAGCAAACTTTACCTCTGTCGTGACGTTTGTAAAAGGAATTCTACGAAATCGAACGGAACGAAACGAAAGGTTGTACGCCGTTCCGAATATTCCCGAAGTGCTCATTTTACTTTATTTATTTCAACTTTTTTTTTTAATTTTGGGAATATTTGTGTGTGGGGTCGAGTTTAACAACAACAGAAAAACACAAAATAATGGCGGTTCCGACATTGTATATTTCAGCGTTTCTATAGATTAGGACCCAGGCAAACGTAACCTCCGTCGTGACGTTTGCATGACGTTTGTAAAAGGAATTCTACGAAATACAACGGAACGATACGGAAGGTTGTACGCCGTTCCGAATATTCCCGAAGTGCTCATTTTACTTTATTTATTTCAACTTTTTTTTTTTAATTAGAGGAATATTTGTGTGTGGGATCGAGTTCAACAACATCAGAAAAAAAACAAAATAATGGATCTTGCGACAGTTTAAATTTCAGCGTTTCTATAGATTAGGAGCCGAGCAAACTTTACCTCTGTCGTGACGTTTGTAAAAGGAATTCTACGAAATCGAACGGAACGAAACGAAAGGTTGTACGCCGTTCCGAATATTCCCGAAGTGCTCATTTTACTTTATTTATTTCAACTTTTTTTTTTAATTTTGGGAATATTTGTGTGTGGGGTCGAGTTTAACAACAACAGAAAAACACAAAATAATGGCGGTTCCGACATTGTATATTTCAGCGTTTCTATAGATTAGGACCCAGGCAAACGTAACCTCCGTCGTGACGTTTGCATGACGTTTGTAAAAGGAATTCTACGAAATCGAACGGAACGAAACGAAAGATAGTACGCCGTTCCGAATATTCCCGAAGTGCTCATTTTACTTTATTTATTTCAACTTTTTTTTTTAATTAGAGGAATATTTGTGTGTGGGATCGAGTTCAACAACATCAGAAAAAAAACAAAATAATGGATCTTGCGACAGTTTAAATTTCAGCGTTTCTATAGATTAGGAGCCGAGCAAACTTTACCTCTGTCGTGACGTTTGTAAAAGGAATTCTACGAAATCGAACGGAACGAAACGAAAGGTTGTACGCCGTTCCGAATATTCCCGAAGTGCTCATTTTACTTTATTTATTTCAACTTTTTTTTTTAATTTTGGGAATATTTGTGTGTGGGGTCGAGTTTAACAACAACAGAAAAACACAAAATAATGGCGGTTCCGACATTGTATATTTCAGCGTTTCTATAGATTAGGACCCAGGCAAACGTAACCTCCGTCGTGACGTTTGCATGACGTTTGTAAAAGGAATTCTACGAAATACAACGGAACGATACGGAAGGTTGTACGCCGTTCCGAATATTCCCGAAGTGCTAATTTTTATTTATTTATTTCAACTTTTTTTTTTTAATTAGAGGAATATTTGTGTGTGGGATCGAGTTCAACAACATCAGAAAAAAAACAAAATAATGGATCTTGCGACAGTTTAAATTTCAGCGTTTCTATAGATTAGGAGCCGAGCAAACTTTACCTCTGTCGTGACGTTTGTAAAAGGAATTCTACGAAATCGAACGGAACGAAACGAAAGGTTGTACGCCGTTCCGAATATTCCCGAAGTGCTCATTTTACTTTATTTATTTCAACTTTTTTTTTTAATTATGGGAATATTTGTGTGTGGGGTCGAGTTTAACAACAACAGAAAAACACAAAATAATGGCGGTTCCGACATTGTATATTTCAGCGTTTCTATAGATTAGGACCCAGGCAAACGTAACCTCCGTCGTGACGTTTGCATGACGTTTGTAAAAGGAATTCTACGAAATACAACGGAACGATACGGAAGGTTGTACGCCGTTCCGAATATTCCCGAAGTGCTCATTTTACTTTATTTATTTCAACTTTTTTTTTTTAATTAGAGGAATATTTGTGTGTGGGATCGAGTTCAACAACATCAGAAAAAAAACAAAATAATGGATCTTGCGACAGTTTAAATTTCAGCGTTTCTATAGATTAGGAGCCGAGCAAACTTTACCTCTGTCGTGACGTTTGTAAAAGGAATTCTACGAAATCGAACGGAACGAAACGAAAGGTTGTACGCCGTTCCGAATATTCCCGAAGTGCTCATTTTACTTTATTTATTTCAACTTTTTTTTTTAATTTTGGGAATATTTGTGTGTGGGGTCGAGTTTAACAACAACAGAAAAACACAAAATAATGGCGGTTCCGACATTGTATATTTCAGCGTTTCTATAGATTAGGACCCAGGCAAACGTAACCTCCGTCGTGACGTTTGCATGACGTTTGTAAAAGGAATTCTACGAAATCGAACGGAACGAAACGAAAGATAGTACGCCGTTCCGAATATTCCCGAAGTGCTCATTTTACTTTATTTATTTCAACTTTTTTTTTTAATTAGAGGAATATTTGTGTGTGGGATCGAGTTCAACAACATCAGAAAAAAAACAAAATAATGGATCTTGCGACAGTTTAAATTTCAGCGTTTCTATAGATTAGGAGCCGAGCAAACTTTACCTCTGTCGTGACGTTTGTAAAAGGAATTCTACGAAATCGAACGGAACGAAACGAAAGGTTGTACGCCGTTCCGAATATTCCCGAAGTGCTCATTTTACTTTATTTATTTCAACTTTTTTTTTTAATTATGGGAATATTTGTGTGTGGGGTCGAGTTTAACAACAACAGAAAAACACAAAATAATGGCGGTTCCGACATTGTATATTTCAGCGTTTCTATAGATTAGGACCCAGGCAAACGTAACCTCCGTCGTGACGTTTGCATGACGTTTGTAAAAGGAATTCTACGAAATCGAACGGAACGAAACGAAAGATAGTACGCCGTTCCGAATATTCCCGAAGTGCTCATTTTACTTTATTTATTTCAACTTTTTTTTTTTAATTAGAGGAATATTTGTGTGTGGGATCGAGTTCAACAACATCAGAAAAAAAACAAAATAATGGATCTTGCGACAGTTTAAATTTCAGCGTTTCTATAGATTAGGAGCCGAGCAAACTTTACCTCTGTCGTGACGTTTGTAAAAGGAATTCTACGAAATCGAACGGAACGAAACGAAAGGTTGTACGCCGTTCCGAATATTCCCGAAGTGCTCATTTTACTTTATTTATTTCAACTTTTTTTTTTAATTTTGGGAATATTTGTGTGTGGGGTCGAGTTTAACAACAACAGAAAAACACAAAATAATGGCGGTTCCGACATTGTATATTTCAGCGTTTCTATAGATTAGGACCCAGGCAAACGTAACCTCCGTCGTGACGTTTGCATGACGTTTGTAAAAGGAATTCTACGAAATCGAACGGAACGAAACGAAAGATAGTACGCCGTTCCGAATATTCCCGAAGTGCTCATTTTACTTTATTTATTTCAACTTTTTTTTTTAATTAGAGGAATATTTGTGTGTGGGATCGAGTTCAACAACATCAGAAAAAAAACAAAATAATGGATCTTGCGACAGTTTAAATTTCAGCGTTTCTATAGATTAGGAGCCGAGCAAACTTTACCTCTGTCGTGACGTTTGTAAAAGGAATTCTACGAAATCGAACGGAACGAAACGAAAGGTTGTACGCCGTTCCGAATATTCCCGAAGTGCTCATTTTACTTTATTTATTTCAACTTTTTTTTTTAATTATGGGAATATTTGTGTGTGGGGTCGAGTTTAACAACAACAGAAAAACACAAAATAATGGCGGTTCCGACATTGTATATTTCAGCGTTTCTATAGATTAGGACCCAGGCAAACGTAACCTCCGTCGTGACGTTTGCATGACGTTTGTAAAAGGAATTCTACGAAATCGAACGGAACGAAACGAAAGATAGTACGCCGTTCCGAATATTCCCGAAGTGCTCATTTTACTTTATTTATTTCAACTTTTTTTTTTAATTAGAGGAATATTTGTGTGTGGGATCGAGTTCAACAACATCAGAAAAAAAACAAAATAATGGATCTTGCGACAGTTTAAATTTCAGCGTTTCTATAGATTAGGAGCCGAGCAAACTTTACCTCTGTCGTGACGTTTGTAAAAGGAATTCTACGAAATCGAACGGAACGAAACGAAAGGTTGTACGCCGTTCCGAATATTCCCGAAGTGCTCATTTTACTTTATTTATTTCAACTTTTTTTTTTAATTTTGGGAATATTTGTGTGTGGGGTCGAGTTTAACAACAACAGAAAAACACAAAATAATGGCGGTTCCGACATTGTATATTTCAGCGTTTCTATAGATTAGGACCCAGGCAAACGTAACCTCCGTCGTGACGTTTGCATGACGTTTGTAAAAGGAATTCTACGAAATACAACGGAACGATACGGAAGGTTGTACGCCGTTCCGAATATTCCCGAAGTGCTCATTTTACTTTATTTATTTCAACTTTTTTTTTTTAATTAGAGGAATATTTGTGTGTGGGATCGAGTTCAACAACATCAGAAAAAAAACAAAATAATGGATCTTGCGACAGTTTAAATTTCAGCGTTTCTATAGATTAGGAGCCGAGCAAACTTTACCTCTGTCGTGACGTTTGTAAAAGGAATTCTACGAAATCGAACGGAACGAAACGAAAGGTTGTACGCCGTTCCGAATATTCCCGAAGTGCTCATTTTACTTTATTTATTTCAACTTTTTTTTTTAATTTTGGGAATATTTGTGTGTGGGGTCGAGTTTAACAACAACAGAAAAACACAAAATAATGGCGGTTCCGACATTGTATATTTCAGCGTTTCTATAGATTAGGACCCAGGCAAACGTAACCTCCGTCGTGACGTTTGCATGACGTTTGTAAAAGGAATTCTACGAAATCGAACGGAACGAAACGAAAGATAGTACGCCGTTCCGAATATTCCCGAAGTGCTCATTTTACTTTATTTATTTCAACTTTTTTTTTTAATTAGAGGAATATTTGTGTGTGGGATCGAGTTCAACAACATCAGAAAAAAAACAAAATAATGGATCTTGCGACAGTTTAAATTTCAGCGTTTCTATAGATTAGGAGCCGAGCAAACTTTACCTCTGTCGTGACGTTTGTAAAAGGAATTCTACGAAATCGAACGGAACGAAACGAAAGGTTGTACGCCGTTCCGAATATTCCCGAAGTGCTCATTTTACTTTATTTATTTCAACTTTTTTTTTTAATTTTGGGAATATTTGTGTGTGGGGTCGAGTTTAACAACAACAGAAAAACACAAAATAATGGCGGTTCCGACATTGTATATTTCAGCGTTTCTATAGATTAGGACCCAGGCAAACGTAACCTCCGTCGTGACGTTTGCATGACGTTTGTAAAAGGAATTCTACGAAATACAACGGAACGATACGGAAGGTTGTACGCCGTTCCGAATATTCCCGAAGTGCTAATTTTTATTTATTTATTTCAACTTTTTTTTTTTAATTAGAGGAATATTTGTGTGTGGGATCGAGTTCAACAACATCAGAAAAAAAACAAAATAATGGATCTTGCGACAGTTTAAATTTCAGCGTTTCTATAGATTAGGAGCCGAGCAAACTTTACCTCTGTCGTGACGTTTGTAAAAGGAATTCTACGAAATCGAACGGAACGAAACGAAAGGTTGTACGCCGTTCCGAATATTCCCGAAGTGCTCATTTTACTTTATTTATTTCAACTTTTTTTTTTAATTATGGGAATATTTGTGTGTGGGGTCGAGTTTAACAACAACAGAAAAACACAAAATAATGGCGGTTCCGACATTGTATATTTCAGCGTTTCTATAGATTAGGACCCAGGCAAACGTAACCTCCGTCGTGACGTTTGCATGACGTTTGTAAAAGGAATTCTACGAAATCGAACGGAACGAAACGAAAGATAGTACGCCGTTCCGAATATTCCCGAAGTGCTCATTTTACTTTATTTATTTCAACTTTTTTTTTTAATTAGAGGAATATTTGTGTGTGGGATCGAGTTCAACAACATCAGAAAAAAAACAAAATAATGGATCTTGCGACAGTTTAAATTTCAGCGTTTCTATAGATTAGGAGCCGAGCAAACTTTACCTCTGTCGTGACGTTTGTAAAAGGAATTCTACGAAATCGAACGGAACGAAACGAAAGGTTGTACGCCGTTCCGAATATTCCCGAAGTGCTCATTTTACTTTATTTATTTCAACTTTTTTTTTTAATTTTGGGAATATTTGTGTGTGGGGTCGAGTTTAACAACAACAGAAAAACACAAAATAATGGCGGTTCCGACATTGTATATTTCAGCGTTTCTATAGATTAGGACCCAGGCAAACGTAACCTCCGTCGTGACGTTTGCATGACGTTTGTAAAAGGAATTCTACGAAATACAACGGAACGATACGGAAGGTTGTACGCCGTTCCGAATATTCCCGAAGTGCTCATTTTACTTTATTTATTTCAACTTTTTTTTTTTAATTAGAGGAATATTTGTGTGTGGGATCGAGTTCAACAACATCAGAAAAAAAACAAAATAATGGATCTTGCGACAGTTTAAATTTCAGCGTTTCTATAGATTAGGAGCCGAGCAAACTTTACCTCTGTCGTGACGTTTGTAAAAGGAATTCTACGAAATCGAACGGAACGAAACGAAAGGTTGTACGCCGTTCCGAATATTCCCGAAGTGCTCATTTTACTTTATTTATTTCAACTTTTTTTTTTAATTTTGGGAATATTTGTGTGTGGGGTCGAGTTTAACAACAACAGAAAAACACAAAATAATGGCGGTTCCGACATTGTATATTTCAGCGTTTCTATAGATTAGGACCCAGGCAAACGTAACCTCCGTCGTGACGTTTGCATGACGTTTGTAAAAGGAATTCTACGAAATCGAACGGAACGAAACGAAAGATAGTACGCCGTTCCGAATATTCCCGAAGTGCTCATTTTACTTTATTTATTTCAACTTTTTTTTTTAATTAGAGGAATATTTGTGTGTGGGATCGAGTTCAACAACATCAGAAAAAAAACAAAATAATGGATCTTGCGACAGTTTAAATTTCAGCGTTTCTATAGATTAGGAGCCGAGCAAACTTTACCTCTGTCGTGACGTTTGTAAAAGGAATTCTACGAAATCGAACGGAACGAAACGAAAGGTTGTACGCCGTTCCGAATATTCCCGAAGTGCTCATTTTACTTTATTTATTTCAACTTTTTTTTTTAATTTTGGGAATATTTGTGTGTGGGGTCGAGTTTAACAACAACAGAAAAACACAAAATAATGGCGGTTCCGACATTGTATATTTCAGCGTTTCTATAGATTAGGACCCAGGCAAACGTAACCTCCGTCGTGACGTTTGCATGACGTTTGTAAAAGGAATTCTACGAAATACAACGGAACGATACGGAAGGTTGTACGCCGTTCCGAATATTCCCGAAGTGCTCATTTTACTTTATTTATTTCAACTTTTTTTTTTTAATTAGAGGAATATTTGTGTGTGGGATCGAGTTCAACAACATCAGAAAAAAAACAAAATAATGGATCTTGCGACAGTTTAAATTTCAGCGTTTCTATAGATTAGGAGCCGAGCAAACTTTACCTCTGTCGTGACGTTTGTAAAAGGAATTCTACGAAATCGAACGGAACGAAACGAAAGGTTGTACGCCGTTCCGAATATTCCCGAAGTGCTCATTTTACTTTATTTATTTCAACTTTTTTTTTTAATTTTGGGAATATTTGTGTGTGGGGTCGAGTTTAACAACAACAGAAAAACACAAAATAATGGCGGTTCCGACATTGTATATTTCAGCGTTTCTATAGATTAGGACCCAGGCAAACGTAACCTCCGTCGTGACGTTTGCATGACGTTTGTAAAAGGAATTCTACGAAATCGAACGGAACGAAACGAAAGATAGTACGCCGTTCCGAATATTCCCGAAGTGCTCATTTTACTTTATTTATTTCAACTTTTTTTTTTAATTAGAGGAATATTTGTGTGTGGGATCGAGTTCAACAACATCAGAAAAAAAACAAAATAATGGATCTTGCGACAGTTTAAATTTCAGCGTTTCTATAGATTAGGAGCCGAGCAAACTTTACCTCTGTCGTGACGTTTGTAAAAGGAATTCTACGAAATCGAACGGAACGAAACGAAAGGTTGTACGCCGTTCCGAATATTCCCGAAGTGCTCATTTTACTTTATTTATTTCAACTTTTTTTTTTAATTTTGGGAATATTTGTGTGTGGGGTCGAGTTTAACAACAACAGAAAAACACAAAATAATGGCGGTTCCGACATTGTATATTTCAGCGTTTCTATAGATTAGGACCCAGGCAAACGTAACCTCCGTCGTGACGTTTGCATGCCGTTTGTAAAAGGAATTCTACGAAATACAACGGAACGATACGGAAGGTTGTACGCCGTTCCGAATATTCCCGAAGTGCTAATTTTTATTTATTTATTTCAACTTTTTTTTTTTAATTAGAGGAATATTTGTGTGTGGGATCGAGTTCAACAACATCAGAAAAAAAACAAAATAATGGATCTTGCGACAGTTTAAATTTCAGCGTTTCTATAGATTAGGAGCCGAGCAAACTTTACCTCTGTCGTGACGTTTGTAAAAGGAATTCTACGAAATCGAACGGAACGAAACGAAAGGTTGTACGCCGTTCCGAATATTCCCGAAGTGCTCATTTTACTTTATTTATTTCAACTTTTTTTTTTAATTATGGGAATATTTGTGTGTGGGGTCGAGTTTAACAACAACAGAAAAACACAAAATAATGGCGGTTCCGACATTGTATATTTCAGCGTTTCTATAGATTAGGACCCAGGCAAACGTAACCTCCGTCGTGACGTTTGCATGACGTTTGTAAAAGGAATTCTACGAAATCGAACGGAACGAAACGAAAGATAGTACGCCGTTCCGAATATTCCCGAAGTGCTCATTTTACTTTATTTATTTCAACTTTTTTTTTTAATTAGAGGAATATTTGTGTGTGGGATCGAGTTCAACAACATCAGAAAAAAAACAAAATAATGGATCTTGCGACAGTTTAAATTTCAGCGTTTCTATAGATTAGGAGCCGAGCAAACTTTACCTCTGTCGTGACGTTTGTAAAAGGAATTCTACGAAATCGAACGGAACGAAACGAAAGGTTGTACGCCGTTCCGAATATTCCCGAAGTGCTCATTTTACTTTATTTATTTCAACTTTTTTTTTTAATTTTGGGAATATTTGTGTGTGGGGTCGAGTTTAACAACAACAGAAAAACACAAAATAATGGCGGTTCCGACATTGTATATTTCAGCGTTTCTATAGATTAGGACCCAGGCAAACGTAACCTCCGTCGTGACGTTTGCATGACGTTTGTAAAAGGAATTCTACGAAATACAACGGAACGATACGGAAGGTTGTACGCCGTTCCGAATATTCCCGAAGTGCTCATTTTACTTTATTTATTTCAACTTTTTTTTTTTAATTAGAGGAATATTTGTGTGTGGGATCGAGTTCAACAACATCAGAAAAAAAACAAAATAATGGATCTTGCGACAGTTTAAATTTCAGCGTTTCTATAGATTAGGAGCCGAGCAAACTTTACCTCTGTCGTGACGTTTGTAAAAGGAATTCTACGAAATCGAACGGAACGAAACGAAAGGTTGTACGCCGTTCCGAATATTCCCGAAGTGCTCATTTTACTTTATTTATTTCAACTTTTTTTTTTAATTTTGGGAATATTTGTGTGTGGGGTCGAGTTTAACAACAACAGAAAAACACAAAATAATGGCGGTTCCGACATTGTATATTTCAGCGTTTCTATAGATTAGGACCCAGGCAAACGTAACCTCCGTCGTGACGTTTGCATGACGTTTGTAAAAGGAATTCTACGAAATCGAACGGAACGAAACGAAAGATAGTACGCCGTTCCGAATATTCCCGAAGTGCTCATTTTACTTTATTTATTTCAACTTTTTTTTTTAATTAGAGGAATATTTGTGTGTGGGATCGAGTTCAACAACATCAGAAAAAAAACAAAATAATGGATCTTGCGACAGTTTAAATTTCAGCGTTTCTATAGATTAGGAGCCGAGCAAACTTTACCTCTGTCGTGACGTTTGTAAAAGGAATTCTACGAAATCGAACGGAACGAAACGAAAGGTTGTACGCCGTTCCGAATATTCCCGAAGTGCTCATTTTACTTTATTTATTTCAACTTTTTTTTTTAATTTTGGGAATATTTGTGTGTGGGGTCGAGTTTAACAACAACAGAAAAACACAAAATAATGGCGGTTCCGACATTGTATATTTCAGCGTTTCTATAGATTAGGACCCAGGCAAACGTAACCTCCGTCGTGACGTTTGCATGACGTTTGTAAAAGGAATTCTACGAAATCGAACGGAACGAAACGAAAGATAGTACGCCGTTCCGAATATTCCCGAAGTGCTCATTTTACTTTATTTATTTCAACTTTTTTTTTTAATTAGAGGAATATTTGTGTGTGGGATCGAGTTCAACAACATCAGAAAAAAAACAAAATAATGGATCTTGCGACAGTTTAAATTTCAGCGTTTCTATAGATTAGGAGCCGAGCAAACTTTACCTCTGTCGTGACGTTTGTAAAAGGAATTCTACGAAATCGAACGGAACGAAACGAAAGGTTGTACGCCGTTCCGAATATTCCCGAAGTGCTCATTTTACTTTATTTATTTCAACTTTTTTTTTTAATTTTGGGAATATTTGTGTGTGGGGTCGAGTTTAACAACAACAGAAAAACACAAAATAATGGCGGTTCCGACATTGTATATTTCAGCGTTTCTATAGATTAGGACCCAGGCAAACGTAACCTCCGTCGTGACGTTTGCATGACGTTTGTAAAAGGAATTCTACGAAATACAACGGAACGATACGGAAGGTTGTACGCCGTTCCGAATATTCCCGAAGTGCTCATTTTACTTTATTTATTTCAACTTTTTTTTTTTAATTAGAGGAATATTTGTGTGTGGGATCGAGTTCAACAACATCAGAAAAAAAACAAAATAATGGATCTTGCGACAGTTTAAATTTCAGCGTTTCTATAGATTAGGAGCCGAGCAAACTTTACCTCTGTCGTGACGTTTGTAAAAGGAATTCTACGAAATCGAACGGAACGAAACGAAAGGTTGTACGCCGTTCCGAATATTCCCGAAGTGCTCATTTTACTTTATTTATTTCAACTTTTTTTTTTAATTTTGGGAATATTTGTGTGTGGGGTCGAGTTTAACAACAACAGAAAAACACAAAATAATGGCGGTTCCGACATTGTATATTTCAGCGTTTCTATAGATTAGGACCCAGGCAAACGTAACCTCCGTCGTGACGTTTGCATGACGTTTGTAAAAGGAATTCTACGAAATCGAACGGAACGAAACGAAAGATAGTACGCCGTTCCGAATATTCCCGAAGTGCTCATTTTACTTTATTTATTTCAACTTTTTTTTTTAATTAGAGGAATATTTGTGTGTGGGATCGAGTTCAACAACATCAGAAAAAAAACAAAATAATGGATCTTGCGACAGTTTAAATTTCAGCGTTTCTATAGATTAGGAGCCGAGCAAACTTTACCTCTGTCGTGACGTTTGTAAAAGGAATTCTACGAAATCGAACGGAACGAAACGAAAGGTTGTACGCCGTTCCGAATATTCCCGAAGTGCTCATTTTACTTTATTTATTTCAACTTTTTTTTTTAATTTTGGGAATATTTGTGTGTGGGGTCGAGTTTAACAACAACAGAAAAACACAAAATAATGGCGGTTCCGACATTGTATATTTCAGCGTTTCTATAGATTAGGACCCAGGCAAACGTAACCTCCGTCGTGACGTTTGCATGACGTTTGTAAAAGGAATTCTACGAAATACAACGGAACGATACGGAAGGTTGTACGCCGTTCCGAATATTCCCGAAGTGCTCATTTTACTTTATTTATTTCAACTTTTTTTTTTTAATTAGAGGAATATTTGTGTGTGGGATCGAGTTCAACAACATCAGAAAAAAAACAAAATAATGGATCTTGCGACAGTTTAAATTTCAGCGTTTCTATAGATTAGGAGCCGAGCAAACTTTACCTCTGTCGTGACGTTTGTAAAAGGAATTCTACGAAATCGAACGGAACGAAACGAAAGGTTGTACGCCGTTCCGAATATTCCCGAAGTGCTCATTTTACTTTATTTATTTCAACTTTTTTTTTTAATTTTGGGAATATTTGTGTGTGGGGTCGAGTTTAACAACAACAGAAAAACACAAAATAATGGCGGTTCCGACATTGTATATTTCAGCGTTTCTATAGATTAGGACCCAGGCAAACGTAACCTCCGTCGTGACGTTTGCATGACGTTTGTAAAAGGAATTCTACGAAATCGAACGGAACGAAACGAAAGATAGTACGCCGTTCCGAATATTCCCGAAGTGCTCATTTTACTTTATTTATTTCAACTTTTTTTTTTAATTAGAGGAATATTTGTGTGTGGGATCGAGTTCAACAACATCAGAAAAAAAACAAAATAATGGATCTTGCGACAGTTTAAATTTCAGCGTTTCTATAGATTAGGAGCCGAGCAAACTTTACCTCTGTCGTGACGTTTGTAAAAGGAATTCTACGAAATCGAACGGAACGAAACGAAAGGTTGTACGCCGTTCCGAATATTCCCGAAGTGCTCATTTTACTTTATTTATTTCAACTTTTTTTTTTAATTTTGGGAATATTTGTGTGTGGGGTCGAGTTTAACAACAACAGAAAAACACAAAATAATGGCGGTTCCGACATTGTATATTTCAGCGTTTCTATAGATTAGGACCCAGGCAAACGTAACCTCCGTCGTGACGTTTGCATGACGTTTGTAAAAGGAATTCTACGAAATACAACGGAACGATACGGAAGGTTGTACGCCGTTCCGAATATTCCCGAAGTGCTCATTTTACTTTATTTATTTCAACTTTTTTTTTTTAATTAGAGGAATATTTGTGTGTGGGATCGAGTTCAACAACATCAGAAAAAAAACAAAATAATGGATCTTGCGACAGTTTAAATTTCAGCGTTTCTATAGATTAGGAGCCGAGCAAACTTTACCTCTGTCGTGACGTTTGTAAAAGGAATTCTACGAAATCGAACGGAACGAAACGAAAGGTTGTACGCCGTTCCGAATATTCCCGAAGTGCTCATTTTACTTTATTTATTTCAACTTTTTTTTTTAATTTTGGGAATATTTGTGTGTGGGGTCGAGTTTAACAACAACAGAAAAACACAAAATAATGGCGGTTCCGACATTGTATATTTCAGCGTTTCTATAGATTAGGACCCAGGCAAACGTAACCTCCGTCGTGACGTTTGCATGACGTTTGTAAAAGGAATTCTACGAAATCGAACGGAACGAAACGAAAGATAGTACGCCGTTCCGAATATTCCCGAAGTGCTCATTTTACTTTATTTATTTCAACTTTTTTTTTTAATTAGAGGAATATTTGTGTGTGGGATCGAGTTCAACAACATCAGAAAAAAAACAAAATAATGGATCTTGCGACAGTTTAAATTTCAGCGTTTCTATAGATTAGGAGCCGAGCAAACTTTACCTCTGTCGTGACGTTTGTAAAAGGAATTCTACGAAATCGAACGGAACGAAACGAAAGGTTGTACGCCGTTCCGAATATTCCCGAAGTGCTCATTTTACTTTATTTATTTCAACTTTTTTTTTTAATTTTGGGAATATTTGTGTGTGGGGTCGAGTTTAACAACAACAGAAAAACACAAAATAATGGCGGTTCCGACATTGTATATTTCAGCGTTTCTATAGATTAGGACCCAGGCAAACGTAACCTCCGTCGTGACGTTTGCATGACGTTTGTAAAAGGAATTCTACGAAATACAACGGAACGATACGGAAGGTTGTACGCCGTTCCGAATATTCCCGAAGTGCTAATTTTTATTTATTTATTTCAACTTTTTTTTTTTAATTAGAGGAATATTTGTGTGTGGGATCGAGTTCAACAACATCAGAAAAAAAACAAAATAATGGATCTTGCGACAGTTTAAATTTCAGCGTTTCTATAGATTAGGAGCCGAGCAAACTTTACCTCTGTCGTGACGTTTGTAAAAGGAATTCTACGAAATCGAACGGAACGAAACGAAAGGTTGTACGCCGTTCCGAATATTCCCGAAGTGCTCATTTTACTTTATTTATTTCAACTTTTTTTTTTAATTATGGGAATATTTGTGTGTGGGGTCGAGTTTAACAACAACAGAAAAACACAAAATAATGGCGGTTCCGACATTGTATATTTCAGCGTTTCTATAGATTAGGACCCAGGCAAACGTAACCTCCGTCGTGACGTTTGCATGACGTTTGTAAAAGGAATTCTACGAAATCGAACGGAACGAAACGAAAGATAGTACGCCGTTCCGAATATTCCCGAAGTGCTCATTTTACTTTATTTATTTCAACTTTTTTTTTTAATTAGAGGAATATTTGTGTGTGGGATCGAGTTCAACAACATCAGAAAAAAAACAAAATAATGGATCTTGCGACAGTTTAAATTTCAGCGTTTCTATAGATTAGGAGCCGAGCAAACTTTACCTCTGTCGTGACGTTTGTAAAAGGAATTCTACGAAATCGAACGGAACGAAACGAAAGGTTGTACGCCGTTCCGAATATTCCCGAAGTGCTCATTTTACTTTATTTATTTCAACTTTTTTTTTTAATTTTGGGAATATTTGTGTGTGGGGTCGAGTTTAACAACAACAGAAAAACACAAAATAATGGCGGTTCCGACATTGTATATTTCAGCGTTTCTATAGATTAGGACCCAGGCAAACGTAACCTCCGTCGTGACGTTTGCATGACGTTTGTAAAAGGAATTCTACGAAATACAACGGAACGATACGGAAGGTTGTACGCCGTTCCGAATATTCCCGAAGTGCTCATTTTACTTTATTTATTTCAACTTTTTTTTTTTAATTAGAGGAATATTTGTGTGTGGGATCGAGTTCAACAACATCAGAAAAAAAACAAAATAATGGATCTTGCGACAGTTTAAATTTCAGCGTTTCTATAGATTAGGAGCCGAGCAAACTTTACCTCTGTCGTGACGTTTGTAAAAGGAATTCTACGAAATCGAACGGAACGAAACGAAAGGTTGTACGCCGTTCCGAATATTCCCGAAGTGCTCATTTTACTTTATTTATTTCAACTTTTTTTTTTAATTTTGGGAATATTTGTGTGTGGGGTCGAGTTTAACAACAACAGAAAAACACAAAATAATGGCGGTTCCGACATTGTATATTTCAGCGTTTCTATAGATTAGGACCCAGGCAAACGTAACCTCCGTCGTGACGTTTGCATGACGTTTGTAAAAGGAATTCTACGAAATCGAACGGAACGAAACGAAAGATAGTACGCCGTTCCGAATATTCCCGAAGTGCTCATTTTACTTTATTTATTTCAACTTTTTTTTTTAATTAGAGGAATATTTGTGTGTGGGATCGAGTTCAACAACATCAGAAAAAAAACAAAATAATGGATCTTGCGACAGTTTAAATTTCAGCGTTTCTATAGATTAGGAGCCGAGCAAACTTTACCTCTGTCGTGACGTTTGTAAAAGGAATTCTACGAAATCGAACGGAACGAAACGAAAGGTTGTACGCCGTTCCGAATATTCCCGAAGTGCTCATTTTACTTTATTTATTTCAACTTTTTTTTTTAATTTTGGGAATATTTGTGTGTGGGGTCGAGTTTAACAACAACAGAAAAACACAAAATAATGGCGGTTCCGACATTGTATATTTCAGCGTTTCTATAGATTAGGACCCAG
The DNA here is from genome assembly GCA_963556195.1 of Sepiola atlantica. NCBI lineage: Eukaryota > Metazoa > Mollusca > Cephalopoda > Sepiida > Sepiolidae > Sepiola > Sepiola atlantica. Next base: position 282,437 of record CAUVYP010001120.1, read on the forward strand.
GCAAACGTAACCTCCGTCGTGACGTTTGCATGACGTTTGTAAAAGGAATTCTACGAAATACAACGGAACGATACGGAAGGTTGTACGCCGTTCCGAATATTCCCGAAGTGCTCATTTTACTTTATTTATTTCAACTTTTTTTTTTTAATTAGAGGAATATTTGTGTGTGGGATCGAGTTCAACAACATCAGAAAAAAAACAAAATAATGGATCTTGCGACAGTTTAAATTTCAGCGTTTCTATAGATTAGGAGCCGAGCAAACTTTACCTCTGTCGTGACGTTTGTAAAAGGAATTCTACGAAATCGAACGGAACGAAACGAAAGGTTGTACGCCGTTCCGAATATTCCCGAAGTGCTCATTTTACTTTATTTATTTCAACTTTTTTTTTTAATTTTGGGAATATTTGTGTGTGGGGTCGAGTTTAACAACAACAGAAAAACACAAAATAATGGCGGTTCCGACATTGTATATTTCAGCGTTTCTATAGATTAGGACCCAGGCAAACGTAACCTCCGTCGTGACGTTTGCATGACGTTTGTAAAAGGAATTCTACGAAATCGAACGGAACGAAACGAAAGATAGTACGCCGTTCCGAATATTCCCGAAGTGCTCATTTTACTTTATTTATTTCAACTTTTTTTTTTAATTAGAGGAATATTTGTGTGTGGGATCGAGTTCAACAACATCAGAAAAAAAACAAAATAATGGATCTTGCGACAGTTTAAATTTCAGCGTTTCTATAGATTAGGAGCCGAGCAAACTTTACCTCTGTCGTGACGTTTGTAAAAGGAATTCTACGAAATCGAACGGAACGAAACGAAAGGTTGTACGCCGTTCCGAATATTCCCGAAGTGCTCATTTTACTTTATTTATTTCAACTTTTTTTTTTAATTTTGGGAATATTTGTGTGTGGGGTCGAGTTTAACAACAACAGAAAAACACAAAATAATGGCGGTTCCGACATTGTATATTTCAGCGTTTCTATAGATTAGGACCCAGGCAAACGTAACCTCCGTCGTGACGTTTGCATGACGTTTGTAAAAGGAATTCTACGAAATACAACGGAACGATACGGAAGGTTGTACGCCGTTCCGAATATTCCCGAAGTGCTAATTTTTATTTATTTATTTCAACTTTTTTTTTTTAATTAGAGGAATATTTGTGTGTGGGATCGAGTTCAACAACATCAGAAAAAAAACAAAATAATGGATCTTGCGACAGTTTAAATTTCAGCGTTTCTATAGATTAGGAGCCGAGCAAACTTTACCTCTGTCGTGACGTTTGTAAAAGGAATTCTACGAAATCGAACGGAACGAAACGAAAGGTTGTACGCCGTTCCGAATATTCCCGAAGTGCTCATTTTACTTTATTTATTTCAACTTTTTTTTTTAATTATGGGAATATTTGTGTGTGGGGTCGAGTTTAACAACAACAGAAAAACACAAAATAATGGCGGTTCCGACATTGTATATTTCAGCGTTTCTATAGATTAGGACCCAGGCAAACGTAACCTCCGTCGTGACGTTTGCATGACGTTTGTAAAAGGAATTCTACGAAATCGAACGGAACGAAACGAAAGATAGTACGCCGTTCCGAATATTCCCGAAGTGCTCATTTTACTTTATTTATTTCAACTTTTTTTTTTAATTAGAGGAATATTTGTGTGTGGGATCGAGTTCAACAACATCAGAAAAAAAACAAAATAATGGATCTTGCGACAGTTTAAATTTCAGCGTTTCTATAGATTAGGAGCCGAGCAAACTTTACCTCTGTCGTGACGTTTGTAAAAGGAATTCTACGAAATCGAACGGAACGAAACGAAAGGTTGTACGCCGTTCCGAATATTCCCGAAGTGCTCATTTTACTTTATTTATTTCAACTTTTTTTTTTAATTTTGGGAATATTTGTGTGTGGGGTCGAGTTTAACAACAACAGAAAAACACAAAATAATGGCGGTTCCGACATTGTATATTTCAGCGTTTCTATAGATTAGGACCCAGGCAAACGTAACCTCCGTCGTGACGTTTGCATGACGTTTGTAAAAGGAATTCTACGAAATACAACGGAACGATACGGAAGGTTGTACGCCGTTCCGAATATTCCCGAAGTGCTCATTTTACTTTATTTATTTCAACTTTTTTTTTTTAATTAGAGGAATATTTGTGTGTGGGATCGAGTTCAACAACATCAGAAAAAAAACAAAATAATGGATCTTGCGACAGTTTAAATTTCAGCGTTTCTATAGATTAGGAGCCGAGCAAACTTTACCTCTGTCGTGACGTTTGTAAAAGGAATTCTACGAAATCGAACGGAACGAAACGAAAGGTTGTACGCCGTTCCGAATATTCCCGAAGTGCTCATTTTACTTTATTTATTTCAACTTTTTTTTTTAATTTTGGGAATATTTGTGTGTGGGGTCGAGTTTAACAACAACAGAAAAACACAAAATAATGGCGGTTCCGACATTGTATATTTCAGCGTTTCTATAGATTAGGACCCAGGCAAACGTAACCTCCGTCGTGACGTTTGCATGACGTTTGTAAAAGGAATTCTACGAAATCGAACGGAACGAAACGAAAGATAGTACGCCGTTCCGAATATTCCCGAAGTGCTCATTTTACTTTATTTATTTCAACTTTTTTTTTTAATTAGAGGAATATTTGTGTGTGGGATCGAGTTCAACAACATCAGAAAAAAAACAAAATAATGGATCTTGCGACAGTTTAAATTTCAGCGTTTCTATAGATTAGGAGCCGAGCAAACTTTACCTCTGTCGTGACGTTTGTAAAAGGAATTCTACGAAATCGAACGGAACGAAACGAAAGGTTGTACGCCGTTCCGAATATTCCCGAAGTGCTCATTTTACTTTATTTATTTCAACTTTTTTTTTTAATTATGGGAATATTTGTGTGTGGGGTCGAGTTTAACAACAACAGAAAAACACAAAATAATGGCGGTTCCGACATTGTATATTTCAGCGTTTCTATAGATTAGGACCCAGGCAAACGTAACCTCCGTCGTGACGTTTGCATGACGTTTGTAAAAGGAATTCTACGAAATCGAACGGAACGAAACGAAAGATAGTACGCCGTTCCGAATATTCCCGAAGTGCTCATTTTACTTTATTTATTTCAACTTTTTTTTTTTAATTAGAGGAATATTTGTGTGTGGGATCGAGTTCAACAACATCAGAAAAAAAACAAAATAATGGATCTTGCGACAGTTTAAATTTCAGCGTTTCTATAGATTAGGAGCCGAGCAAACTTTACCTCTGTCGTGACGTTTGTAAAAGGAATTCTACGAAATCGAACGGAACGAAACGAAAGGTTGTACGCCGTTCCGAATATTCCCGAAGTGCTCATTTTACTTTATTTATTTCAACTTTTTTTTTTAATTATGGGAATATTTGTGTGTGGGGTCGAGTTTAACAACAACAGAAAAACACAAAATAATGGCGGTTCCGACATTGTATATTTCAGCGTTTCTATAGATTAGGACCCAGGCAAACGTAACCTCCGTCGTGACGTTTGCATGACGTTTGTAAAAGGAATTCTACGAAATACAACGGAACGATACGGAAGGTTGTACGCCGTTCCGAATATTCCCGAAGTGCTAATTTTACTTTATTTATTTCAACTTTTTTTTTTTAATTAGAGGAATATTTGTGTGTGGGATCGAGTTCAACAACATCAGAAAAAAAACAAAATAATGGATCTTGCGACAGTTTAAATTTCAGCGTTTCGATAGATTAGGACCCAAGCAAACGTAACCACAGTCGTGACGTTTGCATGACGTTTGAAAAAGGAATTCTACGAAATCGAACGGAACGAAACGAAAGATAGTACGCCGTTCCGAATATTCCCGAAGTGCTAATTTTACTTTATTTATTTCAACTTTTTTTTTTAATTAGAGGAATATTTGTGTGTGGGATCGAGTTCAACAACATCAGAAAAAAAACAAAATAATGGATCTTGCGACAGTTTAAATTTCAGCGTTTCTATAGATTAGGAGCCGAGCAAACTTTACCTCTGTCGTGACGTTTGTAAAAGGAATTCTACGAAATCGAACGGAACGAAACGAAAGGTTGTACGCCGTTCCGAATATTCCCGAAGTGCTCATTTTACTTTATTTATTTCAACTTTTTTTTTTAATTTTGGGAATATTTGTGTGTGGGGTCGAGTTTAACAACAACAGAAAAACACAAAATAATGGCGGTTCCGACATTGTATATTTCAGCGTTTCTATAGATTAGGACCCAGGCAAACGTAACCTCCGTCGTGACGTTTGCATGACGTTTGTAAAAGGAATTCTACGAAATACAACGGAACGATACGGAAGGTTGTACGCCGTTCCGAATATTCCCGAAGTGCTAATTTTTATTTATTTATTTCAACTTTTTTTTTTTAATTAGAGGAATATTTGTGTGTGGGATCGAGTTCAACAACATCAGAAAAAAAACAAAATAATGGATCTTGCGACAGTTTAAATTTCAGCGTTTCTATAGATTAGGAGCCGAGCAAACTTTACCTCTGTCGTGACGTTTGTAAAAGGAATTCTACGAAATCGAACGGAACGAAACGAAAGGTTGTACGCCGTTCCGAATATTCCCGAAGTGCTCATTTTACTTTATTTATTTCAACTTTTTTTTTTAATTATGGGAATATTTGTGTGTGGGGTCGAGTTTAACAACAACAGAAAAACACAAAATAATGGCGGTTCCGACATTGTATATTTCAGCGTTTCTATAGATTAGGACCCAGGCAAACGTAACCTCCGTCGTGACGTTTGCATGACGTTTGTAAAAGGAATTCTACGAAATCGAACGGAACGAAACGAAAGATAGTACGCCGTTCCGAATATTCCCGAAGTGCTCATTTTACTTTATTTATTTCAACTTTTTTTTTTAATTAGAGGAATATTTGTGTGTGGGATCGAGTTCAACAACATCAGAAAAAAAACAAAATAATGGATCTTGCGACAGTTTAAATTTCAGCGTTTCTATAGATTAGGAGCCGAGCAAACTTTACCTCTGTCGTGACGTTTGTAAAAGGAATTCTACGAAATCGAACGGAACGAAACGAAAGGTTGTACGCCGTTCCGAATATTCCCGAAGTGCTCATTTTACTTTATTTATTTCAACTTTTTTTTTTAATTTTGGGAATATTTGTGTGTGGGGTCGAGTTTAACAACAACAGAAAAACACAAAATAATGGCGGTTCCGACATTGTATATTTCAGCGTTTCTATAGATTAGGACCCAGGCAAACGTAACCTCCGTCGTGACGTTTGCATGACGTTTGTAAAAGGAATTCTACGAAATACAACGGAACGATACGGAAGGTTGTACGCCGTTCCGAATATTCCCGAAGTGCTAATTTTACTTTATTTATTTCAACTTTTTTTTTTTAATTAGAGGAATATTTGTGTGTGGGATCGAGTTCAACAACATCAGAAAAAAAACAAAATAATGGATCTTGCGACAGTTTAAATTTCAGCGTTTCGATAGATTAGGACCCAAGCAAACGTAACCACAGTCGTGACGTTTGCATGACGTTTGAAAAAGGAATTCTACGAAATCGAACGGAACGAAACGAAAGATAGTACGCCGTTCCGAATATTCCCGAAGTGCTAATTTTACTTTATTTATTTCAACTTTTTTTTTTAATTAGAGGAATATTTGTGTGTGGGATCGAGTTCAACAACATCAGAAAAAAAACAAAATAATGGATCTTGCGACAGTTTAAATTTCAGCGTTTCTATAGATTAGGAGCCGAGCAAACTTTACCTCTGTCGTGACGTTTGTAAAAGGAATTCTACGAAATCGAACGGAACGAAACGAAAGGTTGTACGCCGTTCCGAATATTCCCGAAGTGCTCATTTTACTTTATTTATTTCAACTTTTTTTTTTAATTTTGGGAATATTTGTGTGTGGGGTCGAGTTTAACAACAACAGAAAAACACAAAATAATGGCGGTTCCGACATTGTATATTTCAGCGTTTCTATAGATTAGGACCCAGGCAAACGTAACCTCCGTCGTGACGTTTGCATGACGTTTGTAAAAGGAATTCTACGAAATACAACGGAACGATACGGAAGGTTGTACGCCGTTCCGAATATTCCCGAAGTGCTAATTTTTATTTATTTATTTCAACTTTTTTTTTTTAATTAGAGGAATATTTGTGTGTGGGATCGAGTTCAACAACATCAGAAAAAAAACAAAATAATGGATCTTGCGACAGTTTAAATTTCAGCGTTTCTATAGATTAGGAGCCGAGCAAACTTTACCTCTGTCGTGACGTTTGTAAAAGGAATTCTACGAAATCGAACGGAACGAAACGAAAGGTTGTACGCCGTTCCGAATATTCCCGAAGTGCTCATTTTACTTTATTTATTTCAACTTTTTTTTTTAATTATGGGAATATTTGTGTGTGGGGTCGAGTTTAACAACAACAGAAAAACACAAAATAATGGCGGTTCCGACATTGTATATTTCAGCGTTTCTATAGATTAGGACCCAGGCAAACGTAACCTCCGTCGTGACGTTTGCATGACGTTTGTAAAAGGAATTCTACGAAATCGAACGGAACGAAACGAAAGATAGTACGCCGTTCCGAATATTCCCGAAGTGCTCATTTTACTTTATTTATTTCAACTTTTTTTTTTAATTAGAGGAATATTTGTGTGTGGGATCGAGTTCAACAACATCAGAAAAAAAACAAAATAATGGATCTTGCGACAGTTTAAATTTCAGCGTTTCTATAGATTAGGAGCCGAGCAAACTTTACCTCTGTCGTGACGTTTGTAAAAGGAATTCTACGAAATCGAACGGAACGAAACGAAAGGTTGTACGCCGTTCCGAATATTCCCGAAGTGCTCATTTTACTTTATTTATTTCAACTTTTTTTTTTAATTTTGGGAATATTTGTGTGTGGGGTCGAGTTTAACAACAACAGAAAAACACAAAATAATGGCGGTTCCGACATTGTATATTTCAGCGTTTCTATAGATTAGGACCCAGGCAAACGTAACCTCCGTCGTGACGTTTGCATGACGTTTGTAAAAGGAATTCTACGAAATACAACGGAACGATACGGAAGGTTGTACGCCGTTCCGAATATTCCCGAAGTGCTAATTTTTATTTATTTATTTCAACTTTTTTTTTTTAATTAGAGGAATATTTGTGTGTGGGATCGAGTTCAACAACATCAGAAAAAAAACAAAATAATGGATCTTGCGACAGTTTAAATTTCAGCGTTTCTATAGATTAGGAGCCGAGCAAACTTTACCTCTGTCGTGACGTTTGTAAAAGGAATTCTACGAAATCGAACGGAACGAAACGAAAGGTTGTACGCCGTTCCGAATATTCCCGAAGTGCTCATTTTACTTTATTTATTTCAACTTTTTTTTTTAATTATGGGAATATTTGTGTGTGGGGTCGAGTTTAACAACAACAGAAAAACACAAAATAATGGCGGTTCCGACATTGTATATTTCAGCGTTTCTATAGATTAGGACCCAGGCAAACGTAACCTCCGTCGTGACGTTTGCATGACGTTTGTAAAAGGAATTCTACGAAATCGAACGGAACGAAACGAAAGATAGTACGCCGTTCCGAATATTCCCGAAGTGCTCATTTTACTTTATTTATTTCAACTTTTTTTTTTAATTAGAGGAATATTTGTGTGTGGGATCGAGTTCAACAACATCAGAAAAAAAACAAAATAATGGATCTTGCGACAGTTTAAATTTCAGCGTTTCTATAGATTAGGAGCCGAGCAAACTTTACCTCTGTCGTGACGTTTGTAAAAGGAATTCTACGAAATCGAACGGAACGAAACGAAAGGTTGTACGCCGTTCCGAATATTCCCGAAGTGCTCATTTTACTTTATTTATTTCAACTTTTTTTTTTAATTATGGGAATATTTGTGTGTGGGGTCGAGTTTAACAACAACAGAAAAACACAAAATAATGGCGGTTCCGACATTGTATATTTCAGCGTTTCTATAGATTAGGACCCAGGCAAACGTAACCTCCGTCGTGACGTTTGCATGACGTTTGTAAAAGGAATTCTACGAAATCGAACGGAACGAAACGAAAGATAGTACGCCGTTCCGAATATTCCCGAAGTGCTCATTTTACTTTATTTATTTCAACTTTTTTTTTTAATTAGAGGAATATTTGTGTGTGGGATCGAGTTCAACAACATCAGAAAAAAAACAAAATAATGGATCTTGCGACAGTTTAAATTTCAGCGTTTCTATAGATTAGGAGCCGAGCAAACTTTACCTCTGTCGTGACGTTTGTAAAAGGAATTCTACGAAATCGAACGGAACGAAACGAAAGGTTGTACGCCGTTCCGAATATTCCCGAAGTGCTCATTTTACTTTATTTATTTCAACTTTTTTTTTTAATTATGGGAATATTTGTGTGTGGGGTCGAGTTTAACAACAACAGAAAAACACAAAATAATGGCGGTTCCGACATTGTATATTTCAGCGTTTCTATAGATTAGGACCCAGGCAAACGTAACCTCCGTCGTGACGTTTGCATGACGTTTGTAAAAGGAATTCTACGAAATCGAACGGAACGAAACGAAAGATAGTACGCCGTTCCGAATATTCCCGAAGTGCTCATTTTACTTTATTTATTTCAACTTTTTTTTTTAATTAGAGGAATATTTGTGTGTGGGATCGAGTTCAACAACATCAGAAAAAAAACAAAATAATGGATCTTGCGACAGTTTAAATTTCAGCGTTTCTATAGATTAGGAGCCGAGCAAACTTTACCTCTGTCGTGACGTTTGTAAAAGGAATTCTACGAAATCGAACGGAACGAAACGAAAGGTTGTACGCCGTTCCGAATATTCCCGAAGTGCTCATTTTACTTTATTTATTTCAACTTTTTTTTTTAATTTTGGGAATATTTGTGTGTGGGGTCGAGTTTAACAACAACAGAAAAACACAAAATAATGGCGGTTCCGACATTGTATATTTCAGCGTTTCTATAGATTAGGACCCAGGCAAACGTAACCTCCGTCGTGACGTTTGCATAACGTTTGTAAAAGGAATTCTACGAAATACAACGGAACGATACGGAAGGTTGTACGCCGTTCCGAATATTCCCGAAGTGCTAATTTTTATTTATTTATTTCAACTTTTTTTTTTTAATTAGAGGAATATTTGTGTGTGGGATCGAGTTCAACAACATCAGAAAAAAAACAAAATAATGGATCTTGCGACAGTTTAAATTTCAGCGTTTCTATAGATTAGGAGCCGAGCAAACTTTACCTCTGTCGTGACGTTTGTAAAAGGAATTCTACGAAATCGAACGGAACGAAACGAAAGGTTGTACGCCGTTCCGAATATTCCCGAAGTGCTCATTTTACTTTATTTATTTCAACTTTTTTTTTTAATTTTGGGAATATTTGTGTGTGGGGTCGAGTTTAACAACAACAGAAAAACACAAAATAATGGCGGTTCCGACATTGTATATTTCAGCGTTTCTATAGATTAGGACCCAGGCAAACGTAACCTCCGTCGTGACGTTTGCATGACGTTTGTAAAAGGAATTCTACGAAATACAACGGAACGATACGGAAGGTTGTACGCCGTTCCGAATATTCCCGAAGTGCTAATTTTTATTTATTTATTTCAACTTTTTTTTTTTAATTAGAGGAATATTTGTGTGTGGGATCGAGTTCAACAACATCAGAAAAAAAACAAAATAATGGATCTTGCGACAGTTTAAATTTCAGCGTTTCTATAGATTAGGAGCCGAGCAAACTTTACCTCTGTCGTGACGTTTGTAAAAGGAATTCTACGAAATCGAACGGAACGAAACGAAAGGTTGTACGCCGTTCCGAATATTCCCGAAGTGCTCATTTTACTTTATTTATTTCAACTTTTTTTTTTAATTATGGGAATATTTGTGTGTGGGGTCGAGTTTAACAACAACAGAAAAACACAAAATAATGGCGGTTCCGACATTGTATATTTCAGCGTTTCTATAGATTAGGACCCAGGCAAACGTAACCTCCGTCGTGACGTTTGCATGACGTTTGTAAAAGGAATTCTACGAAATCGAACGGAACGAAACGAAAGATAGTACGCCGTTCCGAATATTCCCGAAGTGCTCATTTTACTTTATTTATTTCAACTTTTTTTTTTAATTAGAGGAATATTTGTGTGTGGGATCGAGTTCAACAACATCAGAAAAAAAACAAAATAATGGATCTTGCGACAGTTTAAATTTCAGCGTTTCTATAGATTAGGAGCCGAGCAAACTTTACCTCTGTCGTGACGTTTGTAAAAGGAATTCTACGAAATCGAACGGAACGAAACGAAAGGTTGTACGCCGTTCCGAATATTCCCGAAGTGCTCATTTTACTTTATTTATTTCAACTTTTTTTTTTAATTTTGGGAATATTTGTGTGTGGGGTCGAGTTTAACAACAACAGAAAAACACAAAATAATGGCGGTTCCGACATTGTATATTTCAGCGTTTCTATAGATTAGGACCCAGGCAAACGTAACCTCCGTCGTGACGTTTGCATGACGTTTGTAAAAGGAATTCTACGAAATCGAACGGAACGAAACGAAAGATAGTACGCCGTTCCGAATATTCCCGAAGTGCTCATTTTACTTTATTTATTTCAACTTTTTTTTTTAATTAGAGGAATATTTGTGTGTGGGATCGAGTTCAACAACATCAGAAAAAAAACAAAATAATGGATCTTGCGACAGTTTAAATTTCAGCGTTTCTATAGATTAGGAGCCGAGCAAACTTTACCTCTGTCGTGACGTTTGTAAAAGGAATTCTACGAAATCGAACGGAACGAAACGAAAGGTTGTACGCCGTTCCGAATATTCCCGAAGTGCTCATTTTACTTTATTTATTTCAACTTTTTTTTTTAATTATGGGAATATTTGTGTGTGGGGTCGAGTTTAACAACAACAGAAAAACACAAAATAATGGCGGTTCCGACATTGTATATTTCAGCGTTTCTATAGATTAGGACCCAGGCAAACGTAACCTCCGTCGTGACGTTTGCATGACGTTTGTAAAAGGAATTCTACGAAATCGAACGGAACGAAACGAAAGATAGTACGCCGTTCCGAATATTCCCGAAGTGCTCATTTTACTTTATTTATTTCAACTTTTTTTTTTAATTAGAGGAATATTTGTGTGTGGGATCGAGTTCAACAACATCAGAAAAAAAACAAAATAATGGATCTTGCGACAGTTTAAATTTCAGCGTTTCTATAGATTAGGAGCCGAGCAAACTTTACCTCTGTCGTGACGTTTGTAAAAGGAATTCTACGAAATCGAACGGAACGAAACGAAAGGTTGTACGCCGTTCCGAATATTCCCGAAGTGCTCATTTTACTTTATTTATTTCAACTTTTTTTTTTAATTATGGGAATATTTGTGTGTGGGGTCGAGTTTAACAACAACAGAAAAACACAAAATAATGGCGGTTCCGACATTGTATATTTCAGCGTTTCTATAGATTAGGACCCAGGCAAACGTAACCTCCGTCGTGACGTTTGCATGACGTTTGTAAAAGGAATTCTACGAAATCGAACGGAACGAAACGAAAGATAGTACGCCGTTCCGAATATTCCCGAAGTGCTCATTTTACTTTATTTATTTCAACTTTTTTTTTTAATTAGAGGAATATTTGTGTGTGGGATCGAGTTCAACAACATCAGAAAAAAAACAAAATAATGGATCTTGCGACAGTTTAAATTTCAGCGTTTCTATAGATTAGGAGCCGAGCAAACTTTACCTCTGTCGTGACGTTTGTAAAAGGAATTCTACGAAATCGAACGGAACGAAACGAAAGGTTGTACGCCGTTCCGAATATTCCCGAAGTGCTCATTTTACTTTATTTATTTCAACTTTTTTTTTTAATTTTGGGAATATTTGTGTGTGGGGTCGAGTTTAACAACAACAGAAAAACACAAAATAATGGCGGTTCCGACATTGTATATTTCAGCGTTTCTATAGATTAGGACCCAGGCAAACGTAACCTCCGTCGTGACGTTTGCATGACGTTTGTAAAAGGAATTCTACGAAATACAACGGAACGATACGGAAGGTTGTACGCCGTTCCGAATATTCCCGAAGTGCTAATTTTTATTTATTTATTTCAACTTTTTTTTTTTAATTAGAGGAATATTTGTGTGTGGGATCGAGTTCAACAACATCAGAAAAAAAACAAAATAATGGATCTTGCGACAGTTTAAATTTCAGCGTTTCTATAGATTAGGAGCCGAGCAAACTTTACCTCTGTCGTGACGTTTGTAAAAGGAATTCTACGAAATCGAACGGAACGAAACGAAAGGTTGTACGCCGTTCCGAATATTCCCGAAGTGCTCATTTTACTTTATTTATTTCAACTTTTTTTTTTAATTATGGGAATATTTGTGTGTGGGGTCGAGTTTAACAACAACAGAAAAACACAAAATAATGGCGGTTCCGACATTGTATATTTCAGCGTTTCTATAGATTAGGACCCAGGCAAACGTAACCTCCGTCGTGACGTTTGCATGACGTTTGTAAAAGGAATTCTACGAAATCGAACGGAACGAAACGAAAGATAGTACGCCGTTCCGAATATTCCCGAAGTGCTCATTTTACTTTATTTATTTCAACTTTTTTTTTTAATTAGAGGAATATTTGTGTGTGGGATCGAGTTCAACAACATCAGAAAAAAAACAAAATAATGGATCTTGCGACAGTTTAAATTTCAGCGTTTCTATAGATTAGGAGCCGAGCAAACTTTACCTCTGTCGTGACGTTTGTAAAAGGAATTCTACGAAATCGAACGGAACGAAACGAAAGGTTGTACGCCGTTCCGAATATTCCCGAAGTGCTCATTTTACTTTATTTATTTCAACTTTTTTTTTTAATTTTGGGAATATTTGTGTGTGGGGTCGAGTTTAACAACAACAGAAAAACACAAAATAATGGCGGTTCCGACATTGTATATTTCAGCGTTTCTATAGATTAGGACCCAGGCAAACGTAACCTCCGTCGTGACGTTTGCATGACGTTTGTAAAAGGAATTCTACGAAATACAACGGAACGATACGGAAGGTTGTACGCCGTTCCGAATATTCCCGAAGTGCTAATTTTTATTTATTTATTTCAACTTTTTTTTTTTAATTAGAGGAATATTTGTGTGTGGGATCGAGTTCAACAACATCAGAAAAAAAACAAAATAATGGATCTTGCGACAGTTTAAATTTCAGCGTTTCTATAGATTAGGAGCCGAGCAAACTTTACCTCTGTCGTGACGTTTGTAAAAGGAATTCTACGAAATCGAACGGAACGAAACGAAAGGTTGTACGCCGTTCCGAATATTCCCGAAGTGCTCATTTTACTTTATTTATTTCAACTTTTTTTTTTAATTATGGGAATATTTGTGTGTGGGGTCGAGTTTAACAACAACAGAAAAACACAAAATAATGGCGGTTCCGACATTGTATATTTCAGCGTTTCTATAGATTAGGACCCAGGCAAACGTAACCTCCGTCGTGACGTTTGCATGACGTTTGTAAAAGGAATTCTACGAAATCGAACGGAACGAAACGAAAGATAGTACGCCGTTCCGAATATTCCCGAAGTGCTCATTTTACTTTATTTATTTCAACTTTTTTTTTTAATTAGAGGAATATTTGTGTGTGGGATCGAGTTCAACAACATCAGAAAAAAAACAAAATAATGGATCTTGCGACAGTTTAAATTTCAGCGTTTCTATAGATTAGGAGCCGAGCAAACTTTACCTCTGTCGTGACGTTTGTAAAAGGAATTCTACGAAATCGAACGGAACGAAACGAAAGGTTGTACGCCGTTCCGAATATTCCCGAAGTGCTCATTTTACTTTATTTATTTCAACTTTTTTTTTTAATTATGGGAATATTTGTGTGTGGGGTCGAGTTTAACAACAACAGAAAAACACAAAATAATGGCGGTTCCGACATTGTATATTTCAGCGTTTCTATAGATTAGGACCCAGGCAAACGTAACCTCCGTCGTGACGTTTGCATGACGTTTGTAAAAGGAATTCTACGAAATCGAACGGAACGAAACGAAAGATAGTACGCCGTTCCGAATATTCCCGAAGTGCTCATTTTACTTTATTTATTTCAACTTTTTTTTTTAATTAGAGGAATATTTGTGTGTGGGATCGAGTTCAACAACATCAGAAAAAAAACAAAATAATGGATCTTGCGACAGTTTAAATTTCAGCGTTTCTATAGATTAGGAGCCGAGCAAACTTTACCTCTGTCGTGACGTTTGTAAAAGGAATTCTACGAAATCGAACGGAACGAAACGAAAGGTTGTACGCCGTTCCGAATATTCCCGAAGTGCTCATTTTACTTTATTTATTTCAACTTTTTTTTTTAATTTTGGGAATATTTGTGTGTGGGGTCGAGTTTAACAACAACAGAAAAACACAAAATAATGGCGGTTCCGACATTGTATATTTCAGCGTTTCTATAGATTAGGACCCAGGCAAACGTAACCTCCGTCGTGACGTTTGCATGACGTTTGTAAAAGGAATTCTACGAAATACAACGGAACGATACGGAAGGTTGTACGCCGTTCCGAATATTCCCGAAGTGCTAATTTTTATTTATTTATTTCAACTTTTTTTTTTTAATTAGAGGAATATTTGTGTGTGGGATCGAGTTCAACAACATCAGAAAAAAAACAAAATAATGGATCTTGCGACAGTTTAAATTTCAGCGTTTCTATAGATTAGGAGCCGAGCAAACTTTACCTCTGTCGTGACGTTTGTAAAAGGAATTCTACGAAATCGAACGGAACGAAACGAAAGGTTGTACGCCGTTCCGAATATTCCCGAAGTGCTCATTTTACTTTATTTATTTCAACTTTTTTTTTTAATTATGGGAATATTTGTGTGTGGGGTCGAGTTTAACAACAACAGAAAAACACAAAATAATGGCGGTTCCGACATTGTATATTTCAGCGTTTCTATAGATTAGGACCCAGGCAAACGTAACCTCCGTCGTGACGTTTGCATGACGTTTGTAAAAGGAATTCTACGAAATCGAACGGAACGAAACGAAAGATAGTACGCCGTTCCGAATATTCCCGAAGTGCTCATTTTACTTTATTTATTTCAACTTTTTTTTTTAATTAGAGGAATATTTGTGTGTGGGATCGAGTTCAACAACATCAGAAAAAAAACAAAATAATGGATCTTGCGACAGTTTAAATTTCAGCGTTTCTATAGATTAGGAGCCGAGCAAACTTTACCTCTGTCGTGACGTTTGTAAAAGGAATTCTACGAAATCGAACGGAACGAAACGAAAGGTTGTACGCCGTTCCGAATATTCCCGAAGTGCTCATTTTACTTTATTTATTTCAACTTTTTTTTTTAATTTTGGGAATATTTGTGTGTGGGGTCGAGTTTAACAACAACAGAAAAACACAAAATAATGGCGGTTCCGACATTGTATATTTCAGCGTTTCTATAGATTAGGACCCAGGCAAACGTAACCTCCGTCGTGACGTTTGCATGACGTTTGTAAAAGGAATTCTACGAAATACAACGGAACGATACGGAAGGTTGTACGCCGTTCCGAATATTCCCGAAGTGCTAATTTTTATTTATTTATTTCAACTTTTTTTTTTTAATTAGAGGAATATTTGTGTGTGGGATCGAGTTCAACAACATCAGAAAAAAAACAAAATAATGGATCTTGCGACAGTTTAAATTTCAGCGTTTCTATAGATTAGGAGCCGAGCAAACTTTACCTCTGTCGTGACGTTTGTAAAAGGAATTCTACGAAATCGAACGGAACGAAACGAAAGGTTGTACGCCGTTCCGAATATTCCCGAAGTGCTCATTTTACTTTATTTATTTCAACTTTTTTTTTTAATTTTGGGAATATTTGTGTGTGGGGTCGAGTTTAACAACAACAGAAAAACACAAAATAATGGCGGTTCCGACATTGTATATTTCAGCGTTTCTATAGATTAGGACCCAGGCAAACGTAACCTCCGTCGTGACGTTTGCATGACGTTTGTAAAAGGAATTCTACGAAATACAACGGAACGATACGGAAGGTTGTACGCCGTTCCGAATATTCCCGAAGTGCTAATTTTTATTTATTTATTTCAACTTTTTTTTTTTAATTAGAGGAATATTTGTGTGTGGGATCGAGTTCAACAACATCAGAAAAAAAACAAAATAATGGATCTTGCGACAGTTTAAATTTCAGCGTTTCTATAGATTAGGAGCCGAGCAAACTTTACCTCTGTCGTGACGTTTGTAAAAGGAATTCTACGAAATCGAACGGAACGAAACGAAAGGTTGTACGCCGTTCCGAATATTCCCGAAGTGCTCATTTTACTTTATTTATTTCAACTTTTTTTTTTAATTATGGGAATATTTGTGTGTGGGGTCGAGTTTAACAACAACAGAAAAACACAAAATAATGGCGGTTCCGACATTGTATATTTCAGCGTTTCTATAGATTAGGACCCAGGCAAACGTAACCTCCGTCGTGACGTTTGCATGACGTTTGTAAAAGGAATTCTACGAAATCGAACGGAACGAAACGAAAGATAGTACGCCGTTCCGAATATTCCCGAAGTGCTCATTTTACTTTATTTATTTCAACTTTTTTTTTTAATTAGAGGAATATTTGTGTGTGGGATCGAGTTCAACAACATCAGAAAAAAAACAAAATAATGGATCTTGCGACAGTTTAAATTTCAGCGTTTCTATAGATTAGGAGCCGAGCAAACTTTACCTCTGTCGTGACGTTTGTAAAAGGAATTCTACGAAATCGAACGGAACGAAACGAAAGGTTGTACGCCGTTCCGAATATTCCCGAAGTGCTCATTTTACTTTATTTATTTCAACTTTTTTTTTTAATTTTGGGAATATTTGTGTGTGGGGTCGAGTTTAACAACAACAGAAAAACACAAAATAATGGCGGTTCCGACATTGTATATTTCAGCGTTTCTATAGATTAGGACCCAGGCAAACGTAACCTCCGTCGTGACGTTTGCATGACGTTTGTAAAAGGAATTCTACGAAATACAACGGAACGATACGGAAGGTTGTACGCCGTTCCGAATATTCCCGAAGTGCTAATTTTTATTTATTTATTTCAACTTTTTTTTTTTAATTAGAGGAATATTTGTGTGTGGGATCGAGTTCAACAACATCAGAAAAAAAACAAAATAATGGATCTTGCGACAGTTTAAATTTCAGCGTTTCTATAGATTAGGAGCCGAGCAAACTTTACCTCTGTCGTGACGTTTGTAAAAGGAATTCTACGAAATCGAACGGAACGAAACGAAAGGTTGTACGCCGTTCCGAATATTCCCGAAGTGCTCATTTTACTTTATTTATTTCAACTTTTTTTTTTAATTATGGGAATATTTGTGTGTGGGGTCGAGTTTAACAACAACAGAAAAACACAAAATAATGGCGGTTCCGACATTGTATATTTCAGCGTTTCTATAGATTAGGACCCAGGCAAACGTAACCTCCGTCGTGACGTTTGCATGACGTTTGTAAAAGGAATTCTACGAAATACAACGGAACGATACGGAAGGTTGTACGCCGTTCCGAATATTCCCGAAGTGCTAATTTTTATTTATTTATTTCAACTTTTTTTTTTTAATTAGAGGAATATTTGTGTGTGGGATCGAGTTCAACAACATCAGAAAAAAAACAAAATAATGGATCTTGCGACAGTTTAAATTTCAGCGTTTCTATAGATTAGGAGCCGAGCAAACTTTACCTCTGTCGTGACGTTTGTAAAAGGAATTCTACGAAATCGAACGGAACGAAACGAAAGGTTGTACGCCGTTCCGAATATTCCCGAAGTGCTCATTTTACTTTATTTATTTCAACTTTTTTTTTTAATTATGGGAATATTTGTGTGTGGGGTCGAGTTTAACAACAACAGAAAAACACAAAATAATGGCGGTTCCGACATTGTATATTTCAGCGTTTCTATAGATTAGGACCCAGGCAAACGTAACCTCCGTCGTGACGTTTGCATGACGTTTGTAAAAGGAATTCTACGAAATCGAACGGAACGAAACGAAAGATAGTACGCCGTTCCGAATATTCCCGAAGTGCTCATTTTACTTTATTTATTTCAACTTTTTTTTTTAATTAGAGGAATATTTGTGTGTGGGATCGAGTTCAACAACATCAGAAAAAAAACAAAATAATGGATCTTGCGACAGTTTAAATTTCAGCGTTTCTATAGATTAGGAGCCGAGCAAACTTTACCTCTGTCGTGACGTTTGTAAAAGGAATTCTACGAAATCGAACGGAACGAAACGAAAGGTTGTACGCCGTTCCGAATATTCCCGAAGTGCTCATTTTACTTTATTTATTTCAACTTTTTTTTTTAATTTTGGGAATATTTGTGTGTGGGGTCGAGTTTAACAACAACAGAAAAACACAAAATAATGGCGGTTCCGACATTGTATATTTCAGCGTTTCTATAGATTAGGACCCAGGCAAACGTAACCTCCGTCGTGACGTTTGCATGACGTTTGTAAAAGGAATTCTACGAAATACAACGGAACGATACGGAAGGTTGTACGCCGTTCCGAATATTCCCGAAGTGCTAATTTTTATTTATTTATTTCAACTTTTTTTTTTTAATTAGAGGAATATTTGTGTGTGGGATCGAGTTCAACAACATCAGAAAAAAAACAAAATAATGGATCTTGCGACAGTTTAAATTTCAGCGTTTCTATAGATTAGGAGCCGAGCAAACTTTACCTCTGTCGTGACGTTTGTAAAAGGAATTCTACGAAATCGAACGGAACGAAACGAAAGGTTGTACGCCGTTCCGAATATTCCCGAAGTGCTCATTTTACTTTATTTATTTCAACTTTTTTTTTTAATTATGGGAATATTTGTGTGTGGGGTCGAGTTTAACAACAACAGAAAAACACAAAATAATGGCGGTTCCGACATTGTATATTTCAGCGTTTCTATAGATTAGGACCCAGGCAAACGTAACCTCCGTCGTGACGTTTGCATGACGTTTGTAAAAGGAATTCTACGAAATCGAACGGAACGAAACGAAAGATAGTACGCCGTTCCGAATATTCCCGAAGTGCTCATTTTACTTTATTTATTTCAACTTTTTTTTTTAATTAGAGGAATATTTGTGTGTGGGATCGAGTTCAACAACATCAGAAAAAAAACAAAATAATGGATCTTGCGACAGTTTAAATTTCAGCGTTTCTATAGATTAGGAGCCGAGCAAACTTTACCTCTGTCGTGACGTTTGTAAAAGGAATTCTACGAAATCGAACGGAACGAAACGAAAGGTTGTACGCCGTTCCGAATATTCCCGAAGTGCTCATTTTACTTTATTTATTTCAACTTTTTTTTTTAATTTTGGGAATATTTGTGTGTGGGGTCGAGTTTAACAACAACAGAAAAACACAAAATAATGGCGGTTCCGACATTGTATATTTCAGCGTTTCTATAGATTAGGACCCAGGCAAACGTAACCTCCGTCGTGACGTTTGCATGACGTTTGTAAAAGGAATTCTACGAAATACAACGGAACGATACGGAAGGTTGTACGCCGTTCCGAATATTCCCGAAGTGCTAATTTTTATTTATTTATTTCAACTTTTTTTTTTTAATTAGAGGAATATTTGTGTGTGGGATCGAGTTCAACAACATCAGAAAAAAAACAAAATAATGGATCTTGCGACAGTTTAAATTTCAGCGTTTCTATAGATTAGGAGCCGAGCAAACTTTACCTCTGTCGTGACGTTTGTAAAAGGAATTCTACGAAATCGAACGGAACGAAACGAAAGGTTGTACGCCGTTCCGAATATTCCCGAAGTGCTCATTTTACTTTATTTATTTCAACTTTTTTTTTTAATTTTGGGAATATTTGTGTGTGGGGTCGAGTTTAACAACAACAGAAAAACACAAAATAATGGCGGTTCCGACATTGTATATTTCAGCGTTTCTATAGATTAGGACCCAGGCAAACGTAACCTCCGTCGTGACGTTTGCATGACGTTTGTAAAAGGAATTCTACGAAATACAACGGAACGATACGGAAGGTTGTACGCCGTTCCGAATATTCCCGAAGTGCTAATTTTTATTTATTTATTTCAACTTTTTTTTTTTAATTAGAGGAATATTTGTGTGTGGGATCGAGTTCAACAACATCAGAAAAAAAACAAAATAATGGATCTTGCGACAGTTTAAATTTCAGCGTTTCTATAGATTAGGAGCCGAGCAAACTTTACCTCTGTCGTGACGTTTGTAAAAGGAATTCTACGAAATCGAACGGAACGAAACGAAAGGTTGTACGCCGTTCCGAATATTCCCGAAGTGCTCATTTTACTTTATTTATTTCAACTTTTTTTTTTAATTTTGGGAATATTTGTGTGTGGGGTCGAGTTTAACAACAACAGAAAAACACAAAATAATGGCGGTTCCGACATTGTATATTTCAGCGTTTCTATAGATTAGGACCCAGGCAAACGTAACCTCCGTCGTGACGTTTGCATGACGTTTGTAAAAGGAATTCTACGAAATACAACGGAACGATACGGAAGGTTGTACGCCGTTCCGAATATTCCCGAAGTGCTAATTTTTATTTATTTATTTCAACTTTTTTTTTTTAATTAGAGGAATATTTGTGTGTGGGATCGAGTTCAACAACATCAGAAAAAAAAACAAAATAATGGATCTTGCGACAGTTTAAATTTCAGCGTTTCTATAGATTAGGAGCCGAGCAAACTTTACCTCTGTCGTGACGTTTGTAAAAGGAATTCTACGAAATCGA
This sequence comes from Sepiola atlantica, assembly GCA_963556195.1. Lineage (NCBI taxonomy): Eukaryota > Metazoa > Mollusca > Cephalopoda > Sepiida > Sepiolidae > Sepiola > Sepiola atlantica. Next base: position 303,279 of record CAUVYP010001120.1, read on the forward strand.
ACGGAACGAAACGAAAGGTTGTACGCCGTTCCGAATATTCCCGAAGTGCTCATTTTACTTTATTTATTTCAACTTTTTTTTTTAATTATGGGAATATTTGTGTGTGGGGTCGAGTTTAACAACAACAGAAAAACACAAAATAATGGCGGTTCCGACATTGTATATTTCAGCGTTTCTATAGATTAGGACCCAGGCAAACGTAACCTCCGTCGTGACGTTTGCATGACGTTTGTAAAAGGAATTCTACGAAATACAACGGAACGATACGAAAGATAGTACGCCGTTCCGAATATTCCCGAAGTGCTCATTTTACTTTATTTATTTCAACTTTTTTTTTTAATTAGAGGAATATTTGTGTGTGGGATCGAGTTCAACAACATCAGAAAAAAAACAAAATAATGGATCTTGCGACAGTTTAAATTTCAGCGTTTCTATAGATTAGGAGCCGAGCAAACTTTACCTCTGTCGTGACGTTTGTAAAAGGAATTCTACGAAATCGAACGGAACGAAACGAAAGGTTGTACGCCGTTCCGAATATTCCCGAAGTGCTCATTTTACTTTATTTATTTCAACTTTTTTTTTTAATTTTGGGAATATTTGTGTGTGGGGTCGAGTTTAACAACAACAGAAAAACACAAAATAATGGCGGTTCCGACATTGTATATTTCAGCGTTTCTATAGATTAGGACCCAGGCAAACGTAACCTCCGTCGTGACGTTTGCATGACGTTTGTAAAAGGAATTCTACGAAATACAACGGAACGATACGGAAGGTTGTACGCCGTTCCGAATATTCCCGAAGTGCTAATTTTTATTTATTTATTTCAACTTTTTTTTTTTAATTAGAGGAATATTTGTGTGTGGGATCGAGTTCAACAACATCAGAAAAAAAACAAAATAATGGATCTTGCGACAGTTTAAATTTCAGCGTTTCTATAGATTAGGAGCCGAGCAAACTTTACCTCTGTCGTGACGTTTGTAAAAGGAATTCTACGAAATCGAACGGAACGAAACGAAAGGTTGTACGCCGTTCCGAATATTCCCGAAGTGCTCATTTTACTTTATTTATTTCAACTTTTTTTTTTAATTTTGGGAATATTTGTGTGTGGGGTCGAGTTTAACAACAACAGAAAAACACAAAATAATGGCGGTTCCGACATTGTATATTTCAGCGTTTCTATAGATTAGGACCCAGGCAAACGTAACCTCCGTCGTGACGTTTGCATGACGTTTGTAAAAGGAATTCTACGAAATCGAACGGAACGAAACGAAAGATAGTACGCCGTTCCGAATATTCCCGAAGTGCTCATTTTACTTTATTTATTTCAACTTTTTTTTTTAATTAGAGGAATATTTGTGTGTGGGATCGAGTTCAACAACATCAGAAAAAAAACAAAATAATGGATCTTGCGACAGTTTAAATTTCAGCGTTTCTATAGATTAGGAGCCGAGCAAACTTTACCTCTGTCGTGACGTTTGTAAAAGGAATTCTACGAAATCGAACGGAACGAAACGAAAGGTTGTACGCCGTTCCGAATATTCCCGAAGTGCTCATTTTACTTTATTTATTTCAACTTTTTTTTTTAATTATGGGAATATTTGTGTGTGGGGTCGAGTTTAACAACAACAGAAAAACACAAAATAATGGCGGTTCCGACATTGTATATTTCAGCGTTTCTATAGATTAGGACCCAGGCAAACGTAACCTCCGTCGTGACGTTTGCATGACGTTTGTAAAAGGAATTCTACGAAATCGAACGGAACGAAACGAAAGATAGTACGCCGTTCCGAATATTCCCGAAGTGCTCATTTTACTTTATTTATTTCAACTTTTTTTTTTAATTAGAGGAATATTTGTGTGTGGGATCGAGTTCAACAACATCAGAAAAAAAACAAAATAATGGATCTTGCGACAGTTTAAATTTCAGCGTTTCTATAGATTAGGAGCCGAGCAAACTTTACCTCTGTCGTGACGTTTGTAAAAGGAATTCTACGAAATCGAACGGAACGAAACGAAAGGTTGTACGCCGTTCCGAATATTCCCGAAGTGCTCATTTTACTTTATTTATTTCAACTTTTTTTTTTAATTTTGGGAATATTTGTGTGTGGGGTCGAGTTTAACAACAACAGAAAAACACAAAATAATGGCGGTTCCGACATTGTATATTTCAGCGTTTCTATAGATTAGGACCCAGGCAAACGTAACCTCCGTCGTGACGTTTGCATGACGTTTGTAAAAGGAATTCTACGAAATACAACGGAACGATACGGAAGGTTGTACGCCGTTCCGAATATTCCCGAAGTGCTAATTTTTATTTATTTATTTCAACTTTTTTTTTTTAATTAGAGGAATATTTGTGTGTGGGATCGAGTTCAACAACATCAGAAAAAAAACAAAATAATGGATCTTGCGACAGTTTAAATTTCAGCGTTTCTATAGATTAGGAGCCGAGCAAACTTTACCTCTGTCGTGACGTTTGTAAAAGGAATTCTACGAAATCGAACGGAACGAAACGAAAGGTTGTACGCCGTTCCGAATATTCCCGAAGTGCTCATTTTACTTTATTTATTTCAACTTTTTTTTTTAATTATGGGAATATTTGTGTGTGGGGTCGAGTTTAACAACAACAGAAAAACACAAAATAATGGCGGTTCCGACATTGTATATTTCAGCGTTTCTATAGATTAGGACCCAGGCAAACGTAACCTCCGTCGTGACGTTTGCATGACGTTTGTAAAAGGAATTCTACGAAATCGAACGGAACGAAACGAAAGATAGTACGCCGTTCCGAATATTCCCGAAGTGCTCATTTTACTTTATTTATTTCAACTTTTTTTTTTAATTAGAGGAATATTTGTGTGTGGGATCGAGTTCAACAACATCAGAAAAAAAACAAAATAATGGATCTTGCGACAGTTTAAATTTCAGCGTTTCTATAGATTAGGAGCCGAGCAAACTTTACCTCTGTCGTGACGTTTGTAAAAGGAATTCTACGAAATCGAACGGAACGAAACGAAAGGTTGTACGCCGTTCCGAATATTCCCGAAGTGCTCATTTTACTTTATTTATTTCAACTTTTTTTTTTAATTATGGGAATATTTGTGTGTGGGGTCGAGTTTAACAACAACAGAAAAACACAAAATAATGGCGGTTCCGACATTGTATATTTCAGCGTTTCTATAGATTAGGACCCAGGCAAACGTAACCTCCGTCGTGACGTTTGCATGACGTTTGTAAAAGGAATTCTACGAAATCGAACGGAACGAAACGAAAGATAGTACGCCGTTCCGAATATTCCCGAAGTGCTCATTTTACTTTATTTATTTCAACTTTTTTTTTTAATTAGAGGAATATTTGTGTGTGGGATCGAGTTCAACAACATCAGAAAAAAAACAAAATAATGGATCTTGCGACAGTTTAAATTTCAGCGTTTCTATAGATTAGGAGCCGAGCAAACTTTACCTCTGTCGTGACGTTTGTAAAAGGAATTCTACGAAATCGAACGGAACGAAACGAAAGGTTGTACGCCGTTCCGAATATTCCCGAAGTGCTCATTTTACTTTATTTATTTCAACTTTTTTTTTTAATTATGGGAATATTTGTGTGTGGGGTCGAGTTTAACAACAACAGAAAAACACAAAATAATGGCGGTTCCGACATTGTATATTTCAGCGTTTCTATAGATTAGGACCCAGGCAAACGTAACCTCCGTCGTGACGTTTGCATGACGTTTGTAAAAGGAATTCTACGAAATCGAACGGAACGAAACGAAAGATAGTACGCCGTTCCGAATATTCCCGAAGTGCTCATTTTACTTTATTTATTTCAACTTTTTTTTTTAATTAGAGGAATATTTGTGTGTGGGATCGAGTTCAACAACATCAGAAAAAAAACAAAATAATGGATCTTGCGACAGTTTAAATTTCAGCGTTTCTATAGATTAGGAGCCGAGCAAACTTTACCTCTGTCGTGACGTTTGTAAAAGGAATTCTACGAAATCGAACGGAACGAAACGAAAGGTTGTACGCCGTTCCGAATATTCCCGAAGTGCTCATTTTACTTTATTTATTTCAACTTTTTTTTTTAATTTTGGGAATATTTGTGTGTGGGGTCGAGTTTAACAACAACAGAAAAACACAAAATAATGGCGGTTCCGACATTGTATATTTCAGCGTTTCTATAGATTAGGACCCAGGCAAACGTAACCTCCGTCGTGACGTTTGCATGACGTTTGTAAAAGGAATTCTACGAAATACAACGGAACGATACGGAAGGTTGTACGCCGTTCCGAATATTCCCGAAGTGCTAATTTTTATTTATTTATTTCAACTTTTTTTTTTTAATTAGAGGAATATTTGTGTGTGGGATCGAGTTCAACAACATCAGAAAAAAAACAAAATAATGGATCTTGCGACAGTTTAAATTTCAGCGTTTCTATAGATTAGGAGCCGAGCAAACTTTACCTCTGTCGTGACGTTTGTAAAAGGAATTCTACGAAATCGAACGGAACGAAACGAAAGGTTGTACGCCGTTCCGAATATTCCCGAAGTGCTCATTTTACTTTATTTATTTCAACTTTTTTTTTTAATTATGGGAATATTTGTGTGTGGGGTCGAGTTTAACAACAACAGAAAAACACAAAATAATGGCGGTTCCGACATTGTATATTTCAGCGTTTCTATAGATTAGGACCCAGGCAAACGTAACCTCCGTCGTGACGTTTGCATGACGTTTGTAAAAGGAATTCTACGAAATCGAACGGAACGAAACGAAAGATAGTACGCCGTTCCGAATATTCCCGAAGTGCTCATTTTACTTTATTTATTTCAACTTTTTTTTTTAATTAGAGGAATATTTGTGTGTGGGATCGAGTTCAACAACATCAGAAAAAAAACAAAATAATGGATCTTGCGACAGTTTAAATTTCAGCGTTTCTATAGATTAGGAGCCGAGCAAACTTTACCTCTGTCGTGACGTTTGTAAAAGGAATTCTACGAAATCGAACGGAACGAAACGAAAGGTTGTACGCCGTTCCGAATATTCCCGAAGTGCTCATTTTACTTTATTTATTTCAACTTTTTTTTTTAATTATGGGAATATTTGTGTGTGGGGTCGAGTTTAACAACAACAGAAAAACACAAAATAATGGCGGTTCCGACATTGTATATTTCAGCGTTTCTATAGATTAGGACCCAGGCAAACGTAACCTCCGTCGTGACGTTTGCATGACGTTTGTAAAAGGAATTCTACGAAATCGAACGGAACGAAACGAAAGATAGTACGCCGTTCCGAATATTCCCGAAGTGCTCATTTTACTTTATTTATTTCAACTTTTTTTTTTAATTAGAGGAATATTTGTGTGTGGGATCGAGTTCAACAACATCAGAAAAAAAACAAAATAATGGATCTTGCGACAGTTTAAATTTCAGCGTTTCTATAGATTAGGAGCCGAGCAAACTTTACCTCTGTCGTGACGTTTGTAAAAGGAATTCTACGAAATCGAACGGAACGAAACGAAAGGTTGTACGCCGTTCCGAATATTCCCGAAGTGCTCATTTTACTTTATTTATTTCAACTTTTTTTTTTAATTTTGGGAATATTTGTGTGTGGGGTCGAGTTTAACAACAACAGAAAAACACAAAATAATGGCGGTTCCGACATTGTATATTTCAGCGTTTCTATAGATTAGGACCCAGGCAAACGTAACCTCCGTCGTGACGTTTGCATGACGTTTGTAAAAGGAATTCTACGAAATACAACGGAACGATACGGAAGGTTGTACGCCGTTCCGAATATTCCCGAAGTGCTAATTTTTATTTATTTATTTCAACTTTTTTTTTTTAATTAGAGGAATATTTGTGTGTGGGATCGAGTTCAACAACATCAGAAAAAAAACAAAATAATGGATCTTGCGACAGTTTAAATTTCAGCGTTTCTATAGATTAGGAGCCGAGCAAACTTTACCTCTGTCGTGACGTTTGTAAAAGGAATTCTACGAAATCGAACGGAACGAAACGAAAGGTTGTACGCCGTTCCGAATATTCCCGAAGTGCTCATTTTACTTTATTTATTTCAACTTTTTTTTTTAATTTTGGGAATATTTGTGTGTGGGGTCGAGTTTAACAACAACAGAAAAACACAAAATAATGGCGGTTCCGACATTGTATATTTCAGCGTTTCTATAGATTAGGACCCAGGCAAACGTAACCTCCGTCGTGACGTTTGCATGACGTTTGTAAAAGGAATTCTACGAAATACAACGGAACGATACGGAAGGTTGTACGCCGTTCCGAATATTCCCGAAGTGCTAATTTTTATTTATTTATTTCAACTTTTTTTTTTTAATTAGAGGAATATTTGTGTGTGGGATCGAGTTCAACAACATCAGAAAAAAAACAAAATAATGGATCTTGCGACAGTTTAAATTTCAGCGTTTCTATAGATTAGGAGCCGAGCAAACTTTACCTCTGTCGTGACGTTTGTAAAAGGAATTCTACGAAATCGAACGGAACGAAACGAAAGGTTGTACGCCGTTCCGAATATTCCCGAAGTGCTCATTTTACTTTATTTATTTCAACTTTTTTTTTTAATTATGGGAATATTTGTGTGTGGGGTCGAGTTTAACAACAACAGAAAAACACAAAATAATGGCGGTTCCGACATTGTATATTTCAGCGTTTCTATAGATTAGGACCCAGGCAAACGTAACCTCCGTCGTGACGTTTGCATGACGTTTGTAAAAGGAATTCTACGAAATCGAACGGAACGAAACGAAAGATAGTACGCCGTTCCGAATATTCCCGAAGTGCTCATTTTACTTTATTTATTTCAACTTTTTTTTTTAATTAGAGGAATATTTGTGTGTGGGATCGAGTTCAACAACATCAGAAAAAAAACAAAATAATGGATCTTGCGACAGTTTAAATTTCAGCGTTTCTATAGATTAGGAGCCGAGCAAACTTTACCTCTGTCGTGACGTTTGTAAAAGGAATTCTACGAAATCGAACGGAACGAAACGAAAGGTTGTACGCCGTTCCGAATATTCCCGAAGTGCTCATTTTACTTTATTTATTTCAACTTTTTTTTTTAATTTTGGGAATATTTGTGTGTGGGGTCGAGTTTAACAACAACAGAAAAACACAAAATAATGGCGGTTCCGACATTGTATATTTCAGCGTTTCTATAGATTAGGACCCAGGCAAACGTAACCTCCGTCGTGACGTTTGCATGACGTTTGTAAAAGGAATTCTACGAAATACAACGGAACGATACGGAAGGTTGTACGCCGTTCCGAATATTCCCGAAGTGCTAATTTTTATTTATTTATTTCAACTTTTTTTTTTTAATTAGAGGAATATTTGTGTGTGGGATCGAGTTCAACAACATCAGAAAAAAAACAAAATAATGGATCTTGCGACAGTTTAAATTTCAGCGTTTCTATAGATTAGGAGCCGAGCAAACTTTACCTCTGTCGTGACGTTTGTAAAAGGAATTCTACGAAATCGAACGGAACGAAACGAAAGGTTGTACGCCGTTCCGAATATTCCCGAAGTGCTCATTTTACTTTATTTATTTCAACTTTTTTTTTTAATTTTGGGAATATTTGTGTGTGGGGTCGAGTTTAACAACAACAGAAAAACACAAAATAATGGCGGTTCCGACATTGTATATTTCAGCGTTTCTATAGATTAGGACCCAGGCAAACGTAACCTCCGTCGTGACGTTTGCATGACGTTTGTAAAAGGAATTCTACGAAATCGAACGGAACGAAACGAAAGATAGTACGCCGTTCCGAATATTCCCGAAGTGCTCATTTTACTTTATTTATTTCAACTTTTTTTTTTAATTAGAGGAATATTTGTGTGTGGGATCGAGTTCAACAACATCAGAAAAAAAACAAAATAATGGATCTTGCGACAGTTTAAATTTCAGCGTTTCTATAGATTAGGAGCCGAGCAAACTTTACCTCTGTCGTGACGTTTGTAAAAGGAATTCTACGAAATCGAACGGAACGAAACGAAAGGTTGTACGCCGTTCCGAATATTCCCGAAGTGCTCATTTTACTTTATTTATTTCAACTTTTTTTTTTAATTATGGGAATATTTGTGTGTGGGGTCGAGTTTAACAACAACAGAAAAACACAAAATAATGGCGGTTCCGACATTGTATATTTCAGCGTTTCTATAGATTAGGACCCAGGCAAACGTAACCTCCGTCGTGACGTTTGCATGACGTTTGTAAAAGGAATTCTACGAAATCGAACGGAACGAAACGAAAGATAGTACGCCGTTCCGAATATTCCCGAAGTGCTCATTTTACTTTATTTATTTCAACTTTTTTTTTTAATTAGAGGAATATTTGTGTGTGGGATCGAGTTCAACAACATCAGAAAAAAAACAAAATAATGGATCTTGCGACAGTTTAAATTTCAGCGTTTCTATAGATTAGGAGCCGAGCAAACTTTACCTCTGTCGTGACGTTTGTAAAAGGAATTCTACGAAATCGAACGGAACGAAACGAAAGGTTGTACGCCGTTCCGAATATTCCCGAAGTGCTCATTTTACTTTATTTATTTCAACTTTTTTTTTTAATTTTGGGAATATTTGTGTGTGGGGTCGAGTTTAACAACAACAGAAAAACACAAAATAATGGCGGTTCCGACATTGTATATTTCAGCGTTTCTATAGATTAGGACCCAGGCAAACGTAACCTCCGTCGTGACGTTTGCATGACGTTTGTAAAAGGAATTCTACGAAATACAACGGAACGATACGGAAGGTTGTACGCCGTTCCGAATATTCCCGAAGTGCTAATTTTTATTTATTTATTTCAACTTTTTTTTTTTAATTAGAGGAATATTTGTGTGTGGGATCGAGTTCAACAACATCAGAAAAAAAACAAAATAATGGATCTTGCGACAGTTTAAATTTCAGCGTTTCTATAGATTAGGAGCCGAGCAAACTTTACCTCTGTCGTGACGTTTGTAAAAGGAATTCTACGAAATCGAACGGAACGAAACGAAAGGTTGTACGCCGTTCCGAATATTCCCGAAGTGCTCATTTTACTTTATTTATTTCAACTTTTTTTTTTAATTATGGGAATATTTGTGTGTGGGGTCGAGTTTAACAACAACAGAAAAACACAAAATAATGGCGGTTCCGACATTGTATATTTCAGCGTTTCTATAGATTAGGACCCAGGCAAACGTAACCTCCGTCGTGACGTTTGCATGACGTTTGTAAAAGGAATTCTACGAAATCGAACGGAACGAAACGAAAGATAGTACGCCGTTCCGAATATTCCCGAAGTGCTCATTTTACTTTATTTATTTCAACTTTTTTTTTTAATTAGAGGAATATTTGTGTGTGGGATCGAGTTCAACAACATCAGAAAAAAAACAAAATAATGGATCTTGCGACAGTTTAAATTTCAGCGTTTCTATAGATTAGGAGCCGAGCAAACTTTACCTCTGTCGTGACGTTTGTAAAAGGAATTCTACGAAATCGAACGGAACGAAACGAAAGGTTGTACGCCGTTCCGAATATTCCCGAAGTGCTCATTTTACTTTATTTATTTCAACTTTTTTTTTTAATTATGGGAATATTTGTGTGTGGGGTCGAGTTTAACAACAACAGAAAAACACAAAATAATGGCGGTTCCGACATTGTATATTTCAGCGTTTCTATAGATTAGGACCCAGGCAAACGTAACCTCCGTCGTGACGTTTGCATGACGTTTGTAAAAGGAATTCTACGAAATCGAACGGAACGAAACGAAAGATAGTACGCCGTTCCGAATATTCCCGAAGTGCTCATTTTACTTTATTTATTTCAACTTTTTTTTTTAATTAGAGGAATATTTGTGTGTGGGATCGAGTTCAACAACATCAGAAAAAAAACAAAATAATGGATCTTGCGACAGTTTAAATTTCAGCGTTTCTATAGATTAGGAGCCGAGCAAACTTTACCTCTGTCGTGACGTTTGTAAAAGGAATTCTACGAAATCGAACGGAACGAAACGAAAGGTTGTACGCCGTTCCGAATATTCCCGAAGTGCTCATTTTACTTTATTTATTTCAACTTTTTTTTTTAATTTTGGGAATATTTGTGTGTGGGGTCGAGTTTAACAACAACAGAAAAACACAAAATAATGGCGGTTCCGACATTGTATATTTCAGCGTTTCTATAGATTAGGACCCAGGCAAACGTAACCTCCGTCGTGACGTTTGCATGACGTTTGTAAAAGGAATTCTACGAAATACAACGGAACGATACGGAAGGTTGTACGCCGTTCCGAATATTCCCGAAGTGCTAATTTTTATTTATTTATTTCAACTTTTTTTTTTTAATTAGAGGAATATTTGTGTGTGGGATCGAGTTCAACAACATCAGAAAAAAAACAAAATAATGGATCTTGCGACAGTTTAAATTTCAGCGTTTCTATAGATTAGGAGCCGAGCAAACTTTACCTCTGTCGTGACGTTTGTAAAAGGAATTCTACGAAATCGAACGGAACGAAACGAAAGGTTGTACGCCGTTCCGAATATTCCCGAAGTGCTCATTTTACTTTATTTATTTCAACTTTTTTTTTTAATTTTGGGAATATTTGTGTGTGGGGTCGAGTTTAACAACAACAGAAAAACACAAAATAATGGCGGTTCCGACATTGTATATTTCAGCGTTTCTATAGATTAGGACCCAGGCAAACGTAACCTCCGTCGTGACGTTTGCATGACGTTTGTAAAAGGAATTCTACGAAATCGAACGGAACGAAACGAAAGATAGTACGCCGTTCCGAATATTCCCGAAGTGCTCATTTTACTTTATTTATTTCAACTTTTTTTTTTAATTAGAGGAATATTTGTGTGTGGGATCGAGTTCAACAACATCAGAAAAAAAACAAAATAATGGATCTTGCGACAGTTTAAATTTCAGCGTTTCTATAGATTAGGAGCCGAGCAAACTTTACCTCTGTCGTGACGTTTGTAAAAGGAATTCTACGAAATCGAACGGAACGAAACGAAAGGTTGTACGCCGTTCCGAATATTCCCGAAGTGCTCATTTTACTTTATTTATTTCAACTTTTTTTTTTAATTATGGGAATATTTGTGTGTGGGGTCGAGTTTAACAACAACAGAAAAACACAAAATAATGGCGGTTCCGACATTGTATATTTCAGCGTTTCTATAGATTAGGACCCAGGCAAACGTAACCTCCGTCGTGACGTTTGCATGACGTTTGTAAAAGGAATTCTACGAAATCGAACGGAACGAAACGAAAGATAGTACGCCGTTCCGAATATTCCCGAAGTGCTCATTTTACTTTATTTATTTCAACTTTTTTTTTTAATTAGAGGAATATTTGTGTGTGGGATCGAGTTCAACAACATCAGAAAAAAAACAAAATAATGGATCTTGCGACAGTTTAAATTTCAGCGTTTCTATAGATTAGGAGCCGAGCAAACTTTACCTCTGTCGTGACGTTTGTAAAAGGAATTCTACGAAATCGAACGGAACGAAACGAAAGGTTGTACGCCGTTCCGAATATTCCCGAAGTGCTCATTTTACTTTATTTATTTCAACTTTTTTTTTTAATTTTGGGAATATTTGTGTGTGGGGTCGAGTTTAACAACAACAGAAAAACACAAAATAATGGCGGTTCCGACATTGTATATTTCAGCGTTTCTATAGATTAGGACCCAGGCAAACGTAACCTCCGTCGTGACGTTTGCATGACGTTTGTAAAAGGAATTCTACGAAATACAACGGAACGATACGGAAGGTTGTACGCCGTTCCGAATATTCCCGAAGTGCTAATTTTTATTTATTTATTTCAACTTTTTTTTTTTAATTAGAGGAATATTTGTGTGTGGGATCGAGTTCAACAACATCAGAAAAAAAACAAAATAATGGATCTTGCGACAGTTTAAATTTCAGCGTTTCTATAGATTAGGAGCCGAGCAAACTTTACCTCTGTCGTGACGTTTGTAAAAGGAATTCTACGAAATCGAACGGAACGAAACGAAAGGTTGTACGCCGTTCCGAATATTCCCGAAGTGCTCATTTTACTTTATTTATTTCAACTTTTTTTTTTAATTTTGGGAATATTTGTGTGTGGGGTCGAGTTTAACAACAACAGAAAAACACAAAATAATGGCGGTTCCGACATTGTATATTTCAGCGTTTCTATAGATTAGGACCCAGGCAAACGTAACCTCCGTCGTGACGTTTGCATGACGTTTGTAAAAGGAATTCTACGAAATCGAACGGAACGAAACGAAAGATAGTACGCCGTTCCGAATATTCCCGAAGTGCTCATTTTACTTTATTTATTTCAACTTTTTTTTTTAATTAGAGGAATATTTGTGTGTGGGATCGAGTTCAACAACATCAGAAAAAAAACAAAATAATGGATCTTGCGACAGTTTAAATTTCAGCGTTTCTATAGATTAGGAGCCGAGCAAACTTTACCTCTGTCGTGACGTTTGTAAAAGGAATTCTACGAAATCGAACGGAACGAAACGAAAGGTTGTACGCCGTTCCGAATATTCCCGAAGTGCTCATTTTACTTTATTTATTTCAACTTTTTTTTTTAATTATGGGAATATTTGTGTGTGGGGTCGAGTTTAACAACAACAGAAAAACACAAAATAATGGCGGTTCCGACATTGTATATTTCAGCGTTTCTATAGATTAGGACCCAGGCAAACGTAACCTCCGTCGTGACGTTTGCATGACGTTTGTAAAAGGAATTCTACGAAATCGAACGGAACGAAACGAAAGATAGTACGCCGTTCCGAATATTCCCGAAGTGCTCATTTTACTTTATTTATTTCAACTTTTTTTTTTAATTAGAGGAATATTTGTGTGTGGGATCGAGTTCAACAACATCAGAAAAAAAACAAAATAATGGATCTTGCGACAGTTTAAATTTCAGCGTTTCTATAGATTAGGAGCCGAGCAAACTTTACCTCTGTCGTGACGTTTGTAAAAGGAATTCTACGAAATCGAACGGAACGAAACGAAAGGTTGTACGCCGTTCCGAATATTCCCGAAGTGCTCATTTTACTTTATTTATTTCAACTTTTTTTTTTAATTTTGGGAATATTTGTGTGTGGGGTCGAGTTTAACAACAACAGAAAAACACAAAATAATGGCGGTTCCGACATTGTATATTTCAGCGTTTCTATAGATTAGGACCCAGGCAAACGTAACCTCCGTCGTGACGTTTGCATGACGTTTGTAAAAGGAATTCTACGAAATACAACGGAACGATACGGAAGGTTGTACGCCGTTCCGAATATTCCCGAAGTGCTAATTTTTATTTATTTATTTCAACTTTTTTTTTTTAATTAGAGGAATATTTGTGTGTGGGATCGAGTTCAACAACATCAGAAAAAAAACAAAATAATGGATCTTGCGACAGTTTAAATTTCAGCGTTTCTATAGATTAGGAGCCGAGCAAACTTTACCTCTGTCGTGACGTTTGTAAAAGGAATTCTACGAAATCGAACGGAACGAAACGAAAGGTTGTACGCCGTTCCGAATATTCCCGAAGTGCTCATTTTACTTTATTTATTTCAACTTTTTTTTTTAATTATGGGAATATTTGTGTGTGGGGTCGAGTTTAACAACAACAGAAAAACACAAAATAATGGCGGTTCCGACATTGTATATTTCAGCGTTTCTATAGATTAGGACCCAGGCAAACGTAACCTCCGTCGTGACGTTTGCATGACGTTTGTAAAAGGAATTCTACGAAATCGAACGGAACGAAACGAAAGATAGTACGCCGTTCCGAATATTCCCGAAGTGCTCATTTTACTTTATTTATTTCAACTTTTTTTTTTAATTAGAGGAATATTTGTGTGTGGGATCGAGTTCAACAACATCAGAAAAAAAACAAAATAATGGATCTTGCGACAGTTTAAATTTCAGCGTTTCTATAGATTAGGAGCCGAGCAAACTTTACCTCTGTCGTGACGTTTGTAAAAGGAATTCTACGAAATCGAACGGAACGAAACGAAAGGTTGTACGCCGTTCCGAATATTCCCGAAGTGCTCATTTTACTTTATTTATTTCAACTTTTTTTTTTAATTTTGGGAATATTTGTGTGTGGGGTCGAGTTTAACAACAACAGAAAAACACAAAATAATGGCGGTTCCGACATTGTATATTTCAGCGTTTCTATAGATTAGGACCCAGGCAAACGTAACCTCCGTCGTGACGTTTGCATGACGTTTGTAAAAGGAATTCTACGAAATACAACGGAACGATACGGAAGGTTGTACGCCGTTCCGAATATTCCCGAAGTGCTAATTTTTATTTATTTATTTCAACTTTTTTTTTTTAATTAGAGGAATATTTGTGTGTGGGATCGAGTTCAACAACATCAGAAAAAAAACAAAATAATGGATCTTGCGACAGTTTAAATTTCAGCGTTTCTATAGATTAGGAGCCGAGCAAACTTTACCTCTGTCGTGACGTTTGTAAAAGGAATTCTACGAAATCGAACGGAACGAAACGAAAGGTTGTACGCCGTTCCGAATATTCCCGAAGTGCTCATTTTACTTTATTTATTTCAACTTTTTTTTTTAATTATGGGAATATTTGTGTGTGGGGTCGAGTTTAACAACAACAGAAAAACACAAAATAATGGCGGTTCCGACATTGTATATTTCAGCGTTTCTATAGATTAGGACCCAGGCAAACGTAACCTCCGTCGTGACGTTTGCATGACGTTTGTAAAAGGAATTCTACGAAATCGAACGGAACGAAACGAAAGATAGTACGCCGTTCCGAATATTCCCGAAGTGCTCATTTTACTTTATTTATTTCAACTTTTTTTTTTAATTAGAGGAATATTTGTGTGTGGGATCGAGTTCAACAACATCAGAAAAAAAACAAAATAATGGATCTTGCGACAGTTTAAATTTCAGCGTTTCTATAGATTAGGAGCCGAGCAAACTTTACCTCTGTCGTGACGTTTGTAAAAGGAATTCTACGAAATCGAACGGAACGAAACGAAAGGTTGTACGCCGTTCCGAATATTCCCGAAGTGCTCATTTTACTTTATTTATTTCAACTTTTTTTTTTAATTATGGGAATATTTGTGTGTGGGGTCGAGTTTAACAACAACAGAAAAACACAAAATAATGGCGGTTCCGACATTGTATATTTCAGCGTTTCTATAGATTAGGACCCAGGCAAACGTAACCTCCGTCGTGACGTTTGCATGACGTTTGTAAAAGGAATTCTACGAAATCGAACGGAACGAAACGAAAGATAGTACGCCGTTCCGAATATTCCCGAAGTGCTCATTTTACTTTATTTATTTCAACTTTTTTTTTTAATTAGAGGAATATTTGTGTGTGGGATCGAGTTCAACAACATCAGAAAAAAAACAAAATAATGGATCTTGCGACAGTTTAAATTTCAGCGTTTCTATAGATTAGGAGCCGAGCAAACTTTACCTCTGTCGTGACGTTTGTAAAAGGAATTCTACGAAATCGAACGGAACGAAACGAAAGGTTGTACGCCGTTCCGAATATTCCCGAAGTGCTCATTTTACTTTATTTATTTCAACTTTTTTTTTTAATTTTGGGAATATTTGTGTGTGGGGTCGAGTTTAACAACAACAGAAAAACACAAAATAATGGCGGTTCCGACATTGTATATTTCAGCGTTTCTATAGATTAGGACCCAGGCAAACGTAACCTCCGTCGTGACGTTTGCATGACGTTTGTAAAAGGAATTCTACGAAATACAACGGAACGATACGGAAGGTTGTACGCCGTTCCGAATATTCCCGAAGTGCTCATTTTACTTTATTTATTTCAACTTTTTTTTTTAATTTTGGGAATATTTGTGTGTGGGGTCGAGTTTAACAACAACAGAAAAACACAAAATAATGGCGGTTCCGACATTGTATATTTCAGCGTTTCTATAGATTAGGACCCAGGCAAACGTAACCTCCGTCGTGACGTTTGCATGACGTTTGTAAAAGGAATTCTACGAAATACAACGGAACGATACGGAAGGTTGTACGCCGTTCCGAATATTCCCGAAGTGCTAATTTTTATTTATTTATTTCAACTTTTTTTTTTTAATTAGAGGAATATTTGTGTGTGGGATCGAGTTCAACAACATCAGAAAAAAAACAAAATAATGGATCTTGCGACAGTTTAAATTTCAGCGTTTCTATAGATTAGGAGCCGAGCAAACTTTACCTCTGTCGTGACGTTTGTAAAAGGAATTCTACGAAATCGAACGGAACGAAACGAAAGGTTGTACGCCGTTCCGAATATTCCCGAAGTGCTCATTTTACTTTATTTATTTCAACTTTTTTTTTTAATTATGGGAATATTTGTGTGTGGGGTCGAGTTTAACAACAACAGAAAAACACAAAATAATGGCGGTTCCGACATTGTATATTTCAGCGTTTCTATAGATTAGGACCCAGGCAAACGTAACCTCCGTCGTGACGTTTGCATGACGTTTGTAAAAGGAATTCTACGAAATCGAACGGAACGAAACGAAAGATAGTACGCCGTTCCGAATATTCCCGAAGTGCTCATTTTACTTTATTTATTTCAACTTTTTTTTTTAATTAGAGGAATATTTGTGTGTGGGATCGAGTTCAACAACATCAGAAAAAAAACAAAATAATGGATCTTGCGACAGTTTAAATTTCAGCGTTTCTATAGATTAGGAGCCGAGCAAACTTTACCTCTGTCGTGACGTTTGTAAAAGGAATTCTACGAAATCGAACGGAACGAAACGAAAGGTTGTACGCCGTTCCGAATATTCCCGAAGTGCTCATTTTACTTTATTTATTTCAACTTTTTTTTTTAATTATGGGAATATTTGTGTGTGGGGTCGAGTTTAACAACAACAGAAAAACACAAAATAATGGCGGTTCCGACATTGTATATTTCAGCGTTTCTATAGATTAGGACCCAGGCAAACGTAACCTCCGTCGTGACGTTTGCATGACGTTTGTAAAAGGAATTCTACGAAATCGAACGGAACGAAACGAAAGATAGTACGCCGTTCCGAATATTCCCGAAGTGCTCATTTTACTTTATTTATTTCAACTTTTTTTTTTAATTAGAGGAATATTTGTGTGTGGGATCGAGTTCAACAACATCAGAAAAAAAACAAAATAATGGATCTTGCGACAGTTTAAATTTCAGCGTTTCTATAGATTAGGAGCCGAGCAAACTTTACCTCTGTCGTGACGTTTGTAAAAGGAATTCTACGAAATCGAACGGAACGAAACGAAAGGTTGTACGCCGTTCCGAATATTCCCGAAGTGCTCATTTTACTTTATTTATTTCAACTTTTTTTTTTAATTATGGGAATATTTGTGTGTGGGGTCGAGTTTAACAACAACAGAAAAACACAAAATAATGGCGGTTCCGACATTGTATATTTCAGCGTTTCTATAGATTAGGACCCAGGCAAACGTAACCTCCGTCGTGACGTTTGCATGACGTTTGTAAAAGGAATTCTACGAAATCGAACGGAACGAAACGAAAGATAGTACGCCGTTCCGAATATTCCCGAAGTGCTCATTTTACTTTATTTATTTCAACTTTTTTTTTTAATTAGAGGAATATTTGTGTGTGGGGTCGAGTTCAACAACATCAGAAAAAAAACAAAATAATGGATCTTGCGACAGTTTAAATTTCAGCGTTTCTATAGATTAGGAGCCGAGCAAACTTTACCTCTGTCGTGACGTTTGTAAAAGGAATTCTACGAAATCGAACGGAACGAAACGAAAGGTTGTACGCCGTTCCGAATATTCCCGAAGTGCTCATTTTACTTTATTTATTTCAACTTTTTTTTTTAATTATGGGAATATTTGTGTGTGGGGTCGAGTTTAACAACAACAGAAAAACACAAAATAATGGCGGTTCCGACATTGTATATTTCAGCGTTTCTATAGATTAGGACCCAGGCAAACGTAACCTCCGTCGTGACGTTTGCATGACGTTTGTAAAAGGAATTCTACGAAATCGAACGGAACGAAACGAAAGATAGTACGCCGTTCCGAATATTCCCGAAGTGCTCATTTTACTTTATTTATTTCAACTTTTTTTTTTAATTAGAGGAATATTTGTGTGTGGGATCGAGTTCAACAACATCAGAAAAAAAACAAAATAATGGATCTTGCGACAGTTTAAATTTCAGCGTTTCTATAGATTAGGAGCCGAGCAAACTTTACCTCTGTCGTGACGTTTGTAAAAGGAATTCTACGAAATCGAACGGAACGAAACGAAAGGTTGTACGCCGTTCCGAATATTCCCGAAGTGCTCATTTTACTTTATTTATTTCAACTTTTTTTTTTAATTATGGGAATATTTGTGTGTGGGGTCGAGTTTAACAACAACAGAAAAACACAAAATAATGGCGGTTCCGACATTGTATATTTCAGCGTTTCTATAGATTAGGACCCAGGCAAACGTAACCTCCGTCGTGACGTTTGCATGACGTTTGTAAAAGGAATTCTACGAAATCGAACGGAACGAAACGAAAGATAGTACGCCGTTCCGAATATTCCCGAAGTGCTCATTTTACTTTATTTATTTCAACTTTTTTTTTTAATTAGAGGAATATTTGTGTGTGGGATCGAGTTCAACAACATCAGAAAAAAAACAAAATAATGGATCTTGCGACAGTTTAAATTTCAGCGTTTCTATAGATTAGGAGCCGAGCAAACTTTACCTCTGTCGTGACGTTTGTAAAAGGAATTCTACGAAATCGAACGGAACGAAACGAAAGGTTGTACGCCGTTCCGAATATTCCCGAAGTGCTCATTTTACTTTATTTATTTCAACTTTTTTTTTTAATTTTGGGAATATTTGTGTGTGGGGTCGAGTTTAACAACAACAGAAAAACACAAAATAATGGCGGTTCCGACATTGTATATTTCAGCGTTTCTATAGATTAGGACCCAGGCAAACGTAACCTCCGTCGTGACGTTTGCATGACGTTTGTAAAAGGAATTCTACGAAATACAACGGAACGATACGGAAGGTTGTACGCCGTTCCGAATATTCCCGAAGTGCTAATTTTTATTTATTTATTTCAACTTTTTTTTTTTAATTAGAGGAATATTTGTGTGTGGGATCGAGTTCAACAACATCAGAAAAAAAACAAAATAATGGATCTTGCGACAGTTTAAATTTCAGCGTTTCTATAGATTAGGAGCCGAGCAAACTTTACCTCTGTCGTGACGTTTGTAAAAGGAATTCTACGAAATCGAACGGAACGAAACGAAAGGTTGTACGCCGTTCCGAATATTCCCGAAGTGCTCATTTTACTTTATTTATTTCAACTTTTTTTTTTAATTTTGGGAATATTTGTGTGTGGGGTCGAGTTTAACAACAACAGAAAAACACAAAATAATGGCGGTTCCGACATTGTATATTTCAGCGTTTCTATAGATTAGGACCCAGGCAAACGTAACCTCCGTCGTGACGTTTGCATGACGTTTGTAAAAGGAATTCTACGAAATCGAACGGAACGAAACGAAAGATAGTACGCCGTTCCGAATATTCCCGAAGTGCTCATTTTACTTTATTTATTTCAACTTTTTTTTTTAATTAGAGGAATATTTGTGTGTGGGATCGAGTTCAACAACATCAGAAAAAAAACAAAATAATGGATCTTGCGACAGTTTAAATTTCAGCGTTTCTATAGATTAGGAGCCGAGCAAACTTTACCTCTGTCGTGACGTTTGTAAAAGGAATTCTACGAAATCGAACGGAACGAAACGAAAGGTTGTACGCCGTTCCGAATATTCCCGAAGTGCTCATTTTACTTTATTTATTTCAACTTTTTTTTTTAATTATGGGAATATTTGTGTGTGGGGTCGAGTTTAACAACAACAGAAAAACACAAAATAATGGCGGTTCCGACATTGTATATTTCAGCGTTTCTATAGATTAGGACCCAGGCAAACGTAACCTCCGTCGTGACGTTTGCATGACGTTTGTAAAAGGAATTCTACGAAATCGAACGGAACGAAACGAAAGATAGTACGCCGTTCCGAATATTCCCGAAGTGCTCATTTTACTTTATTTATTTCAACTTTTTTTTTTAATTAGAGGAATATTTGTGTGTGGGATCGAGTTCAACAACATCAGAAAAAAAACAAAATAATGGATCTTGCGACAGTTTAAATTTCAGCGTTTCTATAGATTAGGAGCCGAGCAAACTTTACCTCTGTCGTGACGTTTGTAAAAGGAATTCTACGAAATCGAACGGAACGAAACGAAAGGTTGTACGCCGTTCCGAATATTCCCGAAGTGCTCATTTTACTTTATTTATTTCAACTTTTTTTTTTAATTTTGGGAATATTTGTGTGTGGGGTCGAGTTTAACAACAACAGAAAAACACAAAATAATGGCGGTTCCGACATTGTATATTTCAGCGTTTCTATAGATTAGGACCCAGGCAAACGTAACCTCCGTCGTGACGTTTGCATGACGTTTGTAAAAGGAATTCTACGAAATACAACGGAACGATACGGAAGGTTGTACGCCGTTCCGAATATTCCCGAAGTGCTAATTTTTATTTATTTATTTCAACTTTTTTTTTTTAATTAGAGGAATATTTGTGTGTGGGATCGAGTTCAACAACATCAGAAAAAAAACAAAATAATGGATCTTGCGACAGTTTAAATTTCAGCGTTTCTATAGATTAGGAGCCGAGCAAACTTTACCTCTGTCGTGACGTTTGTAAAAGGAATTCTACGAAATCGAACGGAACGAAACGAAAGGTTGTACGCCGTTCCGAATATTCCCGAAGTGCTCATTTTACTTTATTTATTTCAACTTTTTTTTTTAATTATGGGAATATTTGTGTGTGGGGTCGAGTTTAACAACAACAGAAAAACACAAAATAATGGCGGTTCCGACATTGTATATTTCAGCGTTTCTATAGATTAGGACCCAGGCAAACGTAACCTCCGTCGTGACGTTTGCATGACGTTTGTAAAAGGAATTCTACGAAATCGAACGGAACGAAACGAAAGATAGTACGCCGTTCCGAATATTCCCGAAGTGCTCATTTTACTTTATTTATTTCAACTTTTTTTTTTAATTAGAGGAATATTTGTGTGTGGGATCGAGTTCAACAACATCAGAAAAAAAACAAAATAATGGATCTTGCGACAGTTTAAATTTCAGCGTTTCTATAGATTAGGAGCCGAGCAAACTTTACCTCTGTCGTGACGTTTGTAAAAGGAATTCTACGAAATCGAACGGAACGAAACGAAAGGTTGTACGCCGTTCCGAATATTCCCGAAGTGCTCATTTTACTTTATTTATTTCAACTTTTTTTTTTAATTATGGGAATATTTGTGTGTGGGGTCGAGTTTAACAACAACAGAAAAACACAAAATAATGGCGGTTCCGACATTGTATATTTCAGCGTTTCTATAGATTAGGACCCAGGCAAACGTAACCTCCGTCGTGACGTTTGCATGACGTTTGTAAAAGGAATTCTACGAAATCGAACGGAACGAAACGAAAGATAGTACGCCGTTCCGAATATTCCCGAAGTGCTCATTTTACTTTATTTATTTCAACTTTTTTTTTTAATTAGAGGAATATTTGTGTGTGGGATCGAGTTCAACAACATCAGAAAAAAAACAAAATAATGGATCTTGCGACAGTTTAAATTTCAGCGTTTCTATAGATTAGGAGCCGAGCAAACTTTACCTCTGTCGTGACGTTTGTAAAAGGAATTCTACGAAATCGAACGGAACGAAACGAAAGGTTGTACGCCGTTCCGAATATTCCCGAAGTGCTCATTTTACTTTATTTATTTCAACTTTTTTTTTTAATTTTGGGAATATTTGTGTGTGGGGTCGAGTTTAACAACAACAGAAAAACACAAAATAATGGCGGTTCCGACATTGTATATTTCAGCGTTTCTATAGATTAGGACCCAGGCAAACGTAACCTCCGTCGTGACGTTTGCATGACGTTTGTAAAAGGAATTCTACGAAATACAACGGAACGATACGGAAGGTTGTACGCCGTTCCGAATATTCCCGAAGTGCTAATTTTTATTTATTTATTTCAACTTTTTTTTTTTAATTAGAGGAATATTTGTGTGTGGGATCGAGTTCAACAACATCAGAAAAAAAACAAAATAATGGATCTTGCGACAGTTTAAATTTCAGCGTTTCTATAGATTAGGAGCCGAGCAAACTTTACCTCTGTCGTGACGTTTGTAAAAGGAATTCTACGAAATCGAACGGAACGAAACGAAAGGTTGTACGCCGTTCCGAATATTCCCGAAGTGCTCATTTTACTTTATTTATTTCAACTTTTTTTTTTAATTATGGGAATATTTGTGTGTGGGGTCGAGTTTAACAACAACAGAAAAACACAAAATAATGGCGGTTCCGACATTGTATATTTCAGCGTTTCTATAGATTAGGACCCAGGCAAACGTAACCTCCGTCGTGACGTTTGCATGACGTTTGTAAAAGGAATTCTACGAAATCGAACGGAACGAAACGAAAGATAGTACGCCGTTCCGAATATTCCCGAAGTGCTCATTTTACTTTATTTATTTCAACTTTTTTTTTTAATTAGAGGAATATTTGTGTGTGGGATCGAGTTCAACAACATCAGAAAAAAAACAAAATAATGGATCTTGCGACAGTTTAAATTTCAGCGTTTCTATAGATTAGGAGCCGAGCAAACTTTACCTCTGTCGTGACGTTTGTAAAAGGAATTCTACGAAATCGAACGGAACGAAACGAAAGGTTGTACGCCGTTCCGAATATTCCCGAAGTGCTCATTTTACTTTATTTATTTCAACTTTTTTTTTTAATTTTGGGAATATTTGTGTGTGGGGTCGAGTTTAACAACAACAGAAAAACACAAAATAATGGCGGTTCCGACATTGTATATTTCAGCGTTTCTATAGATTAGGACCCAGGCAAACGTAACCTCCGTCGTGACGTTTGCATGACGTTTGTAAAAGGAATTCTACGAAATACAACGGAACGATACGGAAGGTTGTACGCCGTTCCGAATATTCCCGAAGTGCTAATTTTTATTTATTTATTTCAACTTTTTTTTTTTAATTAGAGGAATATTTGTGTGTGGGATCGAGTTCAACAACATCAGAAAAAAAACAAAATAATGGATCTTGCGACAGTTTAAATTTCAGCGTTTCTATAGATTAGGAGCCGAGCAAACTTTACCTCTGTCGTGACGTTTGTAAAAGGAATTCTACGAAATCGAACGGAACGAAACGAAAGGTTGTACGCCGTTCCGAATATTCCCGAAGTGCTCATTTTACTTTATTTATTTCAACTTTTTTTTTTAATTTTGGGAATATTTGTGTGTGGGGTCGAGTTTAACAACAACAGAAAAACACAAAATAATGGCGGTTCCGACATTGTATATTTCAGCGTTTCTATAGATTAGGACCCAGGCAAACGTAACCTCCGTCGTGACGTTTGCATGACGTTTGTAAAAGGAATTCTACGAAATACAACGGAACGATACGGAAGGTTGTACGCCGTTCCGAATATTCCCGAAGTGCTAATTTTTATTTATTTATTTCAACTTTTTTTTTTTAATTAGAGGAATATTTGTGTGTGGGATCGAGTTCAACAACATCAGAAAAAAAACAAAATAATGGATCTTGCGACAGTTTAAATTTCAGCGTTTCTATAGATTAGGAGCCGAGCAAACTTTACCTCTGTCGTGACGTTTGTAAAAGGAATTCTACGAAATCGAACGGAACGAAACGAAAGGTTGTACGCCGTTCCGAATATTCCCGAAGTGCTCATTTTACTTTATTTATTTCAACTTTTTTTTTTAATTTTGGGAATATTTGTGTGTGGGGTCGAGTTTAACAACAACAGAAAAACACAAAATAATGGCGGTTCCGACATTGTATATTTCAGCGTTTCTATAGATTAGGACCCAGGCAAACGTAACCTCCGTCGTGACGTTTGCATGACGTTTGTAAAAGGAATTCTACGAAATACAACGGAACGATACGGAAGGTTGTACGCCGTTCCGAATATTCCCGAAGTGCTAATTTTTATTTATTTATTTCAACTTTTTTTTTTTAATTAGAGGAATATTTGTGTGTGGGATCGAGTTCAACAACATCAGAAAAAAAACAAAATAATGGATCTTGCGACAGTTTAAATTTCAGCGTTTCTATAGATTAGGAGCCGAGCAAACTTTACCTCTGTCGTGACGTTTGTAAAAGGAATTCTACGAAATCGAACGGAACGAAACGAAAGGTTGTACGCCGTTCCGAATATTCCCGAAGTGCTCATTTTACTTTATTTATTTCAACTTTTTTTTTTAATTATGGGAATATTTGTGTGTGGGGTCGAGTTTAACAACAACAGAAAAACACAAAATAATGGCGGTTCCGACATTGTATATTTCAGCGTTTCTATAGATTAGGACCCAGGCAAACGTAACCTCCGTCGTGACGTTTGCATGACGTTTGTAAAAGGAATTCTACGAAATCGAACGGAACGAAACGAAAGATAGTACGCCGTTCCGAATATTCCCGAAGTGCTCATTTTACTTTATTTATTTCAACTTTTTTTTTTAATTAGAGGAATATTTGTGTGTGGGGTCGAGTTCAACAACATCAGAAAAAAAACAAAATAATGGATCTTGCGACAGTTTAAATTTCAGCGTTTCTATAGATTAGGAGCCGAGCAAACTTTACCTCTGTCGTGACGTTTGTAAAAGGAATTCTACGAAATCGAACGGAACGAAACGAAAGGTTGTACGCCGTTCCGAATATTCCCGAAGTGCTCATTTTACTTTATTTATTTCAACTTTTTTTTTTAATTATGGGAATATTTGTGTGTGGGGTCGAGTTTAACAACAACAGAAAAACACAAAATAATGGCGGTTCCGACATTGTATATTTCAGCGTTTCTATAGATTAGGACCCAGGCAAACGTAACCTCCGTCGTGACGTTTGCATGACGTTTGTAAAAGGAATTCTACGAAATCGAACGGAACGAAACGAAAGATAGTACGCCGTTCCGAATATTCCCGAAGTGCTCATTTTACTTTATTTATTTCAACTTTTTTTTTTAATTAGAGGAATATTTGTGTGTGGGATCGAGTTCAACAACATCAGAAAAAAAACAAAATAATGGATCTTGCGACAGTTTAAATTTCAGCGTTTCTATAGATTAGGAGCCGAGCAAACTTTACCTCTGTCGTGACGTTTGTAAAAGGAATTCTACGAAATCGAACGGAACGAAACGAAAGGTTGTACGCCGTTCCGAATATTCCCGAAGTGCTCATTTTACTTTATTTATTTCAACTTTTTTTTTTAATTTTGGGAATATTTGTGTGTGGGGTCGAGTTTAACAACAACAGAAAAACACAAAATAATGGCGGTTCCGACATTGTATATTTCAGCGTTTCTATAGATTAGGACCCAGGCAAACGTAACCTCCGTCGTGACGTTTGCATGACGTTTGTAAAAGGAATTCTACGAAATACAACGGAACGATACGGAAGGTTGTACGCCGTTCCGAATATTCCCGAAGTGCTAATTTTTATTTATTTATTTCAACTTTTTTTTTTTAATTAGAGGAATATTTGTGTGTGGGATCGAGTTCAACAACATCAGAAAAAAAACAAAATAATGGATCTTGCGACAGTTTAAATTTCAGCGTTTCTATAGATTAGGAGCCGAGCAAACTTTACCTCTGTCGTGACGTTTGTAAAAGGAATTCTACGAAATCGAACGGAACGAAACGAAAGGTTGTACGCCGTTCCGAATATTCCCGAAGTGCTCATTTTACTTTATTTATTTCAACTTTTTTTTTTAATTTTGGGAATATTTGTGTGTGGGGTCGAGTTTAACAACAACAGAAAAACACAAAATAATGGCGGTTCCGACATTGTATATTTCAGCGTTTCTATAGATTAGGACCCAGGCAAACGTAACCTCCGTCGTGACGTTTGCATGACGTTTGTAAAAGGAATTCTACGAAATACAACGGAACGATACGGAAGGTTGTACGCCGTTCCGAATATTCCCGAAGTGCTAATTTTTATTTATTTATTTCAACTTTTTTTTTTTAATTAGAGGAATATTTGTGTGTGGGATCGAGTTCAACAACATCAGAAAAAAAACAAAATAATGGATCTTGCGACAGTTTAAATTTCAGCGTTTCTATAGATTAGGAGCCGAGCAAACTTTACCTCTGTCGTGACGTTTGTAAAAGGAATTCTACGAAATCGAACGGAACGAAACGAAAGGTTGTACGCCGTTCCGAATATTCCCGAAGTGCTCATTTTACTTTATTTATTTCAACTTTTTTTTTTAATTTTGGGAATATTTGTGTGTGGGGTCGAGTTTAACAACAACAGAAAAACACAAAATAATGGCGGTTCCGACATTGTATATTTCAGCGTTTCTATAGATTAGGACCCAGGCAAACGTAACCTCCGTCGTGACGTTTGCATGACGTTTGTAAAAGGAATTCTACGAAATACAACGGAACGATACGGAAGGTTGTACGCCGTTCCGAATATTCCCGAAGTGCTAATTTTTATTTATTTATTTCAACTTTTTTTTTTTAATTAGAGGAATATTTGTGTGTGGGATCGAGTTCAACAACATCAGAAAAAAAACAAAATAATGGATCTTGCGACAGTTTAAATTTCAGCGTTTCTATAGATTAGGAGCCGAGCAAACTTTACCTCTGTCGTGACGTTTGTAAAAGGAATTCTACGAAATCGAACGGAACGAAACGAAAGGTTGTACGCCGTTCCGAATATTCCCGAAGTGCTCATTTTACTTTATTTATTTCAACTTTTTTTTTTAATTATGGGAATATTTGTGTGTGGGGTCGAGTTTAACAACAACAGAAAAACACAAAATAATGGCGGTTCCGACATTGTATATTTCAGCGTTTCTATAGATTAGGACCCAGGCAAACGTAACCTCCGTCGTGACGTTTGCATGACGTTTGTAAAAGGAATTCTACGAAATCGAACGGAACGAAACGAAAGATAGTACGCCGTTCCGAATATTCCCGAAGTGCTCATTTTACTTTATTTATTTCAACTTTTTTTTTTAATTAGAGGAATATTTGTGTGTGGGGTCGAGTTCAACAACATCAGAAAAAAAACAAAATAATGGATCTTGCGACAGTTTAAATTTCAGCGTTTCTATAGATTAGGAGCCGAGCAAACTTTACCTCTGTCGTGACGTTTGTAAAAGGAATTCTACGAAATCGAACGGAACGAAACGAAAGGTTGTACGCCGTTCCGAATATTCCCGAAGTGCTCATTTTACTTTATTTATTTCAACTTTTTTTTTTAATTATGGGAATATTTGTGTGTGGGGTCGAGTTTAACAACAACAGAAAAACACAAAATAATGGCGGTTCCGACATTGTATATTTCAGCGTTTCTATAGATTAGGACCCAGGCAAACGTAACCTCCGTCGTGACGTTTGCATGACGTTTGTAAAAGGAATTCTACGAAATCGAACGGAACGAAACGAAAGATAGTACGCCGTTCCGAATATTCCCGAAGTGCTCATTTTACTTTATTTATTTCAACTTTTTTTTTTAATTAGAGGAATATTTGTGTGTGGGATCGAGTTCAACAACATCAGAAAAAAAACAAAATAATGGATCTTGCGACAGTTTAAATTTCAGCGTTTCTATAGATTAGGAGCCGAGCAAACTTTACCTCTGTCGTGACGTTTGTAAAAGGAATTCTACGAAATCGAACGGAACGAAACGAAAGGTTGTACGCCGTTCCGAATATTCCCGAAGTGCTCATTTTACTTTATTTATTTCAACTTTTTTTTTTAATTTTGGGAATATTTGTGTGTGGGGTCGAGTTTAACAACAACAGAAAAACACAAAATAATGGCGGTTCCGACATTGTATATTTCAGCGTTTCTATAGATTAGGACCCAGGCAAACGTAACCTCCGTCGTGACGTTTGCATGACGTTTGTAAAAGGAATTCTACGAAATACAACGGAACGATACGGAAGGTTGTACGCCGTTCCGAATATTCCCGAAGTGCTAATTTTTATTTATTTATTTCAACTTTTTTTTTTTAATTAGAGGAATATTTGTGTGTGGGATCGAGTTCAACAACATCAGAAAAAAAACAAAATAATGGATCTTGCGACAGTTTAAATTTCAGCGTTTCTATAGATTAGGAGCCGAGCAAACTTTACCTCTGTCGTGACGTTTGTAAAAGGAATTCTACGAAATCGAACGGAACGAAACGAAAGGTTGTACGCCGTTCCGAATATTCCCGAAGTGCTCATTTTACTTTATTTATTTCAACTTTTTTTTTTAATTATGGGAATATTTGTGTGTGGGGTCGAGTTTAACAACAACAGAAAAACACAAAATAATGGCGGTTCCGACATTGTATATTTCAGCGTTTCTATAGATTAGGACCCAGGCAAACGTAACCTCCGTCGTGACGTTTGCATGACGTTTGTAAAAGGAATTCTACGAAATCGAACGGAACGAAACGAAAGATAGTACGCCGTTCCGAATATTCCCGAAGTGCTCATTTTACTTTATTTATTTCAACTTTTTTTTTTAATTAGAGGAATATTTGTGTGTGGGATCGAGTTCAACAACATCAGAAAAAAAACAAAATAATGGATCTTGCGACAGTTTAAATTTCAGCGTTTCTATAGATTAGGAGCCGAGCAAACTTTACCTCTGTCGTGACGTTTGTAAAAGGAATTCTACGAAATCGAACGGAACGAAACGAAAGGTTGTACGCCGTTCCGAATATTCCCGAAGTGCTCATTTTACTTTATTTATTTCAACTTTTTTTTTTAATTATGGGAATATTTGTGTGTGGGGTCGAGTTTAACAACAACAGAAAAACACAAAATAATGGCGGTTCCGACATTGTATATTTCAGCGTTTCTATAGATTAGGACCCAGGCAAACGTAACCTCCGTCGTGACGTTTGCATGACGTTTGTAAAAGGAATTCTACGAAATCGAACGGAACGAAACGAAAGATAGTACGCCGTTCCGAATATTCCCGAAGTGCTCATTTTACTTTATTTATTTCAACTTTTTTTTTTAATTAGAGGAATATTTGTGTGTGGGATCGAGTTCAACAACATCAGAAAAAAAACAAAATAATGGATCTTGCGACAGTTTAAATTTCAGCGTTTCTATAGATTAGGAGCCGAGCAAACTTTACCTCTGTCGTGACGTTTGTAAAAGGAATTCTACGAAATCGAACGGAACGAAACGAAAGGTTGTACGCCGTTCCGAATATTCCCGAAGTGCTCATTTTACTTTATTTATTTCAACTTTTTTTTTTAATTTTGGGAATATTTGTGTGTGGGGTCGAGTTTAACAACAACAGAAAAACACAAAATAATGGCGGTTCCGACATTGTATATTTCAGCGTTTCTATAGATTAGGACCCAGGCAAACGTAACCTCCGTCGTGACGTTTGCATGACGTTTGTAAAAGGAATTCTACGAAATACAACGGAACGATACGGAAGGTTGTACGCCGTTCCGAATATTCCCGAAGTGCTAATTTTTATTTATTTATTTCAACTTTTTTTTTTTAATTAGAGGAATATTTGTGTGTGGGATCGAGTTCAACAACATCAGAAAAAAAACAAAATAATGGATCTTGCGACAGTTTAAATTTCAGCGTTTCTATAGATTAGGAGCCGAGCAAACTTTACCTCTGTCGTGACGTTTGTAAAAGGAATTCTACGAAATCGAACGGAACGAAACGAAAGGTTGTACGCCGTTCCGAATATTCCCGAAGTGCTCATTTTACTTTATTTATTTCAACTTTTTTTTTTAATTTTGGGAATATTTGTGTGTGGGGTCGAGTTTAACAACAACAGAAAAACACAAAATAATGGCGGTTCCGACATTGTATATTTCAGCGTTTCTATAGATTAGGACCCAGGCAAACGTAACCTCCGTCGTGACGTTTGCATGACGTTTGTAAAAGGAATTCTACGAAATCGAACGGAACGAAACGAAAGATAGTACGCCGTTCCGAATATTCCCGAAGTGCTCATTTTACTTTATTTATTTCAACTTTTTTTTTTAATTAGAGGAATATTTGTGTGTGGGATCGAGTTCAACAACATCAGAAAAAAAACAAAATAATGGATCTTGCGACAGTTTAAATTTCAGCGTTTCTATAGATTAGGAGCCGAGCAAACTTTACCTCTGTCGTGACGTTTGTAAAAGGAATTCTACGAAATCGAACGGAACGAAACGAAAGGTTGTACGCCGTTCCGAATATTCCCGAAGTGCTCATTTTACTTTATTTATTTCAACTTTTTTTTTTAATTATGGGAATATTTGTGTGTGGGGTCGAGTTTAACAACAACAGAAAAACACAAAATAATGGCGGTTCCGACATTGTATATTTCAGCGTTTCTATAGATTAGGACCCAGGCAAACGTAACCTCCGTCGTGACGTTTGCATGACGTTTGTAAAAGGAATTCTACGAAATCGAACGGAACGAAACGAAAGATAGTACGCCGTTCCGAATATTCCCGAAGTGCTCATTTTACTTTATTTATTTCAACTTTTTTTTTTAATTAGAGGAATATTTGTGTGTGGGATCGAGTTCAACAACATCAGAAAAAAAACAAAATAATGGATCTTGCGACAGTTTAAATTTCAGCGTTTCTATAGATTAGGAGCCGAGCAAACTTTACCTCTGTCGTGACGTTTGTAAAAGGAATTCTACGAAATCGAACGGAACGAAACGAAAGGTTGTACGCCGTTCCGAATATTCCCGAAGTGCTCATTTTACTTTATTTATTTCAACTTTTTTTTTTAATTTTGGGAATATTTGTGTGTGGGGTCGAGTTTAACAACAACAGAAAAACACAAAATAATGGCGGTTCCGACATTGTATATTTCAGCGTTTCTATAGATTAGGACCCAGGCAAACGTAACCTCCGTCGTGACGTTTGCATGACGTTTGTAAAAGGAATTCTACGAAATACAACGGAACGATACGGAAGGTTGTACGCCGTTCCGAATATTCCCGAAGTGCTAATTTTTATTTATTTATTTCAACTTTTTTTTTTTAATTAGAGGAATATTTGTGTGTGGGATCGAGTTCAACAACATCAGAAAAAAAACAAAATAATGGATCTTGCGACAGTTTAAATTTCAGCGTTTCTATAGATTAGGAGCCGAGCAAACTTTACCTCTGTCGTGACGTTTGTAAAAGGAATTCTACGAAATCGAACGGAACGAAACGAAAGGTTGTACGCCGTTCCGAATATTCCCGAAGTGCTCATTTTACTTTATTTATTTCAACTTTTTTTTTTAATTATGGGAATATTTGTGTGTGGGGTCGAGTTTAACAACAACAGAAAAACACAAAATAATGGCGGTTCCGACATTGTATATTTCAGCGTTTCTATAGATTAGGACCCAGGCAAACGTAACCTCCGTCGTGACGTTTGCATGACGTTTGTAAAAGGAATTCTACGAAATCGAACGGAACGAAACGAAAGATAGTACGCCGTTCCGAATATTCCCGAAGTGCTCATTTTACTTTATTTATTTCAACTTTTTTTTTTAATTAGAGGAATATTTGTGTGTGGGATCGAGTTCAACAACATCAGAAAAAAAACAAAATAATGGATCTTGCGACAGTTTAAATTTCAGCGTTTCTATAGATTAGGAGCCGAGCAAACTTTACCTCTGTCGTGACGTTTGTAAAAGGAATTCTACGAAATCGAACGGAACGAAACGAAAGGTTGTACGCCGTTCCGAATATTCCCGAAGTGCTCATTTTACTTTATTTATTTCAACTTTTTTTTTTAATTTTGGGAATATTTGTGTGTGGGGTCGAGTTTAACAACAACAGAAAAACACAAAATAATGGCGGTTCCGACATTGTATATTTCAGCGTTTCTATAGATTAGGACCCAGGCAAACGTAACCTCCGTCGTGACGTTTGCATGACGTTTGTAAAAGGAATTCTACGAAATACAACGGAACGATACGGAAGGTTGTACGCCGTTCCGAATATTCCCGAAGTGCTAATTTTTATTTATTTATTTCAACTTTTTTTTTTTAATTAGAGGAATATTTGTGTGTGGGATCGAGTTCAACAACATCAGAAAAAAAACAAAATAATGGATCTTGCGACAGTTTAAATTTCAGCGTTTCTATAGATTAGGAGCCGAGCAAACTTTACCTCTGTCGTGACGTTTGTAAAAGGAATTCTACGAAATCGAACGGAACGAAACGAAAGGTTGTACGCCGTTCCGAATATTCCCGAAGTGCTCATTTTACTTTATTTATTTCAACTTTTTTTTTTAATTATGGGAATATTTGTGTGTGGGGTCGAGTTTAACAACAACAGAAAAACACAAAATAATGGCGGTTCCGACATTGTATATTTCAGCGTTTCTATAGATTAGGACCCAGGCAAACGTAACCTCCGTCGTGACGTTTGCATGACGTTTGTAAAAGGAATTCTACGAAATCGAACGGAACGAAACGAAAGATAGTACGCCGTTCCGAATATTCCCGAAGTGCTCATTTTACTTTATTTATTTCAACTTTTTTTTTTAATTAGAGGAATATTTGTGTGTGGGATCGAGTTCAACAACATCAGAAAAAAAACAAAATAATGGATCTTGCGACAGTTTAAATTTCAGCGTTTCTATAGATTAGGAGCCGAGCAAACTTTACCTCTGTCGTGACGTTTGTAAAAGGAATTCTACGAA
Source organism: Sepiola atlantica (assembly GCA_963556195.1). NCBI lineage: Eukaryota > Metazoa > Mollusca > Cephalopoda > Sepiida > Sepiolidae > Sepiola > Sepiola atlantica. The sequence goes on from CAUVYP010001120.1 coordinate 336,054, forward strand.
ATCGAACGGAACGAAACGAAAGGTTGTACGCCGTTCCGAATATTCCCGAAGTGCTCATTTTACTTTATTTATTTCAACTTTTTTTTTTAATTTTGGGAATATTTGTGTGTGGGGTCGAGTTTAACAACAACAGAAAAACACAAAATAATGGCGGTTCCGACATTGTATATTTCAGCGTTTCTATAGATTAGGACCCAGGCAAACGTAACCTCCGTCGTGACGTTTGCATGACGTTTGTAAAAGGAATTCTACGAAATACAACGGAACGATACGGAAGGTTGTACGCCGTTCCGAATATTCCCGAAGTGCTAATTTTTATTTATTTATTTCAACTTTTTTTTTTTAATTAGAGGAATATTTGTGTGTGGGATCGAGTTCAACAACATCAGAAAAAAAACAAAATAATGGATCTTGCGACAGTTTAAATTTCAGCGTTTCTATAGATTAGGAGCCGAGCAAACTTTACCTCTGTCGTGACGTTTGTAAAAGGAATTCTACGAAATCGAACGGAACGAAACGAAAGGTTGTACGCCGTTCCGAATATTCCCGAAGTGCTCATTTTACTTTATTTATTTCAACTTTTTTTTTTAATTATGGGAATATTTGTGTGTGGGGTCGAGTTTAACAACAACAGAAAAACACAAAATAATGGCGGTTCCGACATTGTATATTTCAGCGTTTCTATAGATTAGGACCCAGGCAAACGTAACCTCCGTCGTGACGTTTGCATGACGTTTGTAAAAGGAATTCTACGAAATCGAACGGAACGAAACGAAAGATAGTACGCCGTTCCGAATATTCCCGAAGTGCTCATTTTACTTTATTTATTTCAACTTTTTTTTTTAATTAGAGGAATATTTGTGTGTGGGATCGAGTTCAACAACATCAGAAAAAAAACAAAATAATGGATCTTGCGACAGTTTAAATTTCAGCGTTTCTATAGATTAGGAGCCGAGCAAACTTTACCTCTGTCGTGACGTTTGTAAAAGGAATTCTACGAAATCGAACGGAACGAAACGAAAGGTTGTACGCCGTTCCGAATATTCCCGAAGTGCTCATTTTACTTTATTTATTTCAACTTTTTTTTTTAATTATGGGAATATTTGTGTGTGGGGTCGAGTTTAACAACAACAGAAAAACACAAAATAATGGCGGTTCCGACATTGTATATTTCAGCGTTTCTATAGATTAGGACCCAGGCAAACGTAACCTCCGTCGTGACGTTTGCATGACGTTTGTAAAAGGAATTCTACGAAATCGAACGGAACGAAACGAAAGATAGTACGCCGTTCCGAATATTCCCGAAGTGCTCATTTTACTTTATTTATTTCAACTTTTTTTTTTAATTAGAGGAATATTTGTGTGTGGGATCGAGTTCAACAACATCAGAAAAAAAACAAAATAATGGATCTTGCGACAGTTTAAATTTCAGCGTTTCTATAGATTAGGAGCCGAGCAAACTTTACCTCTGTCGTGACGTTTGTAAAAGGAATTCTACGAAATCGAACGGAACGAAACGAAAGGTTGTACGCCGTTCCGAATATTCCCGAAGTGCTCATTTTACTTTATTTATTTCAACTTTTTTTTTTAATTTTGGGAATATTTGTGTGTGGGGTCGAGTTTAACAACAACAGAAAAACACAAAATAATGGCGGTTCCGACATTGTATATTTCAGCGTTTCTATAGATTAGGACCCAGGCAAACGTAACCTCCGTCGTGACGTTTGCATGACGTTTGTAAAAGGAATTCTACGAAATACAACGGAACGATACGGAAGGTTGTACGCCGTTCCGAATATTCCCGAAGTGCTAATTTTTATTTATTTATTTCAACTTTTTTTTTTTAATTAGAGGAATATTTGTGTGTGGGATCGAGTTCAACAACATCAGAAAAAAAACAAAATAATGGATCTTGCGACAGTTTAAATTTCAGCGTTTCTATAGATTAGGAGCCGAGCAAACTTTACCTCTGTCGTGACGTTTGTAAAAGGAATTCTACGAAATCGAACGGAACGAAACGAAAGGTTGTACGCCGTTCCGAATATTCCCGAAGTGCTCATTTTACTTTATTTATTTCAACTTTTTTTTTTAATTTTGGGAATATTTGTGTGTGGGGTCGAGTTTAACAACAACAGAAAAACACAAAATAATGGCGGTTCCGACATTGTATATTTCAGCGTTTCTATAGATTAGGACCCAGGCAAACGTAACCTCCGTCGTGACGTTTGCATGACGTTTGTAAAAGGAATTCTACGAAATCGAACGGAACGAAACGAAAGATAGTACGCCGTTCCGAATATTCCCGAAGTGCTCATTTTACTTTATTTATTTCAACTTTTTTTTTTAATTAGAGGAATATTTGTGTGTGGGATCGAGTTCAACAACATCAGAAAAAAAACAAAATAATGGATCTTGCGACAGTTTAAATTTCAGCGTTTCTATAGATTAGGAGCCGAGCAAACTTTACCTCTGTCGTGACGTTTGTAAAAGGAATTCTACGAAATCGAACGGAACGAAACGAAAGGTTGTACGCCGTTCCGAATATTCCCGAAGTGCTCATTTTACTTTATTTATTTCAACTTTTTTTTTTAATTATGGGAATATTTGTGTGTGGGGTCGAGTTTAACAACAACAGAAAAACACAAAATAATGGCGGTTCCGACATTGTATATTTCAGCGTTTCTATAGATTAGGACCCAGGCAAACGTAACCTCCGTCGTGACGTTTGCATGACGTTTGTAAAAGGAATTCTACGAAATCGAACGGAACGAAACGAAAGATAGTACGCCGTTCCGAATATTCCCGAAGTGCTCATTTTACTTTATTTATTTCAACTTTTTTTTTTAATTAGAGGAATATTTGTGTGTGGGATCGAGTTCAACAACATCAGAAAAAAAACAAAATAATGGATCTTGCGACAGTTTAAATTTCAGCGTTTCTATAGATTAGGAGCCGAGCAAACTTTACCTCTGTCGTGACGTTTGTAAAAGGAATTCTACGAAATCGAACGGAACGAAACGAAAGGTTGTACGCCGTTCCGAATATTCCCGAAGTGCTCATTTTACTTTATTTATTTCAACTTTTTTTTTTAATTTTGGGAATATTTGTGTGTGGGGTCGAGTTTAACAACAACAGAAAAACACAAAATAATGGCGGTTCCGACATTGTATATTTCAGCGTTTCTATAGATTAGGACCCAGGCAAACGTAACCTCCGTCGTGACGTTTGCATGACGTTTGTAAAAGGAATTCTACGAAATACAACGGAACGATACGGAAGGTTGTACGCCGTTCCGAATATTCCCGAAGTGCTAATTTTTATTTATTTATTTCAACTTTTTTTTTTTAATTAGAGGAATATTTGTGTGTGGGATCGAGTTCAACAACATCAGAAAAAAAACAAAATAATGGATCTTGCGACAGTTTAAATTTCAGCGTTTCTATAGATTAGGAGCCGAGCAAACTTTACCTCTGTCGTGACGTTTGTAAAAGGAATTCTACGAAATCGAACGGAACGAAACGAAAGGTTGTACGCCGTTCCGAATATTCCCGAAGTGCTCATTTTACTTTATTTATTTCAACTTTTTTTTTTAATTATGGGAATATTTGTGTGTGGGGTCGAGTTTAACAACAACAGAAAAACACAAAATAATGGCGGTTCCGACATTGTATATTTCAGCGTTTCTATAGATTAGGACCCAGGCAAACGTAACCTCCGTCGTGACGTTTGCATGACGTTTGTAAAAGGAATTCTACGAAATCGAACGGAACGAAACGAAAGATAGTACGCCGTTCCGAATATTCCCGAAGTGCTCATTTTACTTTATTTATTTCAACTTTTTTTTTTAATTAGAGGAATATTTGTGTGTGGGATCGAGTTCAACAACATCAGAAAAAAAACAAAATAATGGATCTTGCGACAGTTTAAATTTCAGCGTTTCTATAGATTAGGAGCCGAGCAAACTTTACCTCTGTCGTGACGTTTGTAAAAGGAATTCTACGAAATCGAACGGAACGAAACGAAAGGTTGTACGCCGTTCCGAATATTCCCGAAGTGCTCATTTTACTTTATTTATTTCAACTTTTTTTTTTAATTATGGGAATATTTGTGTGTGGGGTCGAGTTTAACAACAACAGAAAAACACAAAATAATGGCGGTTCCGACATTGTATATTTCAGCGTTTCTATAGATTAGGACCCAGGCAAACGTAACCTCCGTCGTGACGTTTGCATGACGTTTGTAAAAGGAATTCTACGAAATCGAACGGAACGAAACGAAAGATAGTACGCCGTTCCGAATATTCCCGAAGTGCTCATTTTACTTTATTTATTTCAACTTTTTTTTTTAATTAGAGGAATATTTGTGTGTGGGATCGAGTTCAACAACATCAGAAAAAAAACAAAATAATGGATCTTGCGACAGTTTAAATTTCAGCGTTTCTATAGATTAGGAGCCGAGCAAACTTTACCTCTGTCGTGACGTTTGTAAAAGGAATTCTACGAAATCGAACGGAACGAAACGAAAGGTTGTACGCCGTTCCGAATATTCCCGAAGTGCTCATTTTACTTTATTTATTTCAACTTTTTTTTTTAATTTTGGGAATATTTGTGTGTGGGGTCGAGTTTAACAACAACAGAAAAACACAAAATAATGGCGGTTCCGACATTGTATATTTCAGCGTTTCTATAGATTAGGACCCAGGCAAACGTAACCTCCGTCGTGACGTTTGCATGACGTTTGTAAAAGGAATTCTACGAAATACAACGGAACGATACGGAAGGTTGTACGCCGTTCCGAATATTCCCGAAGTGCTAATTTTTATTTATTTATTTCAACTTTTTTTTTTTAATTAGAGGAATATTTGTGTGTGGGATCGAGTTCAACAACATCAGAAAAAAAACAAAATAATGGATCTTGCGACAGTTTAAATTTCAGCGTTTCTATAGATTAGGAGCCGAGCAAACTTTACCTCTGTCGTGACGTTTGTAAAAGGAATTCTACGAAATCGAACGGAACGAAACGAAAGGTTGTACGCCGTTCCGAATATTCCCGAAGTGCTCATTTTACTTTATTTATTTCAACTTTTTTTTTTAATTTTGGGAATATTTGTGTGTGGGGTCGAGTTTAACAACAACAGAAAAACACAAAATAATGGCGGTTCCGACATTGTATATTTCAGCGTTTCTATAGATTAGGACCCAGGCAAACGTAACCTCCGTCGTGACGTTTGCATGACGTTTGTAAAAGGAATTCTACGAAATCGAACGGAACGAAACGAAAGATAGTACGCCGTTCCGAATATTCCCGAAGTGCTCATTTTACTTTATTTATTTCAACTTTTTTTTTTAATTAGAGGAATATTTGTGTGTGGGATCGAGTTCAACAACATCAGAAAAAAAACAAAATAATGGATCTTGCGACAGTTTAAATTTCAGCGTTTCTATAGATTAGGAGCCGAGCAAACTTTACCTCTGTCGTGACGTTTGTAAAAGGAATTCTACGAAATCGAACGGAACGAAACGAAAGGTTGTACGCCGTTCCGAATATTCCCGAAGTGCTCATTTTACTTTATTTATTTCAACTTTTTTTTTTAATTATGGGAATATTTGTGTGTGGGGTCGAGTTTAACAACAACAGAAAAACACAAAATAATGGCGGTTCCGACATTGTATATTTCAGCGTTTCTATAGATTAGGACCCAGGCAAACGTAACCTCCGTCGTGACGTTTGCATGACGTTTGTAAAAGGAATTCTACGAAATCGAACGGAACGAAACGAAAGATAGTACGCCGTTCCGAATATTCCCGAAGTGCTCATTTTACTTTATTTATTTCAACTTTTTTTTTTAATTAGAGGAATATTTGTGTGTGGGATCGAGTTCAACAACATCAGAAAAAAAACAAAATAATGGATCTTGCGACAGTTTAAATTTCAGCGTTTCTATAGATTAGGAGCCGAGCAAACTTTACCTCTGTCGTGACGTTTGTAAAAGGAATTCTACGAAATCGAACGGAACGAAACGAAAGGTTGTACGCCGTTCCGAATATTCCCGAAGTGCTCATTTTACTTTATTTATTTCAACTTTTTTTTTTAATTTTGGGAATATTTGTGTGTGGGGTCGAGTTTAACAACAACAGAAAAACACAAAATAATGGCGGTTCCGACATTGTATATTTCAGCGTTTCTATAGATTAGGACCCAGGCAAACGTAACCTCCGTCGTGACGTTTGCATGACGTTTGTAAAAGGAATTCTACGAAATACAACGGAACGATACGGAAGGTTGTACGCCGTTCCGAATATTCCCGAAGTGCTAATTTTTATTTATTTATTTCAACTTTTTTTTTTTAATTAGAGGAATATTTGTGTGTGGGATCGAGTTCAACAACATCAGAAAAAAAACAAAATAATGGATCTTGCGACAGTTTAAATTTCAGCGTTTCTATAGATTAGGAGCCGAGCAAACTTTACCTCTGTCGTGACGTTTGTAAAAGGAATTCTACGAAATCGAACGGAACGAAACGAAAGGTTGTACGCCGTTCCGAATATTCCCGAAGTGCTCATTTTACTTTATTTATTTCAACTTTTTTTTTTAATTTTGGGAATATTTGTGTGTGGGGTCGAGTTTAACAACAACAGAAAAACACAAAATAATGGCGGTTCCGACATTGTATATTTCAGCGTTTCTATAGATTAGGACCCAGGCAAACGTAACCTCCGTCGTGACGTTTGCATGACGTTTGTAAAAGGAATTCTACGAAATCGAACGGAACGAAACGAAAGATAGTACGCCGTTCCGAATATTCCCGAAGTGCTCATTTTACTTTATTTATTTCAACTTTTTTTTTTAATTAGAGGAATATTTGTGTGTGGGATCGAGTTCAACAACATCAGAAAAAAAACAAAATAATGGATCTTGCGACAGTTTAAATTTCAGCGTTTCTATAGATTAGGAGCCGAGCAAACTTTACCTCTGTCGTGACGTTTGTAAAAGGAATTCTACGAAATCGAACGGAACGAAACGAAAGGTTGTACGCCGTTCCGAATATTCCCGAAGTGCTCATTTTACTTTATTTATTTCAACTTTTTTTTTTAATTATGGGAATATTTGTGTGTGGGGTCGAGTTTAACAACAACAGAAAAACACAAAATAATGGCGGTTCCGACATTGTATATTTCAGCGTTTCTATAGATTAGGACCCAGGCAAACGTAACCTCCGTCGTGACGTTTGCATGACGTTTGTAAAAGGAATTCTACGAAATCGAACGGAACGAAACGAAAGATAGTACGCCGTTCCGAATATTCCCGAAGTGCTCATTTTACTTTATTTATTTCAACTTTTTTTTTTAATTAGAGGAATATTTGTGTGTGGGATCGAGTTCAACAACATCAGAAAAAAAACAAAATAATGGATCTTGCGACAGTTTAAATTTCAGCGTTTCTATAGATTAGGAGCCGAGCAAACTTTACCTCTGTCGTGACGTTTGTAAAAGGAATTCTACGAAATCGAACGGAACGAAACGAAAGGTTGTACGCCGTTCCGAATATTCCCGAAGTGCTCATTTTACTTTATTTATTTCAACTTTTTTTTTTAATTTTGGGAATATTTGTGTGTGGGGTCGAGTTTAACAACAACAGAAAAACACAAAATAATGGCGGTTCCGACATTGTATATTTCAGCGTTTCTATAGATTAGGACCCAGGCAAACGTAACCTCCGTCGTGACGTTTGCATGACGTTTGTAAAAGGAATTCTACGAAATACAACGGAACGATACGGAAGGTTGTACGCCGTTCCGAATATTCCCGAAGTGCTAATTTTTATTTATTTATTTCAACTTTTTTTTTTTAATTAGAGGAATATTTGTGTGTGGGATCGAGTTCAACAACATCAGAAAAAAAAACAAAATAATGGATCTTGCGACAGTTTAAATTTCAGCGTTTCTATAGATTAGGAGCCGAGCAAACTTTACCTCTGTCGTGACGTTTGTAAAAGGAATTCTACGAAATCGAACGGAACGAAACGAAAGGTTGTACGCCGTTCCGAATATTCCCGAAGTGCTCATTTTACTTTATTTATTTCAACTTTTTTTTTTAATTATGGGAATATTTGTGTGTGGGGTCGAGTTTAACAACAACAGAAAAACACAAAATAATGGCGGTTCCGACATTGTATATTTCAGCGTTTCTATAGATTAGGACCCAGGCAAACGTAACCTCCGTCGTGACGTTTGCATGACGTTTGTAAAAGGAATTCTACGAAATCGAACGGAACGAAACGAAAGATAGTACGCCGTTCCGAATATTCCCGAAGTGCTCATTTTACTTTATTTATTTCAACTTTTTTTTTTAATTAGAGGAATATTTGTGTGTGGGATCGAGTTCAACAACATCAGAAAAAAAAACAAAATAATGGATCTTGCGACAGTTTAAATTTCAGCGTTTCTATAGATTAGGAGCCGAGCAAACTTTACCTCTGTCGTGACGTTTGTAAAAGGAATTCTACGAAATCGAACGGAACGAAACGAAAGGTTGTACGCCGTTCCGAATATTCCGAAGTGCTCATTTTACTTTATTTATTTCAACTTTTTTTTTTAATTATGGGAATATTTGTGTGTGGGGTCGAGTTTAACAACAACAGAAAAACACAAAATAATGGCGGTTCC